>CAUJLX010000002.1:20877531-21477531 GCA_963280985.1 Strongyloides venezuelensis | reverse complement strand
TTAAAAGTACTTCAAAATTGAGGTTTTATGCTAATTCCAAATACTGCTCAGTGAAAATTTGTTATCTTTCTTTTGCTTATAAAACCGTTTCAAAATCTTTTCTCGTTCTCGAGATATGTAGAAAAAACTAAACACCATTTTTTAGCACTTTTTCAAATTTTTTAGCAAAAGAAGCAAAAATTGAATGTTAGCATATTTTATGTAGTGACAACTTTTGTTAAGCATAAAAAATTATACATTTTGGCATTTTAATCATTTTAATTGGGTAACTTTAAGCTGAGTTATGATCAAATATCTAATAACAACATACATTCAGTATATAAGTATAACAATAATAGAATAATTTTAACTAATTTATATGTATTACTTATATATCAAATAAGAAACATGTTAAAAGTTTACTAAAAAGAGTTTTTGTAAGACGATTGATTTGTAAATTAAAAATTCTTACCACATATTCAAAAAATTATAATATATTAATAAAAATAAATTTTTTATTTGTTAATTGTAAAATAATTAAACTAGTCTTTTATTTTAAAATGAATATGATGTACTTTTGTACTAAACTTAACAAAACTAGCAAATACGATATGAAAAATATAATATAATAATATGCACATTATTAAAAGATAGTAAATTAATTTTTTAAACATTTAAAACTGTTAAATCTCTTAAGTATATAGAGAAGAGATGTGTATTGAAAAATATATTTATAAAAAATAATAATTTTTAATTTGAGACATGAACTTTTAATTAAAATTTATCAACAATGTTTGGTATATTGTTTTATATATTAGATAAATGGAAACAAAAAGCATATATCATATCATTACTACGTAACTTTAAAAATTGTACATTAAGAAATTGATTCTTTAGATCTACCCATCTAAATCACATACATTTCATAAATATATTATCAAAATTTTATTTAAACATCATTTTAACCAATTTACACTAACTATTACTTTTAACTATGCATTTTTTATACTTTTGGTTAGCAACATTATTTATTGTTTCCTACCTTATGGACAGTTTTGAACTTAACATTTCATTTAAAAAGTACACTTATTTCAATTTTTCATGGCACATGGAAGTAAAATATGTAGTTCGTTACATCAGAAATAAACAGAAATGCACTTCTGATTCAAAAATACTATTGGTGACAAAGAGTTATGTTATAATAATGGGAAAATCAGGAATCCCCGAAGAAATTATTTTACTAAATTATGACAACGATCTATATACAAATCATAAAAAATATCCAGAATGTCTTCCTAAAGATAAGCATTTCTACAAATTTGAAAGAGATTTATTCATCTCAACGGAAAAAGAAGATTACTGGGCTAACAATGAATTAAGCTCTTCAACCATAGAGCAAAATATTTTTAAAAAATTTGAGAGAAGAAATTTGAATAACGATGCACTCATGTTAGAAATCAATTCATTTTTACTAATCGAAAATTTAAATATTAACAAAGAACAAATTTTGTATCAAAATTTATCAAATTCCTTTTATGTAATAACAAGATTTGATCTTAATAACAACAAAATAAACATTGAAGGAGGCAAAGAAATATTAAGAAACAAAACACAACATTTAGGAAATGAAATATATAGGCAAACGTGTATTTCAAAAAACAACCGTCTTAAGGAAGTAAGGGAAAGCCGTACTTCTGAAGAAAAAGTCTGTGCATATTTGCACAAAGCAGATGTCACAGCAGTTTCAACTAATAGGGAGAACGTCATTATTGTAGAAGTGTGTAAGAAATTCATACCAGTAAAATATTTCTCCGACCACTCAATTGATAATATGTGCTACTAATACATGCCTGTGCTCTCAGAATATGGTCACTTATTATTTGTGGATAATAGCAATTATGTGACTATTTTTCTCCATTAAGAAAATGTACGAAAGTTGTTTATGGAACAAAAATAAAGAAATTATTTGTACACAGCAAGGAAAACCATTATAAAAATTTTGTTAATTGGTTTCAAAACATTATCCATTCCCTTTCTAAAACCCTCAAAATGGGATGGTTGAGCTTTAGCTTAATCAAGCACCAAATTATTATCATAATGATAGCTATAAAAATCATCATTGTTATTATATATTTTATAATGTATAAAATATTTTTGAAAAAAGATTCTTATGATTGGCTATGGGATAAACTAATATGGATGTTTAAAAAAATAATTTCATCATTACAATGGCTGTATGAAATAATTCTAAATTCAAAAAAAGAAAAAATGTCATTTACGAGGGTGTTTTAAATATGACTTTCAGACCGCCTCCACAAATAGAATCGGAAGTATAATTATTATGTTATGTTATTGTTTTTACATATTTTTTAAATTTTATATAATAAATTTTTTAAAATAACAACTACATATATACTTTAAAAATTAATAAAATGAAAAAGAGATAATAACATATTTTATGTTTACATGGATTTCCAGTTCTGACAGAAAACTGCGGCGAGTCGCTGGAAAAAAAATCACCGATTCTGCGGCCAAATAGCGACGAGTGAAGCGAGGCTGCTGCTTGTTAGAGGTAAATAATAAAATTTTTTTCCTATCTTTTAGTTTTGAAATATCAATGAGTTTATATGACTATAAACAACTTTTTTTGAAATAGTTGACAAAATATACATTAACAGTACATTAAATTTATTTTTCTATGAAATTTTGTTTATGTGATTTTACTGTTTTATTAATATTTTCTTAGTTAATTTTTTACTAATACTTGTATTATAAATATAAACATTGAATAGATTCATATTTTTGAATCAGAATTTAATAATTATAATAATGTCTTATAATTTCTCTGTAGAATATGTTATGTTTTTTAAAATATTTAAAAGCAAAATCTGCGTTAAATCATTTTTTTCTCAATAGTATTTTTCATTCAATTGTTATATGATAATAATTGCAAGTATATTGATTTTAGAAAGTTTGTAAAGATTAATATAAGAATTTAAACGTGACGATAGAACGTTATAGAATCTTTTAATAAATTATCCAAAGTCAGCATTACGATTTTACAAAGAGTGAAATTTCTATATGTTAGCCAATCTAAAAAATTTTCACTCATTAGACGATTTTTTTCATTAATTGTTATTTTTTATGCTAATTATTATATTATTTAGTTGTATAAACTAAAATTTATTTAAATTAACAAAGTATAACTTAAATGTTAAAATTATAATTAAAAAATAATAACCAATTTTAGAAATCATCAAAATCATTAATATAAGTAAAATAAATGCATAAAACAGAAACTTTTTAAAAAGTTTTTATTAATGTGATCTATAAATAGTATTTTTAAGCATTAATAATGAATATATTGTAAGAGTTAGAAGATATAAGGTGAATAAAACCCAGTTTAAGAAACTATAAGCTAAGTAAAAAATATCACAAAAAACTGGTAATAGAAACAATATTTATCGCAATTTGTACTTGTTCTTTAAAAATAATTTTAAGCGAACTGTAAAATTTTGGTAGTAGTCTTAATATTTGAATCAAAGAAATAAAAAAAAAAGTTATAATTATTGAATTGTTTGTAATATCGTACATTTTTTAAAAGACTGTTTCAACTATAATTAACAAAGTGACACAAAGCATTTAAATAGATTTCTTATATTAACCTTGTTAATGCCAAAGAGATATTTTAAAGAAAATCTGTTATTTTATAAAAATTACTAGACTTTTTAAAACATTTGAAATTTCAAAAAATTTGATAAGAAAAAACCACAAATTATTTAAGTTTAACTTACTATATACTTTTGGATGCTAATGCAAAAGAAACTAAGCCCTCCAGGGGGCTCGAACCCCTGACCGTTAGATTAAAAGTCTAACGCTCTACCAACACTCAGAAAGAAAACATCACCTCAAGGTGATGATTTCGCACTTTTTTATGTGTATGCCAAATCATCACCTTGAGGTGATGATTTTAAAAATATACAAAAGGAGTACTTTTCTCCAATAAAATCTCTTGAGACAGTTTCTCTATGCCAATAACACCATTTATAGCTATATTATTGGTAAATAATACAAAAAAAATCTTATATTAAAAAAATTTTTATTAAAACAATATTTAAAAAAATAAAATTTACAAAAGTTTAACTATAATAATTTAAGAATAATGTTAAAACTTACAAAAATTAAGTAAAATATAAGCATCCTCAAAGTTAAACAGTTACAGCTATATGACCTAAAACTAAAAATATTAATAATTGCTAGTAAAAGCAGAAACTTTCCTGTGTACTAAATATTCCCGTTGATCTTGAAAAAGAGAACCGGCTTTTACAAATACCTGAAAATATCATGTAATTTAATAAAACTAAACTTATCTTTTTATTAAATCAATCCAATTTGGCAGTTAACTATTCAGCAGTTCTTCGTTTACATCTGAAATGAAAAAATTTAAATATGTACCTATATTAAAATAAATCTCACCTGCAAACTTGAATGGTGAGAACTAATATCCTATAATCATAAACATTTATAAATATTAATCGAAATCATAACTTACCTGTATACTTTCAATATTCTTCTTGATGTTGAAATACAGAAAAAATTTCACATAAATGTCTAAAAATAATTATATTTAAAGGAAATTAAACTTATCTTTATATTAATTATTCAAATATATATCAATTAGTCCATATTTCTTGTCATCCATGCCTAAAACATAAATACTAATAGATATATGATAAAAAAATATTGTGAAATAGAATGTTCTGACATGTTTTTTGCATATAATTCTAAAGTTATCTTATACCTCCGTGAGACATCTTCCTGTATATTTATTTTAAATAAATCATCACCTTGAAGTGACGATTTAGTTCTGAGTGAACTGAGCTAGGAAGACCCGGGGATATGAATTTTAAATCTTATCGATTTTTATACATTATTGAAGTTTATTTGTAGTGCTTTATGTTTAAACTTTAATAATTAACATAAATAGCTTTTATTTTATGACAATAATGATAATCATGTCTTTCTTCTTCTAAAAACATAATAAAATTTGATTTTTTTTAATATTTCAAAAAAACCATATGATGTGATATTTTATAGTTAATCATTTGTTATAGTAAAAAAATAATAATTTTATTTAATAGTAAGAATTTTAGCGTAACTTTTGTTTTATCATAAAAATAATTTACTAACAATCTTCAACAAAATCGAAGTGAAAAAGGTTACTTTTATGCTTAATGAGCTTGTTTGTTTTTATCTTACATTCTTAGATTACCACAGAATAATGAACTTTATCAAATATATTATTAAACATGTATGTATTAAAACTTATAATATAGTGAAATATTGTTTTTATAGACGTTTAAAATAACAAATAAATAAGGACAATAATAATTTGTTAGTTATACTTTAGAATCTTTTTGACTCTTTTTTAATTTCTACTAGTTATTTGTTTAAATTTTATCTGTTGATTTTGTAATAAAATTAATTTTAGATAATAAAATAATATTGACATTTTTTTACTAGTATTTGGGTCATTAATAGTCGTTTTTAAGAGTAATGTTTGTTATGATAATGACATATTTATTTAAATAAAATAATATCATACAAGTTTAGTCATTACTTATTGCAGTTATTATGGTGCAACCGAAAACACATCTTTATTGGTTATTTTCTTTCTTTATATACTTTCTTCTGGTTATTGATAATCGTTTATAGATTGGTCTTTAGTTTTTGTCTGGTCTTTCTTTATTTTGATCTTTCTACTTAGAAGTACCAGACATCACTACATGTTATTCTTTTTTATTTTTTTTAATTAAATAGAGCTTTTTATATTATAATTTCGTTGATACACAAAAACTTCTACTTAAATAATATTTTATCGTACATGTAAGATTACAAATAGACATTAAGAATAACATTAAAAGAAGATTGATTAATGTTTAGTAGTAATTTTGATCTTTTTATACTATAGTTAATGTAAAATTGAAATTAGTTATTTAGTTAATTTTTTATATTCAATCTATATAATTTAAAAAATATTACATAAAGATATCATTGTTTGAAATAATAAATTGCAATTTATTGAAAGTAATTTTTTAGTGTATGAGCCTTTTTTATAGAGATGCGATTTTCTTAAATATGAATCAACAATATAAATAAGAAAATAGTTTATTTAAAATAAACTATAACAAGTTTACTTCTAATGCATCAAAATGAATTTTTTGATAACTTTTATATTGTTATTTGAAAACGCCTTCTATGAGACGTTACAAATGTAAAATATAAATTTAATCTATTTTAATCAATCAATATTGAACAAAAAGCATTATTAAAAACTTCTCTTTAAACTCGGTTTCATTTGAAATAAAGGATGACATACTTTTTTGATTAGATAAAGCATTTTATAATTGTCATTTCTGTGTTTAACAATTATATTACTATTCTACAAACATGTTTATTACATAGGTCGATACATCAATAAATAAAAATTTTTAATTAGAAAATTCTTTATTTGCCACTAGAAAAGTAAAATTTACATCTTTAAAAATTCTAATACTTGTATTTTTTTAGTAGTATAGTTTTACTTAAAGATGTATTGAGAGCTTTTAATACATATTTCTTAATAAAGACATGTTAGCTAGGTTCTGGCTACTTAGTCAAGATTATTACTAATAAATAGCATGTTTGAATATGCGTGATAATAATAAAATAAAACAATTAAATAAATATAATTTTTATTTTATTAATATAACGGATAGTACGCACAATTAAAAGTTATTTTTTTTTAGAATTCATCTATTTAAGCCAGAATTGTTTATTATCCTGAACATCCTGTTTTGGATAGTTCATTATTATTTTTTCTTTTGCCAAATTTCTTCTTAGTTTTTTTTTGTAAAATTTAATTTTTTCTTCAAAAAGCACTAATCTACCAATTTTTTATGGTAATTTAACATTATTTGATATATATTATATATAATATGACATATAATATGCATAAATATAATTTTTATTTTATTCTTCATTCTACTAATGATACACAGAAACTTTTTTGCCATATTTCGAAAAAATAACAAATATTTCAATTAACCCTCGTGAAAAGTTAAAGAAATACATTTTTTTAAATAGTAATATATACATAATTTTTTGAAATTTTTATAGAATTATCTAAGTATATCTAAATGTGCTTTTGCACTCCTTTTATTAAAGACGTGTACACATTAAAAAATGTCTGAATTTAGATTATTACTAATTTTTGTTACGGTCATTTAAAAAAGATATGAATTTTAACAAAAAAATTTTCAATGTGGGCATCACAATGCTAAAATAAAAAATAACATCGTGAAATATTAGTTTTTAAAAAAAAGTTGGAGACTGCGGGAATTGAACCCGCGGCTTTTCGCATGCAAAGCGAGCACTCTACCACTGAGTTAAGTTCTCTGTTGAGAGAGTCGTATCGGATTAGCTACTAAATAAATTTATATGGTGGTCAATCATGATATTTTCTGCGTATATATCATGATTGGCCACCAAATAAATAATATATAATGCCATATTATTAAGATTTGCAAAGAAAAATTCCTGTAATGATTATTTTTTGTAGTTTATGAATTTCATTGATTATTATCATTACTTTTACTTGATAGACTATTTATTATTTAATTTTTGTCTTGTTGAAATGATTTTTTTTTCTCTATTAGAAGTACTCTCAAATTTAAGAGTGCTTTTCCAAATCTCTTGTACATATTAAAATAGATTTTTTACCACATCTTTTTTAAAAATATATAGAATTATACAAGCAATTTCTTAAAACAGATGATTTTTAGTAATCACTAAATATAGTATGAAGCTTTTTGTGAGTTTGTAACGCCCTCAGAAGACATTATATAAAAGAAGATAAAAATACCAAGAAAAATTTATACATAACGTCATAATTGGAAATAGTGGAAATTGTTATGACTTACTATTAATAAAAGGTTTCATATTATGTTTTATTTCATGTTATCACCCGAGAATAGCACCTCGTTAAAAAAGCTTATAAATTTCTTAATTGAATGGCAGTCACTTAAACAACATTTTATGCTATATTTTGAGCTTCTAGAGTTATTTTTAATAAATTCACAAATTTGTAGTAATATTTCTGTCAAATTTTGAATTTTTGCTTTATTAATATTTTTTATTGTAATTTTATAAGAATTCCAAAAAATTGTGATTTTTAATATGTAAAGTAAAATAATTTGATTATATAGCAAAGGAAATTGATAAAATGTAATCTAAAAGCGTTACTAAATAGATAAAAATAAAAGATCTTTTTTTATAAATGAATCACATACATATATTAGCATAAATTTTTTAATACACTAAAGTTAAAAAATTATTTTATATATACAATTCATTCGTTTTAAACAATTAAACTACTACATGTTAATAACTTTATCTTTGAAATAGACAATTATTAATATAAAAAGATTTAACAGAATTTTAAAAAAATAATATTTTAATTTGATATAAAAGAAAAAGTTATTTTAGTCAATTATTTCATTGTTATTGCTTCTAATTCACATATTTAATAAAATACTAATTCCATTATCTTTTAAATTGTAAAAATAAAAGAAAAAAATGAATTTTTTAAAAGTGTCAATTTAACAATTTGTTTTGTTCATAATCCTCCGCATTAGGTATAATGAAAAGATAAAATAAATAAAATATTATATATGTAAATAAATATTAAGATATGTGTTCCAACTAATCAAGTTAAGAGATAAGAAAAAAACGGATAAATAGAATAAGTATTATGTGCAGATTTAAAAAATATTTTATGTATAAATCTGTACATTTACTTAACAAAACCACTAAAAGAAAAAAAGAACATTCTCTTTTTAAACTAAAAAAAAGTTTAATATAAAAAGAAAAGAAAAGCAGTATTTAAGAACAAAATATTTCAAAAGTATCAGTTTAGACAAGTTGAGGAAAATAAATAAATCAGAGGTGTTGAATAGCACTCTAATTCAGAATAGAGATTCTGTATAACATTCCATGATCAAAACTCCGAACAGAATTTACATTGTAATTGTTCGTCTTTTGTTTATTATAAATAAAAAGTTATTGTAGATTTAATGTGTTTATTTATTTAAATTCTGTTCGGCACGCACGTTCCAACATGCCTTTTCATTAGGTAAGATACTCGGCTAAGGTGGTAGGAACTAGCTATTATATATCCGCCAGGATACATGAAGCAGGCGGCCTCGCTACACTTATAAAACGGTCACACCATTATATGAAAACGTAAGCAGACAGACTCTTTAAGATGTTATCATTATTACATATTTTTTATTCTATTTTTACTTGTTGGAGTATTAATATTTTAGTTTTATTTCTATTTTTTACAATAAAGTTTTTTCTCACTATAAAAGGTACTCTCAAATTTGAGAAGAATGGGTAGCCAATCAGGTGTATCTCTGTTGACATGACAAATTAACAGATAGTGTAAAATGTTTAAAAAAATTATCTTTTAAAAAATCTCAAATATTTTAAAATTCTCTCTATTTAATGCAATAAAAGTAAGTAAAATTTTTTGTTTTAAAATTATTTGATTAGTTCAAAAATACTCTTGTATTACTACTTAAATATATAAAAGTATGGTAAATATTTTTAAATTCTTTTTTAAACTTTTTTCTATAATTAATTTAATACAGGATAAATTTTATAAAGCATTGAAACTGTTGTTTTTGGTAAAATAAAATTCTAAATGCAACTTTTATAGTGGAAAAGAGTCTCCAACCAACCGGATTCGAACCAGTGACCTAAGGATATCAGCAACTGAATCTACAGTCCTCCGCTCTACCAACTGAGCTATGGTTGGACAATAAATTGAAGGTGTACTTTTCCACAAAACATAATTGTAAATTTATTAATGTTCATCATTATTTTTTATTCTTAAGCTTTTTTTTTGTTTTTTGGTTGTTTAATAGTCTTTATAAATATATAGACGTATTTTAAATATAATATTATGTAATAATATTTTATTTTAATAAAATATGTTCGAATTAAATTGTTTAATTTCTTACTCAAATTGTTCCCTATATTTAAATTTTTTTTTAAAATGTGTTAATATTTGAAAATTGTAAATTAAATTATTTTACATTGGTTGCAAAATAAAAGCTATATTTATTTTTAAATTATAGTAATTTTTTATAAAAAAGTTTAAATATTTCAATTCTCTATTGAATCGTTAAAAATCATTTTATTTAATATTGTTATACATTATTAAATGTGGCTGTGAAGAAATGGTTATAACAAATCTATTTACCAAATTTCACACAAGAAAATTTTACTTCAGTAGAAAAAAAATACGTCAAACAAGCCCGGTTAGCTCAGTCGGTAGAGCACCAGACTCTTAATCTGGCTGTCGCGGGTTCGAGCCCCGCATTGGGCTTATCTTTTTGATATAAAAGAAATTTTTCAACATAATTGCTTTTCTGATTTAACAATACAATAATTATTGATAATAAATTATCTTTAAATATTATACATTACATCTAATTTTTAACAAAACTTTGGTATTTTTAAAAATTTTTTTAATAAAAAGCAGTTTCTTTTTGTTTAGATAAAGATAGTATTAAAGTTTTTATTAATAGTATTTTCATTATTATTTCAACTAATAAAATATTTCTTGACCCTATTCTATTATTTAAATAAAATTTAATTGCTTTTTTTTTTTTTTCAGTTTTATTTAATAATGTCTATATTTATAAATGCACATTTTGTTAAAATTACTACTTTTTAATATATCATTTTTATTATAATCCAAAATACTATTGTTTTTTGTTTTAAATATCTTTAGTAATTTAAAAAAACAGTTTTGTCATGTTTATACATTTTAAGAGCTTAATTCTACAGTTAATTATAAGAAATAATAGTAAGAGACAGTGAAAACAAATATTTTATATACAAAAAACGTAAATTTAAATTACAAATAATACGTGTTTATTATATAAAAACTAAGTAAAATTTAAAATACAAGTATTCAACTTAGATAATATAAATAAATTTTTTTAAACACAATTATTTTGTATTATTTTTATACTGAAGAAAAAATTAAAAATATTTTGTTTAATGAAACTTTAGAAAATTTTATAATTATAGTAATAAACTATTAAAATGTACCTTATTTATAGAAAATAACAATTATTATTTACTGTAAAATTTAAAAAAAAAACCAAAAAAAAATTTTTATATAAAGAAATTAAAAAGGTGACGATCCTGGCAGGATTCGAACCTACAATCTTCTGCTCCGTAGGCAGACGCGTTATCCATTGCGCCACAGGACCATGATTATGAACGTTACATGCTCATCTATTAACATATTATGTTAGTAAAAAATTATGTTATACATATTTCTCCATCATTGTATTTTTCTACGAAAAAACTATTTAAGACTGTTAATGTATTGTTTAATGAGATAAATTATTTCATAATATAATGAGTTTTAAAGAAAAATTAAAAATGTAGTATTTATTTTTGGTACATTGCTTTTGTAATATAATAGTATAAAGAAATCTTATATGCTCTAAGTAGACATTGTATATATATTATTTATAATTAGCATTTAATTATGTGAAATATTTTAAATATAAAAAATTTTTTTGAAACAAACTTATTAGGTAATAAATAAAATCACAATGGCTTTTTTATTTATTTTATAAATGTAAGTTTGAATATCAAAAGTTGCCATTGTAAACAAAAATTAAAATTTATTTATTTATTTTTGTTTTATTTACTAAAAAATTTAAATATAAACATATTTGCTAAGTTTTTTGAATCAGGGATAGTAAATCGCGTGAAATAAAAAACAAAGTTAAGTAAATATCTTTATTTTAAATCGACAATATGACACTAGTGGTCGGCATTTATTGGAATATAATATTTATATAAATTCCAATTTTTAATATTTTACTTAAAGTTTATTGATTATTATTTATTAACATTTTCGATATCTTTTTATTAATTTAAGTAAAAAAACAAAAGATATTGTAGTTTAAATGAAATTGTCACACAATTTTACTTGTTATAGAAAGAAAAACATCCTCTTCTAGATGTCCCATGTAGTCTAGTGGTTATGATTTGCGGCTCTCACCCGCAAGGCCCGGGTTCGATTCCCGGCATGGGAATGTCTTTTAAAGTCTTGTTTTTAGTAAATTAATCTATTCAGCTTCAAAAAGTATGTTTTTGGTATAGCCTTTTAATATTTTCACACTATCTTATACTATTTTTAGCACTTTAAAAGATAAGAATGAGGAGTTAAAATTTAAGGTTTAACGTTAGTGTAGATTTACATATATTCTATTGGAAATCGAGTAAAAAACTATTTAAAAAATGATATTTAGTTTCAAATGTAAAAAGAATTCTTTTTTAGACATTTTGTTTTTAAAAACAATCATTTTTGATACTGATATATCTCAACAAATTTACTTGAAAAATCTATATATTAGGTTTTAATTTCTGTAAATTTTACCTCTATCATTTAGGAAATAAAAAATTATAAAGTTTTATTAAGACATTTACTATTCTATAAATTAATATAAGAAAAAAAATTTTATTGAAATGTAATAAAATATTTACAACAAGATGTAACTTTCTGGTATTTGTCTCTTTTCAGTTAGATTGCTAGTAAGTGGTAAAAAATATTACAGAATTTTTTAATTAACTAAAAATAACAAGATTTTTAGTAATAATGTATCTTTGTAGTGAAGCAAAATAGCAATTGAGATAATAATGAAAAATGTTACGAAAAATTATAAAAATATTACAATAAAAAAATAACTTTTATATATAAACATATTGAAAAAATTATTTTCTTTCACATTAGTGTGAACCACGCCATTCTTGATGAAATTAAATTTCTAAATTAATTTTTTTTTATTGGTGTAGGAAAAGATCCGTAGCAAATGTCTTACACAAAGTTATCGTAGACTTTATTGAGTGAAAAAAACTAGAACTAAGTTTATAACAATTAATTTTAAGAATAATTATATATAAAAATAAATAAAACGAATTATAAAATGATTTAAATGAATAAATGAATTCAATTTAATTTTGGGGAATTTTTTGATCTTTTTCTTAGCACGATTCGAGGTTTGGCACGCTCTCAGTATTATTTATAAGAGTATTAATTCGTACTTACTACAAAATTTTGCAATTATTGTAAAGAATATTTGTAATACTTTGTTACTACGTTTTTTGCTAAAAAAACTAGTGTTAATATTTTTTTTGCAAAAGTAGAATTAAAAACAAATTTAACTTTAAAAAATAATCGAACTACAGCATATAATATTTTCGGTTATTTAAATCGTTACGAATATTTTAAAATACATGAATTCATTTTTGCAAAATTTTAAAAAAAGTTCTATTTTGATATTAATTTACTTTTTTAAAAACCATCTTTTTAATTAATAAATACTGACAAATTTTCTTATGATTTTATCCTATTTCAAATAATTTCAAATTTGTTTAATGTTACTGTAAAATAAGCGCAATTTTAAATATTTAGCTAATTGTCTCTAATACAAGTAATCTATCTACAAATAGATTGCTAAAAAATTTTAATAAAAAAATGCTTTGTATATAAATGTTATACAATGCTGCTATAGTACTTTTTTTGTTATCATTTGATTATTTTTTATAATGTATTGTGTTTACAAGCTTCTTAGTTACCTATATATTTATAAGTTTATAGAATAACTTAAATAAATTATTATCACTACAAATGTTTCAAAATAATAAACTTTTGTGTAAAAAAACATAAAATAAAAAAAGAAACACTCGTTTGTTTATGGGTAAATAAAATAGATTTTTTAACATAAAAAATGAGAGCAACGAAAAAAACACTTTTTTTTCTTGTATTAGCATATTTTAGGGTATTCCAGTTGATTGATTTTACACCTAATTACGCATTTCACAGCGTTTCATTTTCTAATAAAATTAGAAAAAAGACAGTAAAAATTTGTTTGCCCGTAGTTATCTATAAAAAAGCGAAATTACGTTTAAAAAAAATATGGGTAACCATTTACGAATGATAGTTTTCTATTTTAGAGCAATAAGACAAGCAACTATATATATTCAAAATAAAGCTGAATTTTTTAAGCTAATGTTTGAACAACACACAAAAACAAATCATGTCGTTTTTTTTGTGCATTTTTATGTAAATCAACATTAGCAGTTTGGTATAAACAACATTTTGCATTTTGGTATAAACTGCATGATGTCGGTTATGTAAAAAAATTGATGTGTGGTTTTAGGTAAAATGAGGTAGACTGTTTTGCATATAATGTCATGTGCATTCTTTTACAAACTATATAGTATAAAACTGCACGATGTCATTTTATATAATTTTGTAATAACTATTAATTTCAATAAAATAAAAAAGTTTATTTATAAGCATAAATATTACAAGTTTTGTCATTTTTACTTTTTTGACATAACAATGTAATATTTCCAATAAAGATTATTAATTTAATTTGAGGTAGTTAGTAACACTACAGCTATACTTTCTATTTTTTATAAATAGTGATAATTAATTTATATAAGTTGTGAAAACCTATGTTGGAATATAAATATTGCAGATGGTAACGGTTTAGTAATCTTGTTTCGTTCGTATTTTTCGAGAAACAAAGTCCAGATAATAAAAATATCATATAAGTTTCTACTAAAACAATAAAAATGAACTAATTGTTTAATGTTAAATTTTACTTATTTTAAAAAGAAAACAAAAATATAATATATTTTAGAAATTAAAAAAATAAAATTATTTTTTACTTAAACATCCAGTAAATTTCTACTTCTTTTTTTCATTAATAGCTTTTTCTAACTTAGATAAAGCTTCCTCTGCATTGGAAAGTGCTTTGTCAAAAGGAATTAAGTAGTCCTCGGTAACGATTTTATTAGATTCTGCAAATTTACCGGCAAACTCTTGCAAATTTGAAAGATTTTCCTCCAACTGGGATCCTCTTTGTTTTAAGTTTCCAAGTAAATTATTAATATTTTTTCTCTCATCTATCCAATCTTCATTTTTTTGACGAAATCCATGTACTCTTTAGAATCCATAATTATTCTGAAAATAATAATTATAATATAACCGATAAAATAATAATGTACTAAAGAAATAAAACACGATCGTAAAATGATGATTTTAAAAAATGCCACAACTTTCAATGCTTTTATAAAAATTTATAGAATAAGTTTTTACAACAAATTATAAGATAACATTAATATTTATTAGTTAAAGTTGAACTTATTTGTAAATTAATTTTTAGTTTTAAGATAGAGCAACAATTTTAAGTGAATATAGATTCTTTTAACATTTTTGATAATGCAAATCAAATTGCGAAAAATACTGAAAAAGATATCAATTTATTTTTCGAAAAAAATTATCTCAATAACAAACAAATAGAAGAAGTAAATAGAATGATAATAAATATATTTAAGACAAGTCAAGTACCAGTGCTAACACATGTACTGGCATTCATCAAATTTATGACAGTTAAATCTGAAGGTGAGGTTTTAGAAGAAATTGATCTTCCTTTGGTACCAGTTCCATCTTCTAGACCTAAAATGAAAGATGAACAAAATATTGCTTGTTCAATAAATTTAAAAAAAGATATCGAAAAGTATATAAAAGATATTGGTGGTATAGTTGACGATATGGAAGTTCTTGAGGGCATACTATTTGTTGACAACTTTTCTTTTGGTTTAGTACTAGGATATTACTGAGAATCTTTTTTTAAATCATAAACATACACCATTTCATAAATATGAACTTACATATTTCATTATTTTTAGGTATATCATACAAAGACAGTGACAAGGTTACCAATTGTATTGTACCAATAACTTCAACTATATAATATCAATCTCATTCACTATCAAAAGCAATTGGTAAGTTTGTTATCTACAATCAGTTATTATATAAATTTAGACTATCAAATAATTTGACAAAATGGCGAGCTTTATGATTTATATTAAAATTTAAGTTGGCACATTATCATTTATAATATAAAGCACAGCAATTTTTTATATATTATAAAACTTTTATTGAGATATTAAATATTATATCAATATGTTTTATTTTATGTTTATTCAGTGATTAAAGTGTTTTCATTAAAAAATTAAATATTGTTTTCATAATTTATTTCACAACTAATATGTTATTCTAAATTTTCTTATATCTTTACAGTTATTACATAGCTTTTTTATACACAATATTAAAAGTTTTTGTCCTTAGAATGAGAATAAACAAACAAAAATTTCTTCACATTTTTTGGACAAACACTTTTCAAAAAAATTAATTCAAATCAAAATTATTTCAAATTTGTCACTCTCAAATATTTTAAAATGTATCAAAATATTTAACAAATTGACTAAAGAAATAAAAAGTGTGGAGTTTTTTATTCACAAAGCTCATATTAACAGATAAAAACACTGATTCCTTTAAAACAAAAATTTCATTTCTTCTTTTTAATTTTAACATAGTTTTTGAATACTGAAAGTTTATCTTCTCATGCATTACGTTTCTGGCTATCGAAAATGATTTATTTTCACCCATTACTACAGGTAATGATGCCTTAATTCATCATCGCTACTTTCATCACTATCAGTTATCTCCCCTACAACCTCTTCAAAAATTTTTGTGTTGATGATTCATTTTTATTTTCAAATAAAGAATCTACTAATTCTTCATCGTCCTTCTCTTGAGCTTTCACATCATCTGTTATTAAAGAAGCTTTCTGTTCGATGAGATTCTCCAAATTAAAGTTAATATTCTCCTATTATTTTTTTGTAATTCTTCTCACTCATTCAAAGCATCTATCTCTGCTTTACTCTGCTAGGTTCTTTTCTCAAGCATTTTCATTGAATCATTCTTTTCAGCTTCTTGCTTTCATCCTCCGCTTTTTTCTGGTTTTGATATAATTTATATGCTTCAAACAGCCTTGTTGCATTACTTTCAGCCGTATAATCCGTATTTTATAAATCTCTTTTGGCTTTAACCTCTGCCAAACTATTAGGAAATTTTTATTTAAATGTTATATAATTATTAAAAAAATGAAAACTAACATACCTAAAGGTAAATCTAAAAAATTTTAAACCTAAGTAATCATCTGCATGAGCTCTTTTTCTTTTCATATTGATATCCTTTCCTTTGTAAATGTATTCTTTTCAAGTATTACATTGCATATTAAAAGGTACTGTAGCACGTTGCATAAAATAAGTTGACTTTTTTTTCTTATCCTAGAAACCTTTGATCCATCAAAACCAGGTGTATAGTATTTTTGAAGAACTTTTCTTTCTGTTCCAGCCATTATTTAATAGGTATAGAAAATATCAGGTGTGTTTTTTTATCAATGGAAACGTAAATCCAATTTTTTACAATATTTCTCAATAAGATAGTCCTGTTTTATCAAAATTCCAACATCCATGTATAAATCAAAGAGTGACATACTAAAACCATCTGGAGTAGCGGTTTGGAATTTTACATTTCCAGTTGCATTACCATAAATACTGTTGGAATTAAAATGAAATTCTGGAAAAGCAATATAACTTCAGTCAATTGCAACTGACTTTCCGGGATTAACTCATCAATACAAATACCATCAATACGACTACATTGGAAAAAATTTCTTATGCTTTGTTGGAATAATTTTAAAATATTATCATCAATCATAAGATGACTGAGTTTTGAAAGTTCAAATGCATAAGCTGCTGAATCCAAAACACGATCACTATCAAAGTCAATACATAGACACTTATTTGTGTTGTATGGATGAATAACATAATTTGGTTTTGGAATTTTAGGATCATTTTGATGTTCTTCATAATATATAAGACCCTCTATTGAAATTGTAAAGCTAGTTTTTGATGATTCAGGATTTGATGTTAAAGCATGATCTATATAAAAGCCTTCAAAAGTTCCTGTTAACACAACATCTAACGGGAATGACCCCAAAATTTTGTTACCTTTGATCGCTTTCAACTTTTTCAATCACTTGACATATAACTTCTATATTTTCTTTAAAATGTTTCTCAATCTCTTTTCTAAATAAATCAATAATGTCATCAAGTAAACTTCCGTGGAGTTTAATATCAAATATCCTTAAATTAGCTGTACAATTAGAATTTTAAATATTTGGATTACCATTAAGAGGTGAGATACCAACAAAAGCATCAACAGAGGTACTTCCAATTGTAACATCAACAGTTTCTAATTTTCTTACATGAATAAACCCTTATTTAATTTTAACTTGATAATAAGCTGACATTTTTCCTTATATTCCCTGTAAATTGATACCAAGTTAATCAGATGGTGAGAATTGAAATACATTTGAAGATTTAGGAATATTAAATTCTTCAATTTTGATTTGGGATAAATGGTATGTGAATTTAAGGAACCCTTCAATATCTGGTATATTGACTTCGGCGATTGCAGAATTTATGTAGTCAATTGCAACACCAGCCATATAATTTAAGCCAACACTACTAAATTGAATCTGTGTACCAGGAATAGTATTTCCATTATCATTTCTTTAATTAAACGTTAGAAATATTGTTAAAAAACATCTAGTAATCTTGAATAAATCATTCTTACCAAGGTAAATGTTCAGTGATTGAATGTCGAGAAAAATCACAACCATTTTATGTTCCTTCTTACAGCTTAATTTGATAGAAAACATAATCATCTGCTTATGATAAAACTTAAGCTAGTTACCCTTTAATTTTTACAAATAAAGTTATTTGAATATACTTTATTTTTTCGTGATATCATAATGTATAAAAAAAATGAATACATTAATGTGAAAGATAAAAAATGGTTGTCATGCAGAAAATATAGCATAAAGTAATAAATCTAAATAACTAAGGTGATGAACCATTTTCATTATTTACCAGTCCATATTTATAATCATTGATCAGACAGTAAATCAAAATATTGTCATGGCAACCTGTTATCATTTAAAAAAAATAGTAATTTCGTTTATTAACATAAAGTTTAAATTCAGCACTATTTTTTAACATGTTACACTATATGTAATTATTAATGTTTTGAGAGCATATTAATTAAATTTCATACAGATAAAGATTAGAGAATCTAATATGTTAGAAAAAATGTTCTATCACTATTCGCTATATTTTTATAGATGACCGATTGAAACTTTTGTTGAAACCAATATAATAATATAGTATTAAAACAGGCCGTTTAAACTATTTGATAATCTCATTTTAGGTAGTAACTGATTGTAGATAACAAATTTATCAATTGTCTTTATAGAAAATGAGATTGATATAATATAGTAGAAATTATTGATACAATGTAATTGGTAACGTTGTCATTGTCTTTTGTATGATATACCAAATAACAATGAAAGATGCAAGTTCATATTTATGAAATGGTGTATGTAGATGATTTAAAAAAAAGGTTCTCAATAATATCTTGGTGTATTTCACAAAATGTATATCACAATATCATATCCTTTTCTAGTATGATATTCAGTTATGATTTTATACTCTTTATTTAAAACTATTCATATCTATATGGTACGTAGTGATGTTGAGGTGTTTTTCAAAAAGTGTTAAGATTATATGGACTGTTAAACGTTGTTTTCTAAATTTTTCATCCAAACACAAATTCTATAAAGAAAATTAAATAATCATTTAAATCTTTGGCTTTTGTTTGCTTCCACATATATTTCCTTATAATTATTATGTCGATCTTTTATCAATTTGATGCCAATATTCAACTGAGAGTTTCAAATTTCCCTGAAAATTAGTCATAAAGAATATTTTTTTTGATAGAATTTATTCAAAAATACATTTTTATCTGATTTTGGCACTTTTCAAAACAATAATAATACAAAAAAGAATAAATATAAAGCTTTATTTATGATAACAATATCAAGAATAATCTATATTCAATATTAAATGGCCTTTATTTATGTTATATCTATTAGTAATGTTTACTTTTTTGATAGCCTCTCGTGAATAATAACATTTTGATATAAAGGGATGTAATCTTGTTTTCATTCCTTAACGATATTTAAAGATACATTTTTTTCCTGAACAGGATAAATTATTATATTTAAATAGTAAAATCCATGTTTCCTCTAGTACTAAAGTAATATAATTAATCAAATTAGCACTATAAACTATTTTAAAAATGATAACATTCTCTTTGAAAAATTAATTTCAATTGGAAAAATAAATATAAATTGTCTTTTATATTTTATTAAATCAATTTGAATTAAAAAATTAGTAATCTTCTTAATTTAAATGAGTCAAAGAGGAATGAAATAATTTTTTTGTTTTAGAAGATAACTAATTGTTTCACCAACATCATCTAACACAAAAAATTTTTAAATAATAGATTAGGTGCCAAAAAAGAGAAAACATTGAAATAAAAATAATGAGTTTCTTTTGAAAATATCATTCAAAAAGTCAACTTGATATAATGGTTGATTCTCAGAATATTAAAAATCATTAGTTAGTACATCTAATTTTGTGTTAAACATGAAAGATGTCCTTCTTTAAGAGAAAATTTTAATAATTTTTTTCTTTACGTTTTCTTCACATTTCTCTAAAAATGATTTACATTTTATTTTTAACAGCAAGATAAAGATAAATAATAAGTGAATTTTTTCATCTCTGATGTTAAAACTAAAAAATACTAATATTTCAAGTTCATGAATGAAAAAATTCCAAGCATGAAATATCACGAATAGCCCGATTTAAATAATTTCGTAGATTAATTTAAAAAGAAGAAAAAAACAAGTAGTGATTACCAGACATTATGCCAATTTCACTAGGTATGTGCTTTGAAGAAAAAAAAATAATTAATAAAAAATTAAACATTTTAAAATGAAAACAAGTTTAATTCATATTTTAATTTTGCAAAATTCTTGAAATCGTAATTGATTGTACAATTTCTGTATTATATGAAAAATCTCATTCTATAATAATAACATGTATATTAAAGTACGATTTAATTGTTCTTTAAAACTACTAATTTAATATAAAATTGAAATTGTATGTTAAATAATAGATAAATTAATTTGTTAGGTAATCTTTATTTTTAATAGTTTTTATTTATAATGTTTTTGTATTGTTTTTTCGTGTCACATAATTTCACTTGTATCAATAATTAATTTTGTTAAAAACAAGTATATTTTTGTTTGTGTCAAAGTTTATTATTTAAAAATGATACTTCACAATAAATATATTTCATTTGTATAAAATCACTTTTTTAAGTGATTGTTTTAAGTTTAATAAAGACATTTTTGAACAATATTTATGATTCGTTTCAAGCATATAGAAAAGAAAAAATAATTATATAACACAACTATCTTATGTTAAATATATGTTTTATTTTAAATAAATTCACTTTAAATTTATAATTATTAGATAAAAATATTAAAAATATGTTTTAAAAAGTGTTTATTAATTGTTTGTATATTTTTTTAAGTATTTCTATTTTGTAATAAATAAAAATTTTAATTATTATTTTTGTAAATGATTTTATTATTAATTTTATCTATAAAGTTTAAATTTAAAATTGAGTCAAAAACATAACATTTTCCTATAAACCAACATAGGGCATTATTTTATAAACCACACCAGTAATTATATATCAAACCGACACATGATTTTTTTATAAAACCTACATGTGCAGTAAGGTACAAACCGCATAAAGTCAGTTTTATGCAAAATGCTCATGCAGTTTTAAGAAAAATGCATACGGTTGTTTATATCAAATCGCTCTATGCATTTTTATTTGTTTTGAGAGGGTGGTCAAATAGACTGCTCGTGCATTATGTATTGTTTTGTATAGTGGTCGACCAAAATGACTTGATTTGGTTTTGTGTGTATAGTAAGTATATTTTATTGTAATTAATTCATTGTATCATTACCTCAGGTGCTATATATAATTTAATTTATACTATTCACATCTCTGAATAATTGTAACGTTGTGTACTTTGTTGAGCTTGCTACCAATAAAAAATAAATTTTATTATATGATCATTCTTAAAAATTAGATTTGATTTTTTTTTCTAAATTAATTTTACAAAAAGATGATTTTATACAAGTCAGAATCACTCACACAAAAAAATGCCAAAAATTTAACATTTCAACAGAAATCGTTTATCTTTTTATATTTTTTATAAAATATACAAATTATCATAATTTATAAGAACTAAAATAGTAAATTTAACATGAAATAATTATGTTTTTACAATAAAGAATGCTTCCAAGTAATTTTGTATTCTTTTTAAATATTATTGCACTTTTTTATTTTAATTTATTTTTTTAACAAAAATATTAATAAATTGAAAAAATTCAAGAACGTGGGTAATTTTTAAAAATTTAAAGTAATTAAAAAGTAATTTTTTAAAACAACAAGTATCTAATTTTTATTTTAATAATTATTAACATTTTTAAATGACTATTATTGACAATTTTATTAAATTAAAGTATGCAAATTAAAAAAAAATGTTTCAAAAGATTCTACAAATTTAAAATATTTATATTTTATTACTTTGAATGTGTAATTACCGCTTATAAAAATCATAATTAATAAATTTTATTTATATAAAATTTTTATAGTAGTTAAGGTTTACATTTGTAATATTTTCTTTTTTACTATGAATTTTTCTTAAGCCGTTCTCAAAAATCATAGGGTTTCACTTTATCATTAGTAGTTTTAACAAAATTAATATACATTTTTAGAAAAAATATATATCAATTCACAGAAAAGGGTATGTATTTTGGGTTTTTATACATGATCTTATATTTAAAAACAACCTTACAAAATAAAAAAATATATAGTACCTCCTTTAAGAAATGTATATACATTTCATGTAAAAATGTATTGCAAATAATAAAAAAAAGTATATATGTCATTTTGACTGTATATACATTTCTTTAAAAAAAAAACATGCATTTTACAAAAAATTTATAAGGTTTCTTAACAAATTCATACATATTTTATGTTTAATATGTGAGCACAATTAAAAATAGATTAATTGGAGTCGAAATGACAGAATTATACACTATAATGCATGATTGCGCAATGTCTGTTAAAACGACAATTATAAATTTTGTGTGTAACCATAAAAGTGTAGTGAAATCGTTTTGATAACATACATTTAAAATATAATTAATATTAATAAATCTCTTTTATTTTTAATTCGAATGACATCGTAGTAGATAAAAAAACAACAAATGCTAAATTTGTAATCAGCTTAATGTTCATAATTGAATGACACCGCAAATGTTAAAAAACTTTTGGTATTTGATTTATTTTTTTCTTTAAAAACAGACACTTGAAATTCGTAAAATTCGTTTGTGAAATGCTGTTTTCTCCACAAGATCAGATTTCAGGCATCTTTATAAGTTAAATACAATCTTTGATAAAAATTACTTTGTGTTATAAGTAGTGTTTGACTCAACTGAACAGAAAAAACTTGTTTTTATTAAAATTTTGCTTTTAATTAACATTTGAGAAAGTTTCTTTTAAGATTACTATTTTTTATGGTTATAATTGATAAAAAATACTTTTTATTTTTTAAAATACACTAAGGATAACAGATATAGTATATTTATAAATGAATTAAATTTTACCACTGCAACCTTATCTTAACATTTATATTTTGTTTATTCTATTATTCAATTGCTTACAATAAAATTTTTAAAAGCTATATTATAAAAATGAAATTAAGGTTTAAAACTCAACATTTATATTAATTAACAGAAATCTAAAGCCAATTTCAATATTCTATTTGATGTTTGTTTAAGTTATAAGTTTTATTCTTTGAAAATATACAAAAATGAGTAATCACAAAGAATTGAGTATCTAGATATTAATTATTCAGAAAAACAAGATATTTAGAATTATAAAATGTAGCAGTAATGTGTCTCGAATAGAAAATACAGTTGAGAAATATAAAGGTGAAATACTTATATCAACTGTAATTAATTTCAAAATTTTGTAATCTAATTCTATAATTATAATATATTATATTAATATTTTGTACATTTTAGAAAAAGGAAATACTTATTAAGATCTATAAGCCAACACAATAATTAGTAAGAAAATAGTTTAAGGGTAAAAAGTAAGTAAAAATTTTAAGTATTTAAAGTAATTATTGTAGTTGGCCAATTTTACCAATTTTATCATAATTTTACCACTATTTTAAAATTTTATTGTAAATTGTGTTAGGAAAATAAAGGGGTTGATTTGAAGTTCCTTATATATCCAATAATATTTTTATAAAAATAATACTATGTCTAGAAATTATAGAAATTTATGATCAATTTTTCCCAGTACATTATATAAACTATTTACGAAGCAATCTGATGTGCATCATTTTGAGAGATGATTTATATTGTTTTTCTCAAAGTACAATGCAAGAAATTATTACTTTGAAGAAACCAAATAAGATTATTTATATTTTTTATAACAATATTCATAATACACTTTTAGTCAATTTTTTAAAGATACAACAGTCAAAAGATTAGTTTAGAAATCTTTTATCTCTATAATAACATTTTAGAAAATATCAACAAAATTGCCGTTATAAAGTAAGTCGGTCATCATTTACTTTATAGTTTTTAGAATAATACAGTTTATAAGTTCAATGTTGAAGAATTTCTTAATTGTTATATTTTAGAAACAATTTTTATATGTACGAGAAAAATTCAGATCAAGAAAGATAAAACTAAACAAAAAGTTCCCAATAAAACTAATCATATTTGACTAATTATTTTAGGATAAATTGTATTTTTTAATATTTTGAAATAATAAAATATCTAGAAAATCTCTATGATCACGACGTAAGTTAAACGATTTAAATGTCAATAATTTCAAGACATTTAATTATCTAGAATATTTAGATAATTTTAATGAAATGATTTCAAGTTATTTAATTTTACGGAGAGTCCAGACATTTAATTATCTAG
The DNA here is from genome assembly GCA_963280985.1 of Strongyloides venezuelensis. Taxonomy (NCBI): domain Eukaryota; kingdom Metazoa; phylum Nematoda; class Chromadorea; order Rhabditida; family Strongyloididae; genus Strongyloides; species Strongyloides venezuelensis. Next base: position 21,452,559 of record CAUJLX010000002.1, on the reverse strand, counting down.
AATGTATGGATTAAAAATGTCCAGGACAAAATTATCGATTATATTTATCCAATTTATTGAACACTTTATTCTCTGCGTAACATCGTCTTTTTCCACGATATTTGTTTTTTCAAAACATTTTCTCCATATTGTCCCCAGATGTTACCTTTTGGATAAAACAAAAGAACAATAGAAAAGTGATCGTCACTTCTTGCAATACCAATACCAATCGATTTTGTACTCTTCCATACTAATTGTGTAAAGCCATCCGCAATGCCTTTTCCTGCATTTAAACGAAAAACTATAAAAATAACGATCGTTGTACAAAGTTGATACAGCTCCTGTCAATTCTGAATAAAGTAAAAAAAGTTTAGAAATTCCACAATTATTAATAAGACTTTTACTAAAGAGTTTTCTATTTATTCTATATTGAGAATAATCTTGAGCTAGTTTATCAAGCTTTCTACTTTCTTCTAAAGGGCATGCGCCATGTACCAGTCTTAATAAATTTATATGTTCAACTATCTAAACAATTATTTTTTTATTTTACAGATGAACTTACCTTTTGTTTGTAAATTAAAAAACTATTTACCCAAAAATTTTCATAATTAAAATCATGCCATACAGTGTCATGTATTGAATTACGAATTTGTCTTCCATTTAAATATAATTTAATACTTAAAAAACAATGATGATTGTTAAGAGATGACTTTCTTCTAATAATTTTTTTTCGAATACTATTTCTCAATTCTTTTAAAGATGATTGACTTAATCTATAACTACTATTTCTTCGTTTAGAATTTTGTCTACGCATTAGTATTTCACTTTCATTTTCATTATCACTAGGATTTGCCTTTATTGAAACAACAAGGATGTGAATTGTCACAATGATATATAGCACGAAAGTTAAGATTAGATTCATTTTATATTTAATAATACGGAGATCAATACAAGTTGATGTATTTTATAAAATTATTTGTTTTATCATAGGATAATTAAATAGACTATTCATACAAAAATTTTATTATAATTTTCTAAAGTGTCAAATAATTTATTTAAATTATTTTTATATTCTTTCATCTTTAAATCATTAAATTTTAAAAAAAATTTTTTTTTAATTTTTTTAAACATTAGGACTATATTTGTGCTAAAAATATTTTTATATTGTTAAGCGAATTAATGGATATAAGAAAAAGTGATTTTTTAATATAATTTTTGTGTATAAAGAAAATATTTAGTCATACAAAACTATTTTTTATATTTTCTGAGGGAGGCCTTTTTAAATGTAGAAAAATGATTATTTTACACATCATTAATTATTTTAGTGTCAAATAAAGTTGAAAAAACAATTTTTTTATTAAATCTCTATAACAGGATATAAAACTTAAAATTATATGATTTTTAAGGGAAACAAAGTATTATTTTAGAGATTTCCTCAATTATTGAGTTTATCATGAACATTATTGTTGTTAACATTTTATTAGATATTGGTAGAACCTTAGCTTTCATAAGAAATATCTCTAAATTTTGGTATTTTTTATTCCTTAAATTATTAAAATATTTTATAAAGATTATATTGTACTGAAAACTTTCACTTTAATAATTTATTTTTTAGTAATAAAACACTATACACAACAATTCTATTGTTAGTTTATTATAACTTTTTTTTCTTATACAAAATTTAGTATATTGGTTTCACATACTAATTTACAGCTACATCATTGTTAATTTATATTTTAAAACAATTGCTATTTTGCAAAAATTGCGGTAAATTAACAATGATATCGTAATTTTTACAACTATTTGTAACACAAAATTATCATATTATATTAAATGTGTATATTTAACTGAAATATAATATAATTTTTTATGTATATTTTCATTAAGAAAATAAGATTAAAAACAAAGACAAATAATTAATTAAAAAAACTAACTAACACTTTCTTGCGATTGATTATGAATCAAGAACCGCTTTAAAATTAGTAAAAATTTTTTTCTATGTAAACACATATTTTAATTTTGTAGTCATTGAAAACGCCAGAAAAATGTGAACAAAATTAAATAAATTTGCAGTATTTTTTTATATATTTTACTAAACATTTTTTAGTAACCTGAAATTATAACTGCCAAGGTGCAAATAAATCAATTTGATGACATCATTTTGTTGAAAAATTTATTGAAAAATATCTTTTGTTTTTATCGTAAACAGCTTATTAGTATTAAAAAACAAATCCTAAATTAGTGATCAAAATAATATTGTTAACCGAAGAATACAAAAATATTGCAAAAACATTTTGTACTTATTTTATTCATATTTTTCATCAGGGAGTAAATGTTAAACTTTGTTTAATTATCTTGCAAAAAAAGTGTTTAGCAAAGATGAAATTCCAGTTATCTTTATATGTTAAACACAAGCTAATTCGTGTTATAGTATTGTTAAACTTAACGGAATAAAGTTTCCAATTCTTGCTAGACTTTTTATTTGAAACGTTATTTTATGAAAATTTCTTTTAAATTAATATTTTTTATGTTTATAATTAAGAAATAAACATATGATTAATTTATAAAATATTATTGGAGAGCAGTAATGTGTCTCGAATAGAAAATACAGTTGAGAAATATAAAGGTGAAATACTTTTATCAACTGTAATTAATTTCAAAATTTTGTAATCAAATTCTATAATTAATATTTTGTATATTTTTAGAAAAAGGAAATACTTATTAAGATCTATAAGCCAACACAATAATTAGTAAGAAAATAGGTTAAGGGTAAAAGTAAGTAAAAATTTTAAGTATTTAAGATAGTTATTGTAGTTGGCCAATTTTATCATTATTTTACCTAAATTTATCATAGCTTTATTGTAAATTGTGTTAGGAAAATAAAAGGGGTTGATTTGAAGTTCCTTGTATATCCAATAATATTATTATAAAAATAATACTGGAGTGAAAACTACAATATAATATTATAAACAATTCGAACGTTGTCTTTGTGACTTTATCTTAATACAGTTATTCTAAAAGAAATCCCTGGAGACCAGTGATTGGTGTAGTATTGGGATTTTCCCAAAAGTGGTCACCAGTAACACATTTATTATATATATCGTGTGTTGCCTATTGTTTTATCTAAACCTGTTATGTTAATACGACATTAACGTTATTGTTGTTAAAGGGGTTTACTACATAATTAATAAAATTTTGTTACTATACCAACATTTTGTTTTTTCCATTATTTTATTGCTTACATCTAACATTTTAAAAATATTACTTAAAAGTGAAAAATATTTTTTTGAATATTATATTTAAATTAATTCTGAGAAATTTAAAAACAATTTGAAAAATTGCATCAAATGTTATGGAAATTACAAAATATACTAAATTTGTATCATTTTCTTCCATGATATTTTCTTTTTTAAAACATTTATTTCATACTGACCCCGAATATTTCCTTTTGGATAAAATAGAAGAGCTAGATAAACGAGATTTCTCTTTCTTATAATACCAATACCGATCGACGTTGAACTCCTCCATACTAATTGTGTAAATCTATCTGTTAAAATTCCTCCATAACTTAAACGAAAACTATAAAAAATATGTTCTTTGTACAAATGTGATACAATTTCTGTTAAATGTGTAATAGGTAATGCAACTTTAATAACTCCATATTGTTTAAAATTACTACCGATTAAACATTTATCTGCTATTAATTTAGCATAAATTTGAGCTGATAAATCAAGTTGTGTATTTTCTTTGAGAGGACAAGCACTATAAAGTATTCTTATTAAATTTATGTGTGTAATTATCTAAAAAAGTTATGTTTTTTGTTTTTATAGCAGAACTTACCCTTGATATGTAATCAGGGTAATTATTTATCATGAATTTTTTTTCATCAAAATCATGCCATACAGTATAATTTATTGAGTTATAAATTTTTCTCTTACCCAAATATGTTTTAATATTCATAACACAATTTTTATTATTAAAAGATGGACTTTTTAAACTAACAGCTTTGTGATGGCTATTACGTCTAGATCCTTTGTAAAATAGATGACTAAATTTACGTCCATTTTTTTTCCTACAGAATTTCTATTATATGAATCTTTTCTACCAATTAGTAGTTTATTTTCATCATCGCTGTTAAAAAGATTTGCTTTTATAAAAACAAAAGTAATATGAATCAATACAATGACATACAACACAATAGTTAACAAAAGATTCATTTGAAATAAAATAATATATGGTCATTATTTATAAATAATTTTATATAACTATGTATTTTATCAAAGAATAATTAAATAAGCTATCGATACGAAAATATTATAATAACTATTAGTGTAGAATAATCTTGTTAAATAATTTTTTTAGTCTTTTCAAATTTTTAAACATCAAATATTTTAAAATCATTTTTCATGATTTCTTTTTTAACACTAAGTACCCTATTTATGCTAATAGTATTTTTTAGGTTGTTAAACAAAATAATGAATACAAAAAAGAAGTTAGTTTTTGTTCTATTTCTTACTACACAGATAACATTTAGTCATAAAAACTATTTTTTACATTTTCAGAAGGGTACTATCTTCTAAATATTACTTAAGTTTTTAGTATCAAATATGTATAGATCAAAGCATTTTTTGAAATATTTTCAGTCAGACATAAAGTTAATAATTTAATGGTTTGTTAGAAAAAGAACTTATTATTATTTAAATTTTCTAGATTTTTTAGTAAATTAGAAACATAATTGTCATTAAACTCCTAGTAACATATAATAATCCTAACATACATAGAAAATATCGTTTAATTTTAGAATTTATCAGTATTGAAATTATTATAATATTTTATGTAGACAGTAATATATCGAAGACTTTCACTTTATAAACTCTTTTTTATTCTCAAAATGCAATACATAAAAATTATAATGTTGATTAATAATAAAATACACTTTTTTCTTCTTTAAGATTTGGTACCCTGGTTTCACATACTAATCTACAAATGTACTACTAGCTAACATATTTCTAAAATGCAATTCTCATTATGCTATAATTATGATGTATTAATGAAGATATCATAATTTTCGCAACTATTTGTAACATAAAATTATTACGTTATGTGGAGATATTTAGTTAATTACAACGTAATTATTTGTGTATATTTTCATTTCGAAAATAATATTACCAACAAAAAAGAAAAAAATTGATTAAAAATTAAGAACAAACTTTTCATATTTACGATTGTAAATTGAGATTTACTTTAAAAATAGTCAACTATTTATTAGAGCCAATACCTTCATTTTATAATCATTGTAAACACCAGAAAAAAATTATACAAACTAAGAAATATTCGCAGTACTTTATGATATTTTTTTGTTGAATATAGAATATATTCATATTTCATATATATTATTTATTATATAAAACTACTGTTATATTTAATAAATTGAATTCTATCTTAATGAGTGTTTTGTCCAATTAAATGTCACTATGTGACAACGATTTTATTGAAAATTTATTTAATAGTTTGAAAGTATAACTGATAAGGTGTAAGTAAATCGATGAGATAAAATTGTTTTTAATTAAAAATGATATTAGAAATAATGTCTTTTGTTTTCAATTATAAGCAGCTTATTAATAAAAAAATAAGCAAATATTAATTCGTAATTAGCAAAATGTTCGTAATCGAATGATACCGAAAATGTTTAAAAAATTTTGGTATTTGATTTGTTTTTTCCTTTAAAAACAGACACATGAAATTCGTATGTAGAATACTGTTTAACCACATGACCAGATTTCAGTCATTTTTATAAGTTGAGTACAAGCTTTAATGAAAGTTACTTTGTGATATCATTAATGTTAAATTTAACTGTACGGAAAGTTACTTTTATCATTAAATTTTTTTTAAAAATATCATATAAAGAAATTTCTTTAGAATTATTATTTTTCTAGTTCTCTAATAAATAAATAGATATTTTTTATTTTCTAAAATACACTAGGAGAATTAAATATAGTTTATCATTTATAGATAATTTAAATGTTGCTACTGCAAATTTGTCTTGACATCTATATTTTGTTTATTTCTTCATTTGGTTGTCTTAAATAAATTTTTAAAAAAAATGTTTTTAAAAAATAAAATTAGTCTTTTAAATTCAATATTTAAATTAATTTACAGAAATCTTAAAGACAATTTAAAAATTCTATCAGAAGTTTTGCAAGTTACTGTGTATATTCTTAAAAAATATAACGAAAAAGTTTATTCAGCATATATCATTTTCTTCCACGATATTTTCTTTTTCAAAACATTTCTTTTATATTGGCCAAAAATATTACCTTTTGGATAAAAGACAACAACAAGATGAAGCACATTAAGTCTTTTTGAAACACCAACACCGATATATATTGAATCCTTCCACACTATTTGTGTAAACTTACTTGCCATAAGTCCATAATTAACATGATAATTATAAAAAATTTTTTCACTATACCAACGTGATACTAATCCTGTTAATTCTGAGATATAAAATGCAGCTTTAATAACTCCATATTTTCTTAAACGTTTACTTAAAGAGTAACCTTTAGCAGCTATTTCGTTAGCCTCCTCTTGAGCTAATCCATCAAGACGTGTACATTCTTGTAATGGACATACACCATGCATCAATCTTATTAAATTTATTTGTTCAACAACCTAAAAATTTATGTTTTTTGATTTCTATAAAATGACTTACTTTTTGACTTGTATTCTACATAATTATTTTTCCAATAATGTTTATAATCAAAATTATACCATACAGTGTTATATATGGAATTTAAAATTATTTTTCCTCTTAAATATAATCTGATATTACTAATACAATTTCTATTATTAAGAGATGGTTTCCTTGCAGAGACTTTGTTATGACTATTACGTCTTTTTCCTTTATAAAATAATAGACTATCTTTATCGGTGCTTTTTTTCCTCACAGAATTTTTTGGATCTGATTGTTTTCTATCAATTAATGGTTCTTCTTCATCATCGCTATTAGAAGGATTTGCTTTTATTGAAACAAAAGTGACGTGGAGCAACACAATGATGTATAAAAGAACTGTTAACAAAGAATTCATTTTAAATTAAATAATACATCTTTGATATTTATAGGCGTTTTTTTAATAATTTGTTTTATAAAAGAATAGTTAAATATACTATAGTGTATAACTGTTATTATAATTATTAATAGTGTACATTGTTTTTACTTTTTTAAAATATTTTTTTGATTTTTTCATCTTTGAAACCTTTAAATTTTTTTAAAATCAATTTCACATGATTTTTTTAAATATTAAACATGCTAACTCTGTAAATGATTCTTTTTTTTAAATTTTTGGGCAAATTAATGAGCATAATTGGAAGTTAACTTTTATCATATTTCTCATAATGACAGGAAATCATTTAGTCATAAAAACTATTTTTTCCTACATTTTCCAAAAGCACTATTTTTTATATAAAAAATGATTATTCTATATATTACTTAAGTTATTAGTATCTAATATATATAGAACAAAGCATTTTTTAAAATATCTTTAATCAGATATAAAGGTAATAGTTAAATGGTTTTTTACAAATAAGAATTATTATTATATAAATTTTCTAAAATTTTAAATTCATTAGAAACCTCACTACTGTTAGTATCTCTAAATAGATTTTTAAAACGTTAACATACATAGAGAAAATCTTTAAATTTTAAAATCTTTCATTATTGAAATTTTTTAGATATTTTATATAGATATATTATATCGGAAACTTTTATTTACAAAGTCTCTTTATAGTCTTAAAAAGTAATACAAAAAATTATAGTAAATAATAATGCGGAGAATGTATTTTTTTTCTTTTTCTAAGATCCGCTATCTTGTGCTTATATATTTATTTTCAGTTACACCATTTTTAATATACCTTTTATAAAGAATTGATATTATGCCCAGATTTTGGTGTTCTAATGAAGTTATCATCGTTTTTTTAACTAATTGTACCACAAAATCATCATACTATATTAAATGTGTATATTTAACTAAAATACATGTTAATTTTTTATAAATGTTTAATTTAAAAAATAAAATTATTAACAAAAAGCACCGAATAGATTAAAAATTAAATACAAAAATTATTTGACGTACGTATAAAAGTTGAGTACTAACTTTAGAATTAGTCAACTACTTTTTTCTATAAGAGCATATATTTTATTTTATAATAATTAAAACGCTAGATACATTTCCACAAAATCCAACAAATTTGGAGTATTTAAAGACATATTTCACTACTTTTTTTAGTAAATTGATGAAATAACTTTGGCAAGATAAAATTGAACTAAATTGATGGGATATTTCAAAATAAAGAGTATATTGGACAATGTCTCTTTTTTTTATTTGTACTCAGCTTATGGATAAAGAAAAAACAAATAAGTATTAAATTAGTAATTTACACAAAATTCTAAATTAAATATTACCAAAATATTAAAAAAAAACTTCTTTGGTACTTGTATCACTTATATTTTCTATTAAAAAATAGACATTTAAATTCTGTTCAATTCGTTTATAAAATATTGCTTTATTTACAAAATCGAATTTCAGTCATCTTAGGATGTTAAATACAAGCTTTAAAAAAAATTATTTTGTATTATAAGTAATGTTTAAAATTGGTAGAAAAAAAGTTACCTTCTCTTTAAAATTTTATTTACTATGTTATTGTAAGAAAATTTCTTTTAAAATTTTTATTTTGTAAGATCCTCATCAATGTGCCATTATACATTTATTTAATAAGATATACTAGGAGTAAACAATTAAAGTGTATTATTTATAGACAATTCTAATGTTGTCACTGAAACTTTATCTTAACATCTATATTTTGTTTATTCCCTTTATTTAGTTGTTTGTATTAAACTTTTTAAAAATATTATTTAAAAAATAAAATCAATCTTTTAAATTCATATTTAAACTAATTTCCAGAAATCTAAAGCAATATTTTAAAATTGTTGGATATATATGAGAGTTAGAAAACACGTACACGATAGGTAACAATAATAATTTTATTAGGAATTTAACGATTCTACAATATAACACCTAACAGTCCTAAGCCGACTGTATACGACGGAGTAAAAGTAAAGAATGAATGTTTTTCCTAAAAATCCCTTTTTATACCGTGGGTTTTAGGCGATCTTCCAAATTCCCAGGACTATTCTTTTGAGAGTCAGAGATTCTTCCTTTAAAAACAATTTTAAAATTTCATCAGGTGCTGTGCAAATCAAAAATATATTCTTTAAGAATATGATGAAGTTTAATAAAGTTTTGCCATTTTTTTCCACGATATTTTATTTTTTAAAACATTTATATTGGCCACTAATTTTATCTTCTGGATAAGAAAAATCAAGACAAATCAGATGACTCCTTTTTAAAACACCAATACCAATATATGTTGAACTCTTTCATTCTAGTTATGTAAATCTATTTGTTAAGTCCACTCCAGAATTTAAAAGAAAATTATAGAAAATATGTTCACCATACAAACATAATACAATTTATGTTAATTCACAACAATATAATACAGCTTTGATAACTAAATAATGTTTAAAAGAGTAACTAATCAAAGATTTTTTGCTGTTTTGTTGGCATAAAATTGATAAAATTGAGCTGACCAATCAATTTGTGTAATTTTTTTAATGGGCAAATATTATGAAGTATATCTATAAAATTTATGTTTTGAATAAACTAGAAAAATATCTTTTTAAAATTTTTACAAATTAGCTTACCCTCAATTTGTAGTCTGCATAACTATTCATCCAACAAGTTTTATAATTAAAATAATGCCATACAGTGTCATATAATGAACTAGAAATTTTTTTTTCCACCTAAATATCATTTGATATTTAATTCACAAAGTTCATAATTAGGAGATGGCCTCTGATGAAAAACGAGTATTAATCATAAATATATTTTAATTTTCATAATTTCATTGTATATTTATATTGCCCTATATATACAATAAATGTCTTTTATGTAATATTGTAAAATATCAAACAGCCTCCAAGCAGAGATTTTGTGGCAAATACTACGTCTAAGTCCTTTATAAGATTACTGATTAACTCTACAGCTACTTTTTTTCTAACTTAATTCCTATTATATAAATCTTTTCTACCGATTAACAGTTCACCGTCATCACCACTATTTGAAGGATTTGCTTTTATTGAAACAAAAGTAATGTGAAATAACACGTTGATATACTGCATAATAGTTAACAAAAAGTTCATTTGGCTTTAAATAATAATTTTTAATACTTATTGATGTATTTTATATAATTATTTGTTTTATAAGGGAATAATTAAATAGGCTTTTTACACAAAAGTTATATAATAATTTTCAATAGTGAAAAATAGTCTTCTTAAATTACTTTTTAGTTTTTTACATTTTAATTCATAACATTTTTCTTAAATTTTTTTTCATGATTTTGTAAACATTACACACTCCATTTATGTGTATAATATTTTCTAAATTATTTAGCAAATTAGTCATTACAAACAGATGTTAAATTTTATCATATTTTTTCATATACACAAAACTAAATTAGTCATAATAACAGATTTTTTTAAACATTTTTTGAAAGATACTATAGCAAAATATTATTTTGATTGGATAATCAAATAACAAGTAAAAAGATATTACACACTTTTTATTAATTAATTTTAATACAAAGTATCCTGGACACCTATAGGAATAATAGAAAGTTATAAAATTAAAACAGAACTCACTAATACTATAATAGAAATTTTTCTCAGGAATTATTTCCGAGAATTATAATATATTACCCCTATGGTAGTCTAAAAATTATAAATTAGTAAATACAAAATTATCTAATATAATATTAAAATAGATACTTAAAATTTATGTTTAAAAATAATTAAATGTGTTGATAGTAGAATTGTGAAATGATGACATTTTTTTTTTCATCATTTATAAGAATTTTTAGAATTTTTTTTCCTTTTCAAGACAATTACAATCTTTCTCTATTTTATAAATAAAAAATGAATATTCTAGATATTATTCAAGTCTTAAATGTCAAATATGTATGAAGAAAACAATTCTTTTTAAAAAATCTTTAATTAGACTTATGCTGATAATTACATGGTTATTTATAAAAAGAAATTATTATTTTATAAATTCTCTAGATTTTTATTTGATTAGAAATATAATCATCGCTAACAACTCCCAAAATATTATAAATATCTTAATATAGATAGAAATATACTTCATTTAAAAATTTTTTATAATTGCGATTTTTGTATTACTTGATATAGATAATACTATACTGCGGCGTCATACTTGTTAACATTTTTTATAATATCAAAATAAATACATAAAAATAATATAAAGTTAACTAGTAGTAAAATATATTTTTTTTTCCAAGATCTAGTACAATAGTTTTATATGCTATTCTACAGCTACACTATTGATATACATTTTTTAAAACAATTACTATTATGCTAAAATTGTGGTGTGTTAGAGATGATATCATAATTTTTACGATTATTTGTAACACAAAATAATCATATTATGTTCCACGTTTATATCTAACAAAAATATAATATAATTTTTTATAAATATTTTCATTTAGAAAATAAGATTACTAACAAAAAGAAAAAATTCATCAAAAAAATAACTAATATTTTTTTTGTGCACGATTATGAATTAAGAATCACTTTTAAAATGGCTAACTATTTATCGGGCCTGATATTTTTATTTTCTGATTATTGAAAACACAAAAAATATTTATACAAAATAAGAAAAATTTGCAGTATTTTATGATATTTTTTACTAGAAATTTTTTTACGATTCAAAGATATAACTGACAAGATGCAATTGAATCGATAGGATGGCATTATTTTTTTTAAACTTATTTTGCCAGTCAGTCAAACATTTTTTTTAAATTTTGTACAACTAAAAATTTAAACCTCCATTTTTATTTCATTAATAAAACAAGCAACTAAAAAATGTGTGTTGGCAAATTTATTAGGTCTGAAAATTTGAGACACAGCAGTAGCAGTGAGTCAAAGTTGGAAAAATTGATTTTTACTAGTTTCGAATAAATAGATTTTTTTAAAAGTAAATATTGTTTCTATAAGTAGTTTTTTATAAAAAAAGAATAGGAATACTTTCGATTTGATAAATTTACGTCTTTATAGCTTTTTTAATTTGTTTTTAGTTTTTTTACATTTTGGATACAAAATCAATGGGGGCATGTTTCCATTATGTTCATTCGATTTCTCATGTGATTTTACATCTAGATCCATGAAAATCATGAAAATAAAATGGGAAGTTAATAATGATCTTGAGTGGAAAAAAACACAGACATTTTCATATATATTGAATTTTTTAACATTTGATTACAAAAATAAAAAAAGCACAGGTTTCCACTATGCTTATTCGATTTTTTAACAAAAATTACTGTTATAAACAAGATTTACCATAGAAAATCTGAAATATATTAAAAGAGTATACCAATATTCTACTATTTTGAATTGGGATTTATATTTTGTACAAGAACACATTTACCTTCCGATTTTATTTTTATTATTGCCATGAATCTAGATGTAAAATCACATGAGCAATCGAATGAGCATAATGGAAACATGCGCTTTTTGATTTTTTACCCAAAATGTAAAAAAACTAAAAAAAATTAAAAAAACTATAAAGACATAAATTTATCAAACCGAAAGTATTCTCATTCTTTTTTCATAAAAAGTACTTCTAGAAACAAATATTTACTACTAAAAAAATCTATTTATTCGAAATTTGTAAAAATTAATTTTTCTAACTTTGACTCACTGCTACTGCTGTGTCTCAAATTTTCAGACCCAATAAATTTGCCAACACACATTTTTTAGTTGCTTGTTTTATTAATGAAATAAAAATAGAGGTTTAAATTTTTAGTTTTACATCGAATTTCTGATTGACTCAAAAAACGAGTTTAAGTAAATGTGATATTGAGAAATTTTACTTGTTTTAATTGCAAATAGTTTATTAATAAGCGAGCAAATACTGACTTTGTAATCAACATAACATTTTAATCAAAATGTTACATATTTTTTTAGTACTTATATGAATCACTTTTTTTTAACAAAAAACAGACATTAAAATTTTTTTCAATGCGTTTGTGGATTATATTTTTAGTTACAAGCTAAGATTTCGGTTATTTCATGTAGAGTAAGAAAGAAAAAGTAAAAATCTAAAGATTTAAGTTTAGATAAGTTTTTATATATAAATAAGCCTTTTTTAATATTTTATCATTCGTTCATTTACACATTTATTGTAATAATCATAATATATATTGTAAACCGTAAGTCACTATTTTTATGTAATGTTTTTTTATTAATTAATGTAGGTGGCCACGGTGTTCTCATTTATATTGTATTGTTACTGTACTTTCTTAAGATTCCAATAAAAGTTATAAGTTTAGTATAGTCATCACTTATAAAATTTACTGTAGTAAAATATTTAGTTTTGTTGGTGCTTAGCTTCAGTCAAAAGATAGTATGGGAAGGTTTAATACACACACACAAATTAAACTTTTATTATAATAGATTTTTACAACACAAAAGACAAGCGCTAAAAATGGCCACCTAATGACAATTTTTTAATTATAAGATTTATGGAAACTTACTTTTAACTACATAAATTACAATGTAAACAATATAATTAGAATCCTCTACGTCTCCTTGAATCTTTTACTAAAATAAAGAAAAATAAATTAGTATATTACTTGATGCCATGTAAAAAAATGGCGCAGTGTTTTTACAAAATGACAAATATTTCGCGACTTTTTGTTTATATAATTAACTGTAAAGGATATTTTATTTACAAGATCACACAAAGCCAAAATGGGAAGAAAAGTTAGGATTATTTCTCTTTTATTATAAGTTAGGTACAAGTTTCAATAAAAATTATTTTATACTATCAGTAATTTTAAACTTCACTTAAAAAATTTTGCTTTTAAACGTTATTTTATGAAAGCTCTTAAAAAATGAACATTTTTCATGTTTTTAATAAATAAATATTTATTAATTTCAAGAATTTACTAAGAGTAAACAAATATAGTATATTATTCATTGACAATTCATATGCAACCTATATGACTTGATCATAATATTTATATTTTATTTACTCTCGTATTTGGTTGTTTATAATAAACTTTTTAAAAATACTTTTAAAAAGTGAAATTAACGTTTTATTTTTGTATTTAAATTAAATCTGATAAATCTAAAAACAAATTGAACTTCCATCAGATGTTGTGTAAGTTACTTAATACATTTTTCAAGAGCATTATAAAGTTCAAGGAAGTTGTGCCAATCTCTTCCACGATATTTCTTTTTCAAAAACATTGGTTTTAAAATGATCTTTGATATTACCTTTTGGATAGAAGAAAACAACTATATAATAAAATTTATGCCTTTTCTCAATTCCAACGCCAATAAAATGTGAACTCTTCCATATCATTTGTGTAAAGTCTTTTGCTATGGGTATCTTATAGTTAAGTTTATAACTGTAGAAATGGCGTTCAGTATACCAGTTTGACACTACTTTTGTTAAATCTGAACGAGTTAATACGGTATGGATAATTCCATACTTTTTAAAAGGTTTATCATTAAAATAGAAATGAGTTGCCATTTTGGTAGCAAATATTTGAGACACTCCATTAAGGTGTTCACTTTCTTGTAAAGGACATATACCATGCTTCATTCTTATTAAATTTATATGGTGAATTATCTAGGAAAATTAACTTTTTATAATTATTAATGAGCGTACCTTTAATTTGTAGTCTTCATAACTATTCATCCAAAAAGTTTTATAGTTAAAGTTATACCATACAGTATCGTATATTGAACTAGAAATTTTTTTCCCATTTAAGTATGATCTGATACGGAATCCACAAGATATATAACTAAGAGATGATCTTCTTACACTACCAGTGTCGTGATTTTTATCCTCCAATTTGTTCTGCGATGATTGGCTAGATCTACGTCTCAAGCTTTTTCTTTTAGAATTCTCAGTTAATTGAATAATTTCTACTAATTAATGATTCTTCGTCATCATCGCTGGAATGATTTGCTTTTGTTGAAAGCAAGACGATTTGAATTATCACAAAAATATATATTACACTAGTTAACGAAAATATCATTTAAAATTAAACAAAATGATTCCAATATTTATAAATGTATTTTATATGTTGTTTTATCAAAAAATATTTAAACAAAGTATTAATACAATGGTTGTATTATAATTATTAGTATTGTAAATTATTTTGGATTTGTTAAATTATTTTTTAGTTATCTTACTTTAAATCATTAATTTTTTAAAAGAAATTTCTCTTTATTTTTTAAAGTTTAGCTTTACTATCTATGTTAATAATATTCTTTTTAATTGTTACACACACAGCTCTGACGCTCAAAAATAATTCAATTTTCAGAAATACCTTTAGACAAAGAGAAAGAAATTTATCTTTTGTTTAAAATTGTCATTAAAACTATTGGTGCTTCACTAAATATTTTTCTGATAAGTTTAAATTCATAAGCGTCTTTCCTGTTTAAAAAAATTTTAATTATTAATAGTAAAATAATAAAATTGCCAGTAAAATAATGTGACAAAATAACTTGGAGTTTTACCAGTGTATGGCCAAAATAAATTAGTAAATATTTTTAATTTATTAATTTTTGAAGTAGTTAATGAAAATTTTTCTATAGTTTTAATAGATTATGAAGAGATCCATAAAACATGTAAAACATTACTAAATAATTTTAAAAATTGTCATAACTATTTAAATATTAAAATTTTATTAATTTTTAAAAAAAAGTTAGATATATATATATTACTTTATTAGAACTCTTATGCGCAGACTAAAATTGTAAACATTAATAAGATAGATCTAATTTACTGAATGTTACTCATTTATTCACGTGTTTAAGTAATCCTCAATATTTTTGTAATTAAAATTTTTTAAAACTACGGTACTTTTACATAATTTATTGTTATTTCACACATCTCAACATAATTATTGTCACGTAAAGACTTTATTACGAATCTTTTAGATTAGTAATATATTAAATTTTATTTTTATACTTTTAAATTTTTAAAATACGGCAGACAAGAATGGAAAATAGTGTTACTTTATGATTACTTATTATTAAGAAGGATTATTAATATTTTGACATACAAAAGAACGTTTTTCATTGAACATTAAAAAAATATGAACAATAAGATGTATTTAACTAATTAAATATTTCTTTGAAATTTTTTTCTATAATTGTTAATAAATAATTTTCCGATTGCTTTCTTTTTCTATGTAGACATGATGATAAAAAAGTATAGGAAATTATATTACTAAAAGTTCTTTATTTAAAAATTTCATGTATTTTGAAAAATGACCCTTCCGTTTTTTCAACAAGTAACTAAAATTAATGGTTTTAATAGTTTAAAACTTCTCCTAAAACCAAGATTCTAGAAAACTATTTGAAACTTAAAGTTTTAATATTATTATTTACAAAAGTAAAATAATATTACTTTTGTATGTTAAAAAATAAAGTTATTAATTTTTAGAAATTAGAAGATAATTCTAATTTCCATAATTACACATGGTATTTTATAAGGTTAATGTAAAGGTAATTTTACTACACAAAAAAATGTGTACAAATTATCTTTATCAATCGATCTTTCGTGAAACAGTATTAGTTTTTATGACAACTATTGACAAATGAAATAAATATGAACTTAAAACTGTTTTATTTTAATAATACTTCACTTATATAATTTAATAATGATGATAGTAACAAAAACAAGTATGACATTACATAAGTAAAGCTATAAGGTAGATGACAATAAAAACTTTTTTTAGTATGAGGTCAATAATACAATACAAGAGGATCACTTATGTCTAGAAGATCTCAAGATTTTAGAAGTAGCAGTGTTACCAGGAATACTATTACGTTGTTGATAAATTATTTTAATATCTCGCTATTGATGAGATAGACTTGAGAGTTTATTATATGGAGAGTTAACTATGTCCTTTAACTTTTGATCATCCATCATCTGAAATTTTTCAAGCTTTTTACAAATATCTGATGAAGGTGTTGATAAATAATTTATGGACTCTCTCAAGTACATATTGGTAGCAACTACTTTTAGAGCTTCAATCAGTGATTTAATAACTGCATCATTATGACATTTTGAATGGTGAAGCCTGATAATTTTGTACATGATAAACTTTCCTTTTCTATAGAGAAAAATACCCTTAACAAGACCTTGACGTTTCAAACCATCAGTATAAGTAGTGTTTTAGGGTATTCGCTTTGTTGATTCAACTACTTCTATTATTTTGATATCAGGATCACTCTCCACTTGTTCTATAGAGCTTTGTACTTCAAGTGGTTGACTTATTTTATCTTTAAAATTTACTTCAGGTTGACTATGAACATCAAATAATTTATCACTTTCATCAGAATTAGGTAACTGAGTAATTCTTCCATATTTACTCGAGGACTCTGATCATAAGCTATAAAAGGATGATTTTATTGACTTGACTGAACATTGTCATTATCTATATGAGTTAGCTCATCAACATTTAAGATAGTGTTTTCTTCTAATTCTATGAATTCATGATCTTCAGGCTTCTCTTCATTTAACATAAAATTATCTTTAACATTTTCAATTTTTTCAATTTTATTAGGTGTTATATTTTGGTGAACTTTATATAGTCCTTAGATAGTAATTTATTTGAATTACTATGACTAACAAATGCTAATCTATCATCTAAATCATGCAATAGTACAGCTGGTTCCCAATCCATATCAGATCTATATTTTATATAAATGGAAGTGAATAAAGGCTCAAGATAATCATATTTCTTTACATACTTGTCCCATCCAGTAGTTGTTTTACGATTTAAAAATTAAGAGAAAGGTAATTCATTATTCTCATTTTAGGAATTGTTTATGAGAATAACATGTGATAACTTTTGATTGTTCCATATTATGACCGTCATCTAAACTTTTTCTTATTTTTTGTTTCATAATACCAACACCTTTTTTACCTTAAGAAATAGATTCCGGATGATTGACGGGCGTAAATAAATGTAATATTTTAGATTCAACCATAAAAGATTCAAATAAACTAGATATGAAATTAGTTCTATGGTCTCAGACAAACACTAATGGAGTACCATACAATTGATAAATTTTTTAACATCTGATATTAAATCGTTATCACTCAAGGTAGGGGTAGTTTGACAATAAATAAAATTACTAAAACTATCAGTAATTATTAATAAATTAGAATTATCAATGTTGCCATAATCAGCATGGACACGTTCCATTGGAGATATACTTTTTTCCCAATGAGATAATTCCTTTCTTTTATTAGATGGATGTTTGATGTAGTTTGCACATTCAAAATTTTGAATTCTATTATCAAAACCCAATAGCGTAAAAGTTCTTTCTATAATGACATTTCATCTTAATTAAACCAATATGACTTCCTTCATAGTGATGTAGGAAAAATAATAACAAATCATGCAAAGATTTTGGAATTAAACAAGCATCATTGATTATCAAAATGCCATTTTCATATTTAATGAATTTTCTTAACTTTACTAAATGTGTGTAACGTAATTTTTTTAACTGATCAAAGGTCCTTCTCAATTATAAGTTTGGCAATCATGTCATTAGATACTTCTTTATTTAAATCATCAATATCTATCTGTAATAATGAAATTAACTCATTAACATCATCGTCTTTGTAAACCAACATCAAAGTAGATGTTTGAAAAGATTCATAAGAGATATACATTAATAATTTGTTTTTCAATTGGAACTATATAATGAGGCAAAAATTTGTAAATTTCATTGAATTTTTTAGCTTTAAAGTGTATCTCAGGACACATAATTAAGATCAACTTATATTTTACTTGACGTGTTCTAGCAATTGGATTTGTAGGAGGTTTTAACCAATATAGATTAAACAGATTTTGATCTCCAGGGATCCTAATAGTAGTGTAAAGATTGTGTACTAAATATTCAAACTTTGAAATACATTCAATGGCAGTAAGAATAGGTTTTTCATCATCAGAATAGTGGATTTTACTAGAAGACAAATATTGACTATAAATACGTGTGATTTTAAAATCTTGTCTTTTTTGGAAATGGATAACACAGCCCATATGGCCTCTTTTGAATTGTTAATTTCTATGTTAAGATACTTTCGATCGTGAGATGTGTCAAAATACGATGTTGTAATAATAAGCCTTTAATTTTGTCAAAAGTTTCATCATGAACAGGGGTCCAATGTTTAGATTACTCATTCTTAAATTGAATCATCAATTCACTATATGCTGGTATAAACTCTCTAACAATCTCTAGTTATCCTTAAAATATTTTTAAGCTTAAGGGGGAATGAGAATTTCTTTATGGTCATAGCTTTTGATAGACATTCTTCCGAAAGTTTTACGGAATTTTTTTAAATTTCATATCCAATAAATTACATTTTAGAGTGACAGAATTTACTTTTAGTTAAATTTATTTTCATCTGGAAGAAATCTAACCTTCTAAGTAATTCAATGACACGACTAACATGCGTATTATCATCAACGACAACAATTATATCATCTACAAAATGATAAACGTCTTCTATCTTCCATGACATATCTTTGGGTAAGCGAATAGTTGAATAGATTAGTGGGGAAATTGAATCATGGGATCTATCTCATGGGCTATTAATAATAAATTCTAAAGCGTAATTAAAAATTTCTTTAGCAACATTAAGATCAAATTGTAACCTTTCTGATCTATAATACTTGTTTGCAATTTTTAAATTTTTAAAACGTTTAGATGTACTAGATAATCGATTTTAGTAACCATTTCATTGATGTTTGCATCATATAAAAAAGTACGAAAATTACTAGAGCATTAGGGATTTTTACAATTGTTTATTGATATTAGTAGCATTTAAACACATTCTTATGCCATCATCTAGTTTCTTGACAATGGTCACAGATGAATAAACTTTAGGTGCAGACACTTCTGATAAATTGCCTTCAGATACTTGTTCTTCAACATGATCTATGACATCAGGTAAAATATCTCTAGATATATAGGTGTATTTGGGTATAAAAGCAGTGGTGATAATAGTTTCTTTAAAGGGTGTATTAACTTATATAATGGGTGTTTTTTTGGTAGAATTATAAATAGAAGAGTGTGTGATAAGGTATTGTCGAATTGGTTTAGGAATTTCGGTGTTTTAAAGTTGTTGAGAATGTGTATCTTGAAGTTTCATCTGTGCTAAACTTGCTACATCAATTTTATTTTTACCTATCGATTTTCATCCAAGAATAGCATTGTTTGACATAGGCAAAACATAAAAACTCTCTATTGTTGATTAACCATTTTATGGTTAAATTAAGATTAATGATAGACTCAATTTTTACTGGGAGACCATTAAATCCAACTACAAACATATCAGTAGGAAGGCGGAAATTTTATTTTTAAAGTGCTAAGAACATCAGAAGAAATGTAATTATAACGAGCTCCGCAATCTAGGGTGAAAGTCAATGGTACATTTGATGAGAGAATCATGGTATCTACTGTTAACAAATCATCATAATTGATATTTAACAAATCTTTCCACTCTGAAACCATTAACAATTTTTCCACGTTCTTGGTGTTGACTGACTTTTTAAAATTTTCATTGAGGTTGTAGAAGGAGTTGGCGTCGAATTTAAGTCGTGGAATATATTCTGTTGAGGAGTGGAAGATGTTGTGTTGATGCTGGAGTGATGGTAATTCGTGTGAGGGTGTGTAGATGATGTCTAAAGATTTCGGTAGGAGCTGGGTGGTTTTGGTAATTCTAAAGTTGGGTTGTTGTTGGTTTGAGAATCGGTCGACAATCTTTTTTGATAATTGAAAATTTCTCGGTTCACAGGAGTGGATGGGTAATCCGGAGAAGTTGTTTTTGTAGGAGAAGATGCGTTTGCCTAAAGGCTTGAACGAAAAAAACGATTAAGATCAGCTACCAAACTTTTCTCTTCATCAATATCTTTTAACAGGAATTTAATAGTATTTAAATCTACATCAGTAAGATGCTTCAACATAGTACGATACTCTTTTTGAATATTACAAATAATTTTAGCAATTAGAAAATCCTCAGACAATTTAGCTGCCCTTCTCAAATCATTTAGACACGATACATACCCATCAACAAATTCACCAAACTCTCTTTTTGCATTGAAGAAGCTAATATACTTGTAACCGATAGAACCAACAGCTTTATAATCATCGTATAACCATTTTATGATGTTATCATAGGTGAGATCAAAATCGTATACTCAGTAAGAAAACCTGCACGTAAAATACTAAGAAGATTTCGCGCAAACAGTGTGTTTACCTTCTCCTTAGTAACAGGGTCTTCATGATTCCCATCAAAAATAATGTAATGTGAAATTGTAATTCTTTAGCAACTTTTAACTTAGAAAGGTCTGCGGAAATTTTAAAATTAATATAGGATGATATTGAAAATATCACGTCAAATTCATCAAATAATATGAACTTAAAACTGTTTTATTTCATTAATACCTCACCTATATAGTATAATAAAGTTGATAATAATAAAAACAAGTATGACATCAAGAAGGATTGTTATTCTCTCGTAAAGAAAAGAAGACAAAATACCCGCAAGTAATTAAAATGAGATAGCTTAAATGTTTGTAAGATACCTAAAGAGAGTGACATTACAATCACATACACATACATATATTTCAAAATAACTTTATTGCGTTCATTTACAAACCACCTAAAGATGTTGAAACATATGTAATCATATTTTGATAACTTCTCACCCCAAATATTTTCTCAATTTTACCACATTGTTTATTTATCATTTATCGTGTAACATTTATATTTTTTGTATACTTATTTAACATTATATAATTCAATTGTAGAAGAGTTAATAAGTCAGCTAAGCACACCTCAAGAATTTATAAACTTGAGAATACACGTATTTAAATATAAGTAAGTTAGATTTTTCATATTTTTAATTATTGTATTAATTTGTTTCCCTATTGAGGTAGCCACTAATATTTAAGTGTAATAAAAGTTTGTAATATCTTCATGTTGTTTTTACTATACAAAATAAATTAATATTTTGCTATTACATAAATAAAGCTATAAGGTATATGACAGATATATTTCCTTTTTTCTTTGTCTAAAGATACTGCCGAAAATCGAATTGTTTTTAAGTGTCAGACCTGTGTTTGTAAACAATAAAATGCAAAACATTATAACTTAATTTTTGATACACAGTAGACTCTCAATTATCTGAACCCGTCGGGACCAAGGTTAGTTGGGATAACTAAAATTTCGGGTAACCAAACATAAAAAAAATATACATTTCAATTTTTACGTGAAAAAAAACTAATTGCATATTAAAATGGATATTAAATGTCAATTTTTGGTAAATATACGAAAAAAAATTATTAAGCCTTTAGGAATCGCTTTTTTTGAGTTAAATAAGATTGTCTTTTTTAAAGCTAAGTTTTTCTAATTTCTTAATACACGTCTGTCTAATTAATTCAAAAAGAATTGAAATTTATAGATGTTTTATTTAAAATCAGTACTTTATATTTTTTACACATGTACAAAAGAAAGCATCCCTTTACCTAGGGTAATTAATTGAATATTTTTTATGTATAAAATTTTAAATTTGTAAATTTTGTGAAAATTACTCTGTTCGGTTAATCAAGGTTCAAATAATCGAGAGTCTACTGTATTTAGTAAAAGAAAAGTAACACTAACTTTTCTTCTTATTTTGGCTTTATGTGATCCTGTAAAGAAAATATCCTTTACAGTTAATTTAATAAACAATGGATTTCAAAAGATTTGTCATTTTCTAAAAACACTGTGCCTTTTTTTATATGACATTGAGTATTCCACCAACCTTTTTTTCTTTATTTTACTGTAAGATTCAAAGAGGGTGTAGAAGATTCTTTTTATATTATTTACTATTGTTTAGATTGTAATTTGTGTAGTTAAAAGTAAGTTCCTATGAATCTTATAATTAACAAATTGTCATTAAGTGGCTATTTTTAACGCTTGTCTTTTTGTGTTGTAAAGATCTATTATAATCACACAAAAAAATCTCCGAAATTTTAAAAGCCGGAAAAATTTTTAGGAATTTTGAAATTGCATGAAAAATAATTTCATGAATTTTTTTGCGGGAAATTGAAATGAAGTAAAAATAATTGCAAGATTTTTGAATGTAGGAAAATGAAATGTAGAAATTTTAAATGCAGGAAAAATAAATCGCAAAATTTTATATGCAGGAAAATAGATCGCAGGATTTTAACGCGCAGGAAAATGAATTGAAGTATTTCTGAATGTAGAAAAAGTAACTACAGGATTTTTAATGTTGGGAAATTAGATCGCAGGATTTTTAAGTGCAGGAAAAGCAAGTTGCAGAATTATTCTCTAAGTGCAATGTAATTGAAGAAAAAAATTCCCTTGTAAACAAATTATATGTTTATTTAAATATGCTCTTCTAAGCTGTTTTTCTGTTAATAAAATGTTATATATGTTTTTATCATCAAGAAAATTTGGGTTGTTTATAATAATTTTTTTTATATATAAATTTTAAAATCCTAATCTTTACTTTTTTGTATTTTTAGAGCTTTTTATATTATTACAAATTGACTAACTGTTATATCTAATAATAAAAAAGTTAAATATTTAATAATTACAATTTGTATAGTTTTGAATCTTTTTAAAAATGTTTAATAGTAAGACAAATTTTAATCGTTCTGCTATTTTTCTTAACGATTACATTCAAATTCCAGAAAGATGCCACCTCTAAAATATAATTTTTAACAGTTAATAATAAAATTTCTTTTTCTATAAAAATGTTAGTTATTAAAATCAACAATAATTTAAAAGAAAATTTTCTTGATAAAAAGAATCGTTTTCATTTAATATTTATTTTTCATAAAATGTAATCCTGGTGGATTCTTCGGGAGCCTTATATAATTTAGCATTATGTATAACAAGAAGCTTTGTACGATAGTTTATTTAAGCGAGACACAGCAATAAAGGTAAAGGTTACATTTTTACAAATATACATATGATGTTGAGCCATAGCGTGCAGTTTTCTTCATCACTGTTCCTTATACAATAAAAAAGGTGAGGGCGTTTTTCATCTTCTAGTTTCCTACATAATTTGGGTGTTGATATACATACATTTTTACGTGATACAGCATTCCATGTTCACGAAATAACTGACTATATAAACTTTAGCATTAAGACGAAGATTCCAGTTAGTAAAAAAGATATATAAAAAAAGGTACATTTTTACAATTATACATATAACTTGACCCTCTATATCGAGAGTTAAAAATACAATGACAACTAAATGTGTAACAATTATAAAATATTAACCCTTATATACTAATTTATATGATGACATTAGGTGTCAACGCGTTTGATTATTCACTATAAATAATTCTTTTTTTTAAGTTAATGAGTAACATGATCGTTTTATATTACAATATTTTGTACCTTTAGTAAATGTTTATTTCATTCAAACAGCAATAAGCATATAAATATACAATTTTTTAATTTTTTTAGTTGTTAAAAAAGTACTCAAAAGAAAATTGTTTTACTAGTTGATCCATTTAGATTCTCTAATTGATATATTCATATCAAATAAATTATACGATTTTAATTACTATATCTATTAAAAGTAATGTAATTAACTTAAAAAACGTAAAAATTCTCTAATTGTGATTAAATATGTTAGCTTAAAACAAAACATACTTTTCGTACTGCTTTGAGTTCCCCCACAAGTTAAATTTTGATATCTTTCTCCGAGATTTTGTCATCTTTTCTGTTAGACTACTTCTTACTATCGTGCCTAGTTTTCTTAATTTCATTATAAGCATCATCAAAAGTTCCAAAATATTGAAAAAGCAGTAATCTGCAGTTTGTACATTCATCTGTTGAACATTTTTATATAACTACTGAATTTTCATAAATAATTTCTTTTGGTTGATATCTCTGTAAAAGGTAAATTATGAATTATTTTAACAAATATATAACAATAAAATGATTCATACCTGGGTAACTGATGTCTTGGCTTAATACAACAACTAACAACTTCTTTAAAAAAACTACAAGTAGAGCATTCACCGTCATTATGGCTACCATAAATTCCTTTAACTACATCAGAGAGTGGAGAAGTAGTAATGTAATCTTTCTAAATCTTCAACATTTTGGTTTGACATTTCTTGTTCTTTTTGTGTAATATCTTTTTTTGTGTGAGATACTTGATTAGAATCTTTTGCTAACGATTTTTTTGCCTTCTAAGAATTGACAATGTATATCAAATACTATTCTTTAGAAGATTATCAAAAAAGTACATATATGGTAGAAATATGTTCAAATATGTATTAATAATTGGAAATAAAAACTTATTTTCAAGAAAAAAAAATGTTAATTATATGGAAAATTTTGTGTTCTTAGGAAACAAGTTCCTGTAGTGTACACCTAAAACCTTTTACTTTTGTTTTTCTGTTGTTTACCAAAATGACGAAAAATTTTCCGACAATTAGAAAGGTTCGACTTTACCTATTATTTGGTTAAATGTTTGTTCGTTAAATAAAATTTTTAAAAATAATTTGTTTGGTGGAGGGTATACGTCAGAAGAAAGATATTCAAATAACTCTAAAGTTTAATTAACACAAATTTATTATCCCTTATAAAAACAGATACTTTACAGTACTTTATATTATATAGTATATATCGTATAGTGTAGTATAGTATAGTGATCATCTAGGATGTAAAATTATTATTATATTCATTAATAGAACTTACTATAACACAACTTCTAATCTTTTGGGTCTCAAATTTCTAATACAATTACTTCAGTTCTATATCTCTTTTATACCCAGCTGAAATACATAAAGTTAATTAATTAATAATATAGAAATCATGGTAATAACAATGAAAATTATATTAAATATTATGAAATATTAAATTTTATCTTTAGGTTTAGACGATTTTCTAATTCTCTTGAAGGAATCGTTTTGAGAATTTATTTATTTTAACTGAGGTTTTTTACAATTATATAATTTTATTGTTTTAATATCATATTACTTTATTGAAATTTAATAAAATTGACTTTTTAATATGTTGTTAATAAATCTTTTGTATAATATTTTTAATGTACATTTTTAGATTTAACATTTTTGTGGTGAGAAGGGTAGCGATTGAAGACAAACATCATGTAAGTATATTTCGATTAAAAAATAATACTTCTATTTTTATAATCATTGTAGATACTATACTAAGAAATATTTTGGAGCTTGCCCATGTTATTAAGAGATAAGTTTTTAGAGTTTCTCTTTAATATCAATAATTTTATATATAATTTAACTTTGTATAAAAGTATGTGTAAAAACAGTTTAAAATACAATCTTGTGGATAACAGTTTTATATCTACATTCTAAAAATGAGTATTATAATCTGGAAGGTTTTGAATAATGGCAGGAATTTTGTCAGATAAGTTTATATTAATAAATTTATTTAATAATCGTTTATCATTATTTTTTTTATTATTATGTAATATACTAATTACTTTTAATAAATGTTTGAAGTGTATATGTTTTTCATTAATGTTTTTAATATTTTAAACCAATATAAAAGAAGTAAATTGTGTACTATTTATGGAGAAAATTAAAAATTTCTTCAGAGAACAACACTTTAGAATAATGCAACAATTTTTTGACAGTTGGAAATGACAGCCAATTTTGACGTCAAATTTTCTGACAGTTAGACTTTGAGTGTAGTTTATTGTGAGATATCCTTCCATGTGGGATAGATGGGTTTTAGACCTCCTGTAGACATTTAGTTGTAGGTTAGATTTCTGACATCTCCGAAGTTGTAACTGATAGTAAAGGAAGCTAAGGAAGATCGAGCAGAAGAGCTAGTGAAGATTAGAAGATGTGGAAAGTTTTTGTTTTCTACATTTTTTACAATCTTGGCGAAAAAATTTTCCGTGTTCAGCGCTAACATCGGCAGAAGCTTTCCGCTGGGAATATTGATATTTATTTACATGTATGATAGGAAATAATAATTTTGATAAAGTTTTTCCTGTACTTTGCAGAGATTTTTTTCTTTCAAATTACAAGAATTTTAAGGGCTTATTTCCTTCAAAATTTCAGGAAAATATTTACTTCATTCTATGGAATTTTTTTTACGGCGATGCAGGAAAATTTTTTCGCTTATTCAATATTCCACCAGCTTTCCTGCAAATTGCAAGAAAGATTTTCCGTCAATTTTTTTTTGTGTATACAATAATATTCAAACAACAATTTAAACATTTATTTTTTACGTTAATATTCCATACAAATTTTAATATATATTATTGTATTTTCTCTTATTTACTTTTTGTTGCTTATTGTATAATTATATAAAATATCTTCTCCATGCCCCTTTTATAAGACAATGGATAACATAAAAAAAACAAGAATAAACTATGAAGATAAAATACAAACAGAAAAAGTATCAAGACATTTTCACAAACTATCAACAATAATCATTTTTACTAACACTTTAACAAAAAAGAATAAAAACAAAGACACGAGAGATAGTTTGAACTCTAAAACTTGTTATTTAAGATATTGAAACCAACGACAACTTCTTACTTACCAATGTAATTCATATTCAATCGTTTGATACTACTTCTTTACATAATATCCAAGAGAACGACAAAACAGTTTTCTATTATATCCTCAAAAGAAGACAACCTGAACAAAGATTCCTCATAAAGTTTAAACTATTAAATATAAGAAATTGCTTTATTCAAAATAATAAATACATTTTATCTTCCGTTTTAATCTTTTAATATATTATTAAAAGCTTGATGCAAGAATGTGAACATGGAATGCTGTATCAGATTAAATGTATGTACAACAATACCAAATGTATGAATGATCTATCAAAAAGAACACGTCTCTCACCTTGAGAACGATATAAGGAACGGATAAAGAATACCCTATAGACACTAGTAAAATTATATTCAAAGTATAGCACATATATACGTTTACTTTTATTATATTCCTATTGCCCTTGCTGAAATAAACTATCGTTTAACGTTTTGTGTTATATATTGTAAAAGCCCCGAAATCCTTCAAGGCTCCAGAAAAATCTAACAGAATTACAAAGTTAACACATCTCTAAGTGAATCCTGACAAGAAAAATAGGCAAAATAAAATGATTACATAAAAAAATATATCTTTTGTATTACATTTAAACTTTCTCAAAAACTGAATCTTTAATTTATAATTATAATTAACTTAATCAATTTTAGAGATTGGAATCATTATCACCAGTCTTAATTATTTTTTATCTTATTCTATTATGATAAAAATTTACTTCTATGCAAAAGCTTATATAAGGAAATTATCAAATTACACAGATTAAGTTCTAATAAAACATTAAAAAATATTATGAAATAATTGATTTTATTTTATAAAAATATTATATCAGAAGCAGTTGTTCAATTTTTTTGTTAAAAATTATATTACAATATTGTAATATCATTCTTGTATTCAATAAAAATAAACTGGCACTTCTAAAAGTTTTAGTGTTTATCAAAATTTGCCAACAATAGTTAATATTTTATTTTCCTTTTGAAGTCTTTGGTGATTTACCAGGTTTCTTATTTCCAGATGGTTTTGTTTTTTCATTTTTCTTTGTAGTTTTAGATGGTTTTTTAGTCGTTTTTTGTGGTTTAGATGGTTTTTTATTTTTCTTTGTAGTTGTAGTTGGTCTTTTAGTCGTTTTTTGTGGTTTAGATGGTTTTTTATTTTTCTTTGTAGTTGTAGTTGGTTTTTTGGTTGTTCTTTTTGTTTTAGGAGGTTTTGTAACTTTAGGTGGTTTTGTTGTAGTTCTTGAAGTTACTGGCTTTTTATTAACTTAAAATGTAATCAAATAATTAAAAATGGTTAATTAAAATTCAATTTTATATTTAATTTTGTATTATATTTAAAGACAGTAAAAGATGAAATTTTGATTTCACAAAAATATATTACCTGATTTTCTTTTTTCTCGCTCTTCTTCATCTAAAAAAATAAAATTATATACATGTATGATATATTAAATTATTACTTTCACTTTCTTGAACTAAATTGACGTTGGATTCTCTTTTATTTATTTCAACATTGTCCTAAAATTTTTATCATTTAATTAAAATTGTAAAGCATACATTTTCCATTAAATTTGCTTCTTTTTGAATAAGTGAGAGACTAATGGCATTGTTGCTAATGAATAATAATGCTTGAAGAACAAAAATAGTAAAAAAGATATATTTAGTACTGAAAATCATTTTGAGGACGTTAACTGTTTCAAAAAGTCATTATTTATACTTAAAATTTATTTGTTTAAACTAAATTTTCAAACATTGTCTTTTTGCACTTTTTATTAAAATAATATTTAAAATCATCTAAATTTCTAAACATATATAAATAATAAAAAGATTCAATTATAATCCAGCTCTAAATCAAACGATTTAGGTAGTGATTTTAACGTTAAAATGGTATTTTCTCCTGTTGTCTCATGTTTCACTATGCCCACTAATATAATTGATATTTGTTAAAAAAAGATAATAAACGATAAATTTAATTGTTTAAATATAATTAATGCCATTTATTTATTAATGTTGGTGATAAATATTTAAGTGTGAAAATAACTTATGAAGCATATTAATTATTTATTTGATTTAGTAAAGCTTCGACATTTTTACTTTGTTTCTGAGTATTTCAAAGTTTTTATCACTTAGAGAACACATTTTTAATCATCTTAAAACTGTTTAACATAAATTGAAAACAAAAAAGTTTGTTTTAATCAAATAAGTGAAAAATGAAAAACATTATTAACAAATACTTTTCTATTTTGGTTTAATAGGAAATGAAAATAATATTGATTTGTCTAATACAGATATTGTATAATAAAAGGGTAGTTTCACTATTTGAATTTAAATTTTTAATATGTTGCATAGTAAATGATCAATGCTTCTTCTTTAGAAGTTTGATTGTAGTAAAAAGTATAAATAATATCGCTCAGTGCTTTTAAATAACACTTTATAAGTGACAATATTGAAACTCAAAAATACTTATTTTTTTATCAAAATATCATCTGTACATGATATTATTTTTCACTTATCTGACTATTTCCATATAAAGTATGCTTTATTATGTATTTACATTTTATAAAAATAGACTTACAATAGTGAATTATTTTTATTTTTTTTACATTTGATAATATTTAAGCATCTATTAGTTGAAATTTATTTTTTTAATAATTTAAATAATTGTAAACAATTTTTTATCTAATTGTTTTAAATTAATGTTTGTAGCATAATATTCAAGGAAATTTAAAACTATGTGTTATAATTTTTGACATATAAAGAATGGAATAAAAATTTCTACAATTCTTCATAAAATGCATAAACTTTGTTTAAAACCGACATTCTTCAATAATATCATAGTCGCTTTAAAGTCTATCTTGTCCTTTATAAAATGTTATGAGATATGTTTTTATGAGTTATTTTTTTCATAATTTTAAACATTGTAACTGTTTTAAAATTACCAAAGAAAAGGAATAATTATTTTATTCTGATACGAAAAACTATAAATAAGTAACTAAGTTTACAATTAGTATAGATAATTACCTACTCTCTCTTTTTTATCGGAGGTTTCAATATTTAGTAAATTTAAAAAAAAATAAAATAATAATATTAGTTATCTAAAATTGATAAAATTAGTAAAAGATGACAATATTGGATGAATGACTGTTGTTTACTTGTTCATTCATTATATATTGCATATATGGATTATCTTACAATCATTACTGATTGATTGTATGAAACAGTAACAAAGATCATTCTTTTAATTGATCTACTAGCAATAATATGTTTAGAAATTTTATAACAATAGTAATAAAAAGGAATAATTATTTAACCACGCAAAATATCATTAACTAGAAATGTTTTTTTTGTATTTTATTTTTTTTATATATAAATAGACAAAAGTTTTTTTTACTAAAAACAAAAGTGCAAAACATGTTAGAACTTTTCATAAGTTTGATTTTTAAAGATAATTTTAAATAAGGTTCAAAAAAACCTACACTACCTGTAGGGTATAATTTTATAAATAAATATAATTTGTAATAATGAAACTATTGAAGCATATTTATAAAGATATTATGATACATTAAAAAATATTCTTTTTAGCATTACTTATAATTTTACATAAAATTATAACATATTCTTGAACTTTAAAATATATTACAGATAACAACTTGAGCTTTAAGATTAAAATAATACCATAAAAATAATAATTTTCTAATTGTTGCTTTAATTTTTAATTACCAAATAATTACAATAAAAATTGCAGCAAATCAAAAAATTGACTTTTTAGGGGGAAAATTTGTTGCATCTTTTAAAGATTTGTGTTTATGCTTCTTTTGTGTATTCAATGACTACAGTTATGAAACTAAAAACAAAAATAATAACACAGAAATTTTTAAAATACTTAGTTAGCAATAATTTCAGCCTTAAATATTTTTTTCAATGCCAAATAAAAAGCAAAATTACTAGAGTTAATGAGTTCATAGAAGGCGTTGATTTTAAAAATTTAATAAACATCTTGAATTTTACATTATTTTGTGTTTTTTTTGTTATATTATTTTAATACATTGAGTAAATTATTATACTAAATCGTTATTATTAATAATAGAATTACCACTTCTTTAGACAAAAACTTATATAAGGAAATTATCAAATTACACAGATTAAGTTATAATAAAACATTAAAAAATATTATGAAATAATTGATTTTATTTTATAAAAATTATTATATCAGAAGCAGTTATTCAATTTTTTTGTTAAAAATTATATTACAATATTGTAATATCATTCTTGCATTCAATAAAAATGAACTGGTACTTCTAAAAGTTTTAGTGTTCATCAAAATATGCCAACAATAGTTAATATTTTATTTTCCTTTTGAAGTCTTTGGTGATTTACCAGGTTTCTTATTTTCAGATGGTTTTGTTTTTTCATTCTTCTTTGTAGTTTTAGATGGTTTTTTAGTCGTTTTTTGTGGTTTAGATGGTTTTTTATTTTTCTTTGTAGTTGTAGTTGGTCTTTTAGTCGTTTTTTGTGGTTTAGATGGTTTTTTATTTTTCTTTGTAGTTGTAGTTGATTTTTTGGTTGTTCTTTTGGTTTTAGAAGGTTTTGTAACTTTAGGTGGTTTTGTTGTAGTTCTTGAAGCTACTGGCTTTTTATTTTCTTAAAATGTAATCAAATAATTAAAAATGGTTAATTAAAATTCAATTTTATATTTAATTTTGTATTATATTTAAAGACAGTAAAAGATGAAATTTTGATTTCACAAAAATATATTACCTGATTTTCTTTTTTCTCGCTCTTCTTCATCTAAAAAAATAAAATTATATACAAGTATGATATATTAAATTATTACTTTCACTTTCTTGAACTAAATTGACGTTGGATTCTCTTTTATTTATTTCAACATTGTCCTAAAATTTTTATCATTTAATTAAAATTATAAAGCATACATTTTCCATTAAATTTGCTTCTTTTTGAATAAGTGAGAGACTAATGGCATTGTTGCTAATGAACAATAATGCTTGAAGAACAAAAATAGTAAAAAAGATATATTTAGCACTGAAAATCATTTTGAGGACGTTAACTTTTTCAAAAAGTCATTATTTATACCTACAATTTATTTGTTTGTTTAAACTAAATTTTCAAACATTGTCTTTTTGCACTTTTTATTAAAATAATATTTAAAATCACTTATATTTCTATATGTATATAAATAACAAACTTATCAATTTTGCATCAAAAAATTTTTGATAGCAATTTTTTCATAATCATTAAGTTTTTTACTGATGTTTTATACATTATCAGACCTACAACTATAACTGATATTTGACATAATAAATTTATAATCTATAAAATTAATTGTTTTATTATCAATTGATGTTAATGTTAAAAATCTGGATGTGAAGACAATATATGAAACACGATAATTATTTTTAATCTTTTAGTAAAATACCAACTTTTTTTATTATATTTATGAATTGATGGATTATGATTATCTCAAAGTTACTTTCACTTTAAGAATTTACCAGATTTCAAAAGAAAAATCAATTTGGTTAATTAAATAAATAAAAAGGGGAACATCAATGATAACTACCTTCTTAATTGAGTTTAATTAAGTATAATGAACATAAATAATTTTTTTGTGAAGATAGTGTTTGATTTAGGAATACTTTTATCATTTTAATTTTAAATTGAAAAATTTATTTAGCCAATAATGAATATTCTTGATGTAGAATTTTTGACTTTAGTAAACAATATAAATAAATATTGTTTAATGTTTTTAAATAACATTTTATAAGTGACAATACTGAGGCTAAGAAATATTCATTTTTTATCTAAAATATTATTTGTTGTTTATGGCATTTTTCATTAATGTATTTCTTATTCTGCATAAAACATGTTAAAAGAATCACCTTTGAAGAATGAATTATAACATTAGTTTTTTGCATTTGATAAAATTTAAGCTTTAATTATCAAAAATCCATTTCTTTCTGTACAATGATTAAAAAGATTTTAAACAGTTTTAGCTTTTTAATTGTTTTTAACTAATGTTTAGGGAGAAATACTTATGGAAATTTAAGAATCTTTGTTTTAATCTGACTAATATACAAATTATCTTACTGAAATAAATTTTGCTTCTCATTTAATGTGATCTATAGGTTCTTACAATTAGTAAAAATTTGACATATTATTTAGTAGTAAATTGTATGTTTTGTGTAAATGGTTATCAATTACAAATTTTCATTATTACTGCTTCATACAATTAATCAGTAATAATTGAGTAAAATTTTAAAGATTTGTGCTGAGTTGTACTTTTTGATAAATAAGATTCAAAAAGAGATTTATTAAGAGGAACTGATAAAACAATAAACTTTTATCGTAGTCCTACCAAAAAAATTTAATAGACAGGAAGACCTCACACATTTATTCATTATAATACAATTAATTAAATAGACAATTACAATAAATGTAATGTATGACAAATTGCAATAATAAGCAATATAGTACAATCACAAGTAGAGTTGTAATTTAACACAAGTGACTATCTTAAAATAATTAAATGACTTAAATTTAAGCAATTTATTTCAAAAAAAATTTCTCTCCTGGAATAGTCCATTTCTGCACGTCATAAAAAAACACAAAGTTCAATAAAAATTACGCGCCCAAGGAATTGAAAAAAAGATCAAATGATTACAATTTACTTCTCCTTTCTTTAACATCGTTTTCTCCACTTCCATAGTAAGATTTGATGTTGGAAAATTGTGCAACATGTTGTTCCGTTGATTTCCCTTTGACATAATAAAATTTTGCTTCAATTTAATTTACTACCTCATAAAAACCTTGATAAAGAAGTTTAAACTTAAAACCAATATCTTTTCCTGAGTTTGCCACCTTTACTAGTATTTTATCTTGTGACTAGTATTCTGGAGTTCTTCGGTACTCGACTTTTCTGTAAGTACTTGTCGTGTAACATCGTTGAATTCTTTACTTTGCTGTCTTATAATTGCAGCAGCTTCTAGTAAATCATATGAGATTTTATTTTTATCAAAAATTCCAGAACTGTAACTACTTAAGAATTGGTCTATTAACACATTTGCTTCTCTTAGTGTGTAAGAAAGTATGATGTAGCTTTTGTAGTTTTATTTTTTGTAGTGTTGTAGAAGAAGATGACTTGTTGAAGCATCTATGGCCAAAAGTTGGGTTTTTCTCTACTAATCTTTGCTACGGTTGTTGATATCTATCTAAAATTACGTTCGACAAGGCAGTTTCCTCTTGAACGGTAGGTTGACGATACTTGATGTTCTATATTTAATGATTTCAAGAATTGTTCAAAATCGTAGCTGGTAAAATATTTTGTTCCGTCGTTTTTTATGCTCTTAGGCATACTGAGATAACAAAAAACTTGATTATAGAGGGCTTGTGTTACTTTCTCAGTAGTACATGATTTGAGGGAGATGATGTAACAATATCTTGAAAATGTGTTAATAGCACACAATACATGCTTGGATCTGTCAAATACTGTAGGAGAGATTGGTCCCATGATGTCAATACTCATGTTTTGACCAAGGGGATTCGTAATCCACATTTTTACTCTCAGGAATCATTCGTACAGCAATGTTTCGTCTTTGGCAGATCTGGCATTACTCGATATAAAGTCTTAACTTGTTGTCTAAGTCGTCAATTTTTTTATTCCTACTTTCTATCGAGCTCTTTGTTTTCGAATACCCAAAGTGATTTTGCATATTATGGCTTAGACAAATTATCTCTTTCTCGTTTTCTCTTCCTAAATGTTTGAGATTTGTAGTGACAAATCTTAAATTCTTTTTACTTTTTAACTCAGAAGATTAATCATTTCTGCACTTTTTACTGCTTTACTTTCTTTCGTTGGGTGATCTTTTTTCCTTTTAGGTAATGATGGAACCATGGTAGATACAATTTTATCTTTTTCATTCATTAAGTCACTAGGGGTTAAACTATTTTCAATATATTCAGTTGAAAGGAGGTAAGGGATCATTCATTAAATCATGTGTATGTGAACTTTTTGGCATTAGATTAGTTGTAGGTATTGTTGTAGGTAATAAAGCAGATGGTGAAGTGGCAATCATTTCATCATTCATAGTTAAGTTAGAAGGCATAGGATTAACTTCATTCCAATTATGGGTAGAATTTTCTTTTGTGACATTTTCCTTATTTTTCTTAGAACAATCGCGTTGTCTTCCGACATCTGTTTCATATTCAATAACAGAACATTCACTAAAATTAATTGTACCAAGTGAAGAATTAAGAGCCTTGTCCAGTATTTCTCGAAAGATCATCAGCTGCATACTTACTTTTGCCATTTAGGTATTCTAACTCTACATTATAAAATTCTATTTCAGCGATTAGTTCTAAGTACTTTTTTCAAATATCTACTTTTTAAAACACAAAAATGGTCGGTGATCGGTCTTGATGTAAATCTTAGACCCAATAAGAATGAATTTGTAATACCGGAGTGCCTTTACGATTGCCAAGACCTCAAGATATGTCGGGCAGCGATCTTTAATGGTGGCCTTCAACTTTTTCTAAAAATAATTTACTGGACGTTCTTTCCCTTCTTCGATTTGACTCAAACAAGCGCCTATGCACCTCTCAGAAACATCAGTGGTAAGGATGTAAACACCACTCTTATCTGCATGGTAAAGCATCTCGAGATCACTCATGACCTTACATAACTTTTCATAAGCGGACTTCAATTTTCCTTCAAGACATATGTTCTTAGAGCGTTTGGTGGTTAAATCATATAGATTGTTTGTGATGATGGAAAAGTCTTTGATGAATTGGCGATAGAAGTTGGCAGATTGTAGAGCATCTAACAGCTGTTTTTTATTTACGAGTAGAGGACGATGCGCAAATATTTTCAAATTTTCATCAGAGATACAATATCATTCTTGAGATCTTGTGACCAAGGAATGTTTAACTCTTTGTAAACATAACAGACTTGTGGAGGCTCACTTTTAACTCATAATTGTGACATGTTTTAAACACTGCACGTAGAACTTTCTCGTGTTTCTAAAGACTTTCACTTGTTGTGATTAGAATATCGTCTACAAAAACATAAACGTTCTCGAAAAGTTTATAAAACAAGTTCTAAAGAGCACGTTGCATTTCTGCTGCGTTATTGGTAGCTCCTTGGACAAGTTTTTGAAACTGGAATTTACTAAGATTAGTACGTATCGCCATGTTTTTTCTGCTTTCTTTAGGGATTGAAATTTGATAAAACGAATCAACTAAGTCAAGCTTTGAACAGTAATCAAAGGAATCTATTTGCTGGAACAGCTTTTTCTGATTCGGTATATTGTATAAATATTTATTAGTGATAGAATTCGTACGGCGCATATTAGCTATCAATCTGTATTGTCCCGGAGTTGCTTTTCTCACTACCATAATTGGGTGAAACCTTCGACTGTCGGTTTATTTCAGGACGTCGACATCTATCAACTATTTCAATAATTCATTTGCAATCAGTTTGTCATTATACGGAACGGTGTAAAGGGGAAAGGAATAGGATTCGGTGTCATACGTCTCGATGGGTTCTTTTATTAGCTTTCCGGGCCCCAAATTACTAGGAATTTGCTGTATGCAATCACTGAAGTCTTTCTTGATGGATTCAATGAACTTCGATCTATCTACTCTTTGATCGATGTCTCCCATAATCAAGTACATTTAATACTATTTTCAAATAACAGTTCATTATCATTTAATTTGATCTTTCACTAGTAGTAAGATTCATTGTGGAGTTAAGACGACGTAAGATACTGTTACTAATGACTACTTGATATAAACTGTTTGAAAGATCGTTGTCTGGTACAAAAATGTTTTCTAACATATAACATTGGTGTAACATTCTAATTTCTACAGAGTTAAAGCACTTTTTAGCACGATGACTCATCTGAAAACTTTTAATGCTCGTGCAAGAACTAGTGAGCTTTCAGGTGTAGTTGATGTGCTAAAGAAGAGTTTAAAACAACTTCATTTAATCTAGTATCTATAATAACAACTGTATTATATCCATTAACCTGAATAACAGCTCCAGTCAAGTCAAACTTTTCTTTCAGTTCAAGAACATTTTTATTTTAATTGCTTTAACCGTACTAACTCTTCTTCAACAACAGAAGTACGATTACTAACGATATTAGAACATGCAATTGTGTCAACTTCAACAGAATTCGTATGTTTTTTATTACGTTTTGAACACTTGTACTTCTTATAACCAACATTTTGACAAATAAAACATTTTATTTTACTATTAATGATCGATACATTTTTATCAAAACTTCAATTTGTAGTTCTATTACGGCTTTCATTTCCGTTAATACTAATCCCTTTATCGTGAAGTTTTTTTGCTTAAGATTCAAAAGTCCAGATTCTTTTAATGTTAGTTATTGTCTCATCAAAACTTAAATACTTGATACCACAACAAAACTTTGATCTACATTCAGCAGGAAGAATTATTGTAAGTGCTTCTATCTTTTCTTTTAATTTCCTGTCCCTTAAATCTCTAGGATACTTGGCTTCAATAAGCTTTTTAATTCTCTTACCAGTCTCTTACAAGTCAGAAAGTTTCGTGGTCCGTCTGGATAATAACAATTCTAATTTATAGGATGCTGCATCCTCAGTTAAGATTCCTGAATTGTGATTTGTACAAAAGTCACATAAGTCTTCATAGTCAGTTAACAAGTTTTTCATGTTCCGTATTTTTAAATATACCTTATCATCCAAGTACATAAAGAGATTATTCAACCTAAAACCCCTTTGATACCTGTTATGTCGCAATAGTTCGCAAATCTAAATTTTCCATGCGTCAAATACCATATCCTTTTTAAAATTATCCGGTTTCTTGATTGACTCTCTCGTTTAAACATATTTAAAGTCCCTCAAGTCTATATCAACACGTTGTACTTCAGCGCTATGCCTTTATTACCAAAACCTTGACCTTTACAAAGATCTCCATTATCCGTAGTATAATGGCCGTAAATTCTTGCAGTATATTCACGATTGTCAGCTTGCCTCTAACTCCAAATTTAATAATTACGTTGCTGCATGATTCTTCTTCCCTTAACGTTAACATGGTCATTGACGTCTCTACCATCTCCGTACATGTAAGGTAGGGCCCTTGGAATTCGTATAATACTTTGATTAAACATTTAAACAAGTGTTTCCACAAGTGCTTGAATGTTGGCCTCAGTCATGTTTTCCTAATCAATGTCTGCTTTTACATTCCCGTTTAATCTTCCTTCATCATTGGGTAGAATTCCATTGCCCTCCAAAATCTCAGGTGGACCGTTTTTAGACATTTTGACGATTCAGTAAATTCCGTAATAACTATAGCCTTTTTTACTATTTTTAGCGATGCGAATATTTTCCTATAGAGTTTTCCCAGTAAATCCTGCTAATCTTACTTTTCTGTCAAACGAATCGATCTCTTCATACACTAGCACTTTCAGAGCCAGTAAAATTTTTAATATTTGTTCTGGGGTATATTTCGAGATAGATAATATTTAAAAGAGATGTATTAAGAGGAACTGACAAAACAATAAACTTATATCGTAGACCTACCTAAAAACATTTAATAGACAGGAAGACCTCACATATTAACTTACGATAATACAATTAACAATTAATTAATAAAACAACTACAATAATAAGCAATATAATTCAATCATAAGTAGAGTTGTAATTTAACACAAGTGACTATTTTAAAATAATTATATGACTTAAATCCTAGCAATCCATTCCAATAAAAAAATCTTTCTCCTGGAATATTCCATTCCTGCACATCATAAAAAAAACACAAAGTCCAATAAATATCACGCGTCAAAGGAATTGGAAAAATAATCAAATGATTACAATTTACTATTGCAAAAATAATCCATAATACAATATATAATAAATGAACAAGTAAACAACAGTCATTCATCCAATATTGTCATCTTTTACTAATTTTGTCAATTTTAGATAATTAATATTATTATCTTATTTTTTTAAATTACTAAATATTGAAACCTCCGATAAAAAGAGACGGAAGGTAATTATCTATACTAATTGTAAACTTAAATACATATTTATAGCTATTCGTATTTCAATATAATATTTATTCTCTTTTGACGATATTTTTAAACAATTACTATTAAAGTAAAAAATTATTGATTGTTTATTAGCGTAAATCACCGGGCACTTGAAATAAAAATATAAAAAAGTAATAAAATGTTTTATTTAAATAGAATTAGAAAAGAAAAACCTTTTAGATCCTAAAGTAAAAAAATTAATTAGTGTCTAATAGTTATATAATAAAATGACATTATTAAATCTTTAAAATGTAAAATTGATGTTGTTCATTACATCATACCAATTTTTTATAGTGACAACAATTAATCATTTTTTAAAGAATCAATCTGTTTGTAATTGATCTTTTACTTTAACCATATTACATAAATTCTTTAGATCTATTTTCGTAATATATTAGAAAATTAGTTCGAATTAAAATAAATTTTTACATTACATCTTTTTGATTTAAAAATTAAGTCAAACAACTACTTTAGACACACTTATTAATATGTTCAAAAATTATCTTTTTAATAACTTATATATTTTTAATAAAAACATTTCATAGAATTTTTTTGAAAATAGCACACAAAAAATTTTATAGATAACTTTTCTTACAAATTGTCGGAAAGCTAGCAAAACATGTAAATTTAAGTAAAATATTCCTGTTAATTATGAGAAATATTTTTCTTAAATTTTTTATGAAATAAATTGCTGTATTTTTTATGTTATAATCTTAAAAAATATGAAATATTACTTCTTCCCGATGTATAGTAGATGAGGTCATCTAACAAATACCTTATACAGCTCTTCATAAGACAATCTATCTATTTTGCATTGGGATTATTTACAAAAAAAAATTCTGAAATATATTTTTCCTGTAATTCTTAGATTTCCTTTAACAATGTTTTTGTTAAACAAAGTTCAGAGAATTTTTTTGTGTAAATTATGAAATTAAACATAAAACAATAATTTTAATGGTTTAAAATTAATTTATTTAAAATATTTACACTCATAAAAAATAATTTTATAACAA
Organism: Strongyloides venezuelensis; assembly: GCA_963280985.1. Taxonomy (NCBI): domain Eukaryota; kingdom Metazoa; phylum Nematoda; class Chromadorea; order Rhabditida; family Strongyloididae; genus Strongyloides; species Strongyloides venezuelensis. The sequence continues at coordinate 21,411,744 of CAUJLX010000002.1, read as the reverse complement.
AGTAAAAAAGTAAATTTTATTGGCCAAATTAATAAATTTTACAGAGAAAATTTTGTTCCGCATTTGTGAACATTATGAATATAAATATTTATGCTTATAACAATATAGGATCAGAAACTGTTAGTTTAAATGTTGTATTAAAAACTACATTATATTGTTAAAATACAAATTCTATATTTGATTTAATCAAACATTTACTTTTAAAAAATTTCATAATTTTTTATATAAATTTATTAGGTATTAAAACTTTTTGTATTTTTCCTTCTGTTATAGCTGTTAAGGTTCCTGAATTTTTAAATAATTTGTATTCATAGAAGTTTTTGAAATCTCAAACGTCTCTAAAATACAGTTAGTTTTGAAACATTAGTAGTTTTCTGATCTTTGGATGGCCTCTATATGCTAGATGTCATTGTTGTTCGGGTTATTTTTATGCCATTATATTGTCTTGTTACAATTATCAAATTTGCAAATCTTCTCCGTCCTTTAAATTTTAATAAAATAATCAATATTGACATCGTAAAATTTAATACTTCAATATGGGTAATATTACAAGGATAATAAAAAAATAGAACTGAAATAAAAAAAATACATTATTTACCTCTTTATTTCCGTGGCCGTTCAGCATTTAATATAAAAAGTTATAAAGAAACACAACACATTTTAATTGCTAGCTTTATTTATGATGCTCGATCTATATTAAATTTTTTTTAACATTATTCTAGTAAATTTGACTTAAATTTTAAATCAAACACGCTGATTCCTACACACAAAAGAAAATGAACAAATTTTGACAAATCTATCTGAAATGCAATAAAATGTCCCACTATTTTAAAATGTCAAAATTTATTCAAATTTTAAAGAATTAAGCGACGACATTCCACCGTGAAGAACGTAAAATAATGATATTACGAACACTATCAAATATTAAAAATTAATTAAAAAATTGATATATAACAATTGTATAATTTTTTGTATTATAATTTAATAAAGTTTTTAGTTAAATGTTTTTTTATTTTATTATTTATAGAGTTCAAAAATGGATAAATTAAGGTCATATGTTGACTACCAATTTTGTAATAGAAAGGTTAAAAAATCAAGATATTTTTATCATCTAAGAAATACACATGAATATGCAGATGATAGAATTTTAAAATTAATTGCTTGCCCTGTATTTGAACGTGAAACAAAGGGTAAGCAATATTCTTTTAAAAACTTTAAAATTCATTGGAAGAAAATTTCAAGTTCTACATTTCAATAATAGATATGATAGTAAAAGGTACGTGAATAAAATCAACATTTAAAACTATCGTTTTGATTGTAATTGTGCTTACAATATATAAAATGTTTATATAGTAAAAACAATTTTTATTTTTAAAAATATAATAACTCATTTCCTAAAAGTGTTCACTAAATTAAAGAACAAAGATATATTATTTACAAAAATGATAGCCCATTTTTATGTGATTTCACATTTAGAATAATTGTTAGATTTTTTATAATATTTAATAAAATAATAATAAATTTGTTTGGTTTGATGACTTTATATAAACGAAAAAACTAATAAAGAATTTTTTTCAAATGTTGAGAAAAGCTAATGAACCATGCGATTGAAAGAAAATATTCCATTTAATTTCGAGAAATATTTGTTTTAAATTTTATATGAAATAGACTTTTAATTTTCCAGTTTATAAAGAATGTTAAAACCACTTCTTTGATTTACTGAAAAAAAATTTTGGTGTTGATTTTTTTTCAATTATTTTTAATAAAATTGTTTATAACAATTTTTCAGTAAACCATGTTCAGAAGATATTTTTATAAATTATTATAATATAAAATAAATGATTTCTACAAACCAATGTTTATAAAAAAATAAACTTTAAATGGCAAATATGGTAATTTTTTAAACTTTATATAAAAACTTAAACCCATTGTTTTCACCAATATCATATATTTGTTTTAGAAAATATTAAATAGTTTAAAAAGTTATTCTACGTAAATAAAAATTGTATCAATATCTGTAAATCCAAAAAGCTATTAATTTAATGATCTTTATTTTGAAATTAATAACTAAAGCATAAATCTAATATAATTCTGTTAATTAATACTATATTTTTCATTTAGTAAATAAGATATAAATGTTGTTGTAATTTAACAAATATTGTATTTTTTTTTCTTTTATCTCTACAAGAAAGTTCTTTTAAAAATATTGGATTTATATTAAATAATTAATGTTTAATGATTTTTTAATTATCTTTTTTGTTCTCATATACGAAATAATGCGACGAAATTAGTCGCAAATAAAGAAAATTTGAATTTTATTTGGTAGGACAAATTTTTTACATTTTTTGCAAACCTGTGTCCTTTTTTTTCTGTGTAGTAAATTTGTATCTCTTAAAATGGTTAACCATAAATATCATTGTTTCTAGTAAATAATAATAAAATATATATTTTCGATGGTATAAAAAAATATTTAGCATTGAAAACTTTTTTGAATACGTTACTCAATATATTAAATTTTCCAATAGTCAGTTTCATCTTAAAAATTTTTCTATACTAAAGTAATTAAGTAAAACTTTAGATAGAAAACTTTAATTAAAATTACTGCAACAGTTATTCAAAAATTAAACACTTTTACCATAAAAATTTATTATTCACTTTCAACAATTCAATGTTTATAGTTTCATATGTAATATCATCATAACATATTCAACATTTAAAGAAATTTTGTATCCATACGTATATTTTTGAGAACAATATATAATGACTCAATCTTTGTATATAAAAAAATCATTTTTTATCAAATCTTTATAGCAACGAAATTTTTAAAAATATTTTCTCTCATCTACCTAATATAACAAAACAATTCATTATATATGATACTGCAGAAAAATGGAATGTTCTTACTACAATTATATTCAATTGTAAGACAATATTAATTATAAGGTTAGTTAAATTAAAAAATAGATTAAAATCATTGTGAATAGATAAGCAGAAAATAATGCAATGTATAAAAAATATTAGCAATATGTTTATATGAAAATGAATGTCTAATGTCATAAGAATTAACCAGGGGTTCGGCTAAAGTGAGAATAATTATCCTTCATGATGAAATCTAATTTTTCATGTTTGAAGAATTGAATGAGATCGTTTTAAAATTTTCGCACAAATAAGTAACTTTAAACTATACTTCCAATAACTTCTAGGAACTAAACAATAGTAAAAATAAATAATGAAATAAAAATGAATAATATAAAAATTTCAATCCATATTAGTCTAATCAAATACAATAATTTTATTATAATTTCCCTAATTTTTATTAATAATTTACATAAACTTAATAATCATATTCCATCTTCCAAGAATATTAATTAACTCCTGTTAATTGTAAAAAAAATTTAAATAACTAAGTCTAATGATAGCATTGAGAGTTTAAATAAAGTTTCAATACTTATTAATGAAAACTTTGAAAATACGTGTAATAATTATTTGAAAATGAAGTAAGAGTAAAATTATAAAATCAAATAACTAACAGATTACTGGTCTAGAATCCAATTATATGTAAACAAAAAAAATAACAACTTAAAGGACAAAATAAATTTATACATACCACAGAGAAAATAATTGCAAATAAGTACTTGAAAATATTACATGATATGATCATTTTTATAAAAACAGAACATATTTTTTAAGTAATCAAATTCTACTATAAAATGAAATTGTATTAATAATTGTGAACAAAATTATTTTTCATCATATGAGATGAGATTAAAATTTTTATTTTTATTAATTGCTAAACTATTTATTTTTCATAATATAATTGTAAGGTTAATATTTATTAAGATTAAAAATTAATTTATAGAATTGTCAATGTGATCCTAAAACTGATAGTGAAACACTAACACGAAGGAAAAGAGCTATACTAAATATTCGACAATGGCAGTGGAAAAAATTTCCAATAAATTATCAAATCGGTGATAACGTCGATGAACAAAAAATCGAAGATGCAATACATTTAATTGAAAATGAAACGTGCTTAACATTTAAAAAAGTTGATAATTTAGATAAGGAAGGTTTCTTGTTTTTATATGGTGATAATTGTACAACCGAAATTGGAAAACGTTATGGTTCTAAACCACATAAAATTTTTATGCCAAGATACTGTCAAGAATCTTATGCTATCGAGAGATTAATTATGCATGCTTTAGGAGCTATCCTTGAAACATCAAGACCTGATAGAGATAAATATATTGAATTCATTGAAAATAATACAAAAAGAGAACTTTTAAAATATATTGACATAGTTCCAAAATGTGCTCTAAATACCTTCGGCATGGCATATGATTATAAGTCAGTATTGCATGTTGGTCCATACGTATATAGTAAAAATATGGGACCATTCATAAGGTCTAAACAGAGACTTCATCAAAATCAAATTGGTTACGTGATGCATATGTCTTTTAATGATATAAAATCATTAAATTTGCATTTTTGTAAAAAAAAATGTTTGAAAAAAAATGTAAGAATGGAAAATGTCGTATGAAAAAAAAAAATAGTTGTAAAAATTATGGATATTTAGATCCAAAAAAATGTAAATGCAAATGTTTAAAATTCTTTACAGGTACCAAATGTAATAAATTCAAACATAAAATTGCAAACGTTTGTAACGAAACAGACCTTAAAGCAGAATCATATTCTCAAACTGTTAATTTAACTTTAAAAGACCAATGTTTCTGGCGTATTTCGGCAGAATCTTACCGTAATTATATCGTATCAATGAATGTATCGATAATATCAGTGCTTGAAAATAAAACTTTGAACTGCGAACAAATGAATTTCTTTGAAATAAGATATGGTCTCGATAAATCTGTTTCTGGAGCAATTATTTGTGGTAATGTTACGAATATGGAAATAAAATCCGAAGATCATCTAGTGTATATACACAACAGTCATTTTAGATCTGATTTCTATGTTGAATTAAAATTTAAGAAAGAAAAGATTTGTAGAGATAAAAAAGGTAATATAATTGAATGTAAACCAAAAAAAGGCAAAAAACCAAAGAAAAACAAAAAAATAAAGAATAACAAAAAACCAATAAAAGTCAAAAAACCAACAAAAGTCAAAAAAACAACAGAAGTCAAAACAACAACAGAAGTCAAAACAACAACAGAAGTCAAAACAACAACAGAAATCGAAAAAACAACAGAAGTCGAAAAATTAACAACAGTTAAAAATCCAACAACAGTTAAAAAACCAAAAAAACGCAAAAATAAGGGTAGACATATACATCATATCCACATAATTATACATCATAGAATCCAACATTATAAAAAAAAAGCGTAATGGTGAATAGAAATTTATACCCAATTTTCAATATGGACTAAATGACTAACTAGTGTTCAGAGTTAAATACAAAAATAAATTGGAACTAAGAAAAAATAATCACAGATGATTACTTATTTTGTATCTTTGTTCATTATAATTAGAATAAAATATGCTTTCTTCATAAAAATTATTAAATTAAAAACTAAATTGGAAATAAGTCTTTTAAACTTTTACTATCTTGTCAATTTACCATTCAACACACAGAAAAAAATCATTTTTTTCTATTAGTAATAATTTTCAAAATTGCATATTTTGACGAAGAAAAAAAATTTTTTTTCTGAGCGTTTAAAGATTAAACTTCATTAGAATTCTATTTTCCATAATTTACTACTTATAAGTACAATTTTAGAAAAATTATCTTCCAAAACTATTTGTTTTAAACTTTAGATCTTAATTTATAATATATTGTAATTTTTACACATATATGGAGAAAAATGTGAATAAAACACCTTTTCCAACTGAGTTTTATGAATAAGACCTAAAACTTCACGTAAAATTTATTTCTAACAAACTTTACCATCTTAAAAATGTTACAAATATGAAACTTAAAATATTTTATGAATCTTCATTTGAATTAATGAATAAGAATTCTAGATATTCAGAAGTATAAAAAACATGTATTTGAGTCTTTAATTTGATTTCTAACATACTTCCAATTTATTTATTTAATACTGATAACAAAGGAGTTAAGCATTTTATAAATTTTGATGAGAACACAAATCACACCTATATATGCAAAACATTCTAAAACAATTCATCTAACAGACAAAGCACCAATAGAAGAATATATCACTAATCATTGTCGTTGCATAAAAACAATAAATCTTTCTCTAGAGAAAAATTTTTTACAATATCTTTCTATTGGTACTCTATAATAGATTTGGATTAATTATCACTTCCACCGATAAATACTGGCTAAATTTTTTTCAAATATCCCGTGGAATCAGCTTGTTAATGTTAAGCGATGTACCAGAAAATTCAATTTTGTTATTTAGAAATATCTTAAAGATATGCAGAAACCCAAACTCAATAAAATTTTTTTGAAAACGATTACAATTGTAATTATGTCTTTGATAAAATTAAGATAACCTATGATATCGATAGTAGCATTTTGGATAGTCCTGGAAATATCGGTAAGATCATTCCCCCGAAAACGTTATATATCATTGGCTTTTATTTTAAACTAATGTATTTAAGAATATTTGTTGTAGCTTCCTTCAGAGCTAGATCAACTCCACAGTTTTCTCAAGAAGGTTGATCTCAACTTCACTAAGTTGTATGAATATCTCACTTAATAAGCACACAGATGCAAGGAAAATTTTTGGTGATTATATTCACAGAAATCAAAGAATACATGTTGTTCATGTAATCGCAACGAATTGTGAAAAAGATCTTGGTAACACTTTATCATTCCTACAAAAAGTGGAACACGTAGAATATCTGGAATTAAAATTACATTTTCAAAATGTAAATGTACCAAGAGATTTTGTTATTCCACTAATGGATTCATTAAAGTCAAAAGTATACGTGAAAGAGGAGGTACAGCTTTTGTTAACTCAAAAATGATCAAGTATATTGTTGAAAATATCCCAACGCTTAATCATTGTTATTTATATTTAAGTAATTTTAAAAATTATAAGATAGTTATTGAATCGATTGCTAAGGGAGAACTGTCAAGAAAAAACAACGGATGTTTCCATAGAATTATTTTGTCTATCTTCATATTTCCAGTCGTAGAGTACTTTCTGAGTTTAAAAGATATTTTTACTCTAAAGAATTTCCTTATAATGATAACACAATCTATGATGAATATCTCCTTTGTTAAGGTAGATTTAAATGTTCTGTTTGTGGTGGATATGATTCACTTAGAATTTATGAGGGATTATTAATCAACTTTTTTGGGTTATATGCAAGATATCTACTTATGATTTGAGGCCCTCATTTGTCAAGATAATTCCCGTATCAATAACTAAGTATTTTATAGTTTTAATAAAGATTTTATTAAATAATGTTTTTGACAATATTTTCAATATTACAATTTTTTCCTCCAATTACATGTACTCAATTTCTTGTTAACACAAAATGGATTTGCTCCCTGATCTGTGATGATGATATAATAACCCAATTATAGATAAATCTTGGTATAATAAACAATTTGAATGTTGAAGTAAATATTCGAAGTCATATTTCACAGGATCTTTTCTGTTGTATGTTTTTCTGTGTGTTGACACAAATTCAATCATAGTAGGATAAAGGTGATTAGATAAGACTCCTTTCTGATTGCGAAGACTCGTTTCAGCCTCTTTCGTGAGGTTTGATGCTTGAAGATTACATCAAGAAGGGTTTGCCCTCTTATAGATAAGAGGCATCATGAGCTGCATTTAATTTAGATTCCCTGATAATTGAGACCGATTTAAGGACTATATGATTGTAGAAATTTTTCAGTTCACACAGAAAAAAGACATAATTTTTTGTCCTATTGAAGATAAAATTCAAAATTACTTATTTTAAGGACGAAAACTGATTTAATTAAAAAATAATTTTTTAACACGACAAAAAACGATGTCTTTTTTCTAAATGAAAACGATAATTTTTTGTTGAGAATACTAGGAAAAAAGATCACCGTTCAATCTCAAGTTAAAAAACTTTTTCTTTGAATGTAACGTGTAAAAATGTTTCTTGAGTTGAGATAAAGAAAAATTTTTATTTACCTCTTAGCTATTTACAAGGATATCCTAGAAATAAGTTCCACACTTTTGAAAATTATTAATTTCTTTTGTTTTTGAAACAACAACAAGAAATTGGATTATTTTTTAGATTTTAGAAGAATTGTTTTTAATTTTATGTCACAATTATAGAACTTGATCCTATTAGAATTTATTAAATTTTAAGAATATTGTATTTTTTCCACTTAAATCGAGTAGAGGTTTGGTATTGAAAAATATTAACACTATTGTCTTACATGTTGAAAGCAAAACTTCTTCTCTTCACAAATCTACAAAATCTAAATTGTTTTAGTTCATTGAGATTTTTTTCAACTTAAACAAAGGACCACAATTTTTAACATGATATCGTAACATTTTTAAAAATAAAAGCTTAGTAAGAATTTTTTTAAAACTTTTACATCAATATCTTGATACAACAAATAAAACCTTATCGAGTAGATATAATATTATAAATATAAATAAAATTAACAAAAACTACTATTTCACCAAAAATAATCAATTTTATATTTTTAGGAATGAAATAACAATAAACTCATTTTAAATATAAAAAAAAACTAACAAAAAACAATTTCCTCCATTCAAAACTTTTAAACTTCTTCTTTATGTTCCTCTTTTTGTTCACCCTTTTGAGGCCTAACAATAAATCTATTAGCTGTCCTAGGTAATGCATCCAATTGTTCCTTATATTTCCTGTCAAGCTTAATATTTTTAACCTCCTTCTTAACTTCAGCATCCTCGATAATCTGTTTCTTATAGTCTAAAACTTGATTAAATAATGTTGCAACACCAAATGAAGCTATCTTTGCAAGGTTCCTTTCCTTAGTTCTATCTTTAACATAATTTGGTTTCACCATACCCAACTTCAAATGAGCTATCTTTTCTCTTTTTTTCTCAACCATCTCACGTTTTGTTAACCTCATTGAAGCTTTAGCTAATTTTTCTTTTCTTTTAAGTGCTTTAACACTGTCGAAATTGAACAACCTTCATTTTTTCATTTCTCATGTTAGAATTTGGAACTACACCTTCCTCGTCTGATGATGTCTCTTCCTCTGACTCGTCTTCATCATACTGAGCACTATCCTCAGAATCATCATTTTCATCATCATCTATTGATTTTGTATTTTTTATTCCGACATCCCCATCATCATCAGATCCAAAATCATCCATCATTATCTCATCGTCTGAAAGTAAATATTTAATCTAAATAAAAAAAATTATTTTAAACCCACCTTCCTCTTCAATTTCAATTTCAGAAGCCTTTCTTTTTAGTGACATAATTAAAATAATAAAAAAAAATGTACAATTATTTATAAACAACCACTTATAAAACAATATTTTCTATAGAAATTATTCTTTCAAAATATTTAAAACATCTCCCCAAGTAGTAAACAAACATTCCACTGAAGATGACTGTTTGTTATAACACAATTATTAAAATCTTCAAAAAATAAGGTTTATTCTTGAACGATGTGTACTATAAGATCATTTGAAATTGATGATCTACTACATTTTAATAATGTTAATCTGGATATAATGACCGAAACATATACTTGCGGTTATTATCTTAATTACATTATTCAATGGCCAGAATATTGTGTTACTGCTCAAGATTATGACGGAACAATAATGGGATATGGTATGTTAACATTAATTATTAACAAATATATAATAATTTACATATTTTTTAAGTGTTTGGTAAATCAGAAACAAATGGATTACCATGGCATGGACATATTACAGCATTAACAGTTGCTGAAGACTATAGACGTTTAGGATTAGGATCACAAATGATAGCGGGATTAGAGAAGACCTCAGATATACAGGATTGTTATTTCGTGGATTTGTACGTTCGTGTATCAAATGTGGCAGCTGTGAATATGTACAAAAAACTTGGTTACTCTATTTATAATCGAATAAAAAATTACTATTCTGGTGAGAGGGATGAAGATGCCTTTGATATGAGAAAATGCTTATCTGCAGATCCTAATGGTATTTATTTAAGTAAAAATAATCATTGATCTATATTATATCTTCTTGTGATAATATATTTTTTAATTAAAATATTGTTTTAATTTTTTATTTGGTATCTCCTATTTATACATATAACTTTTTTTATTATCGTATTAACCTTAATATTGTTTAGAGAAAATGGGTGATTGTTTTGAATGTAAAGTTGCTGGAACTGGAGCAAGTTTTCTTGTTGGATGTTATGCTTTATATAATCTTAAAGCTCCTTATTATGTTAAGAACCCACAACATAAATTTATACTATATACAATTGCTGCTGGTTTGTTTAAAATAATTTTACCTTAATGCAATTTTTTATCTAGGTTGCTATTACATTTCATTTGCCAGGTGGAACTTGTACCCTCCATTTACGTCATTACGTACTAAAGCAGCTGTTGATGAAGAAATAAGACAGAAAGCTACTAAACGTCTTTAGACTTAATCTTCGTACTTCAAGTAATCGTTATCTAAAATATTAATAAATAATGTAATACTTTATAATTTTTTAAATAACTGTAGTCTTGGAAAAGTTTAATTAAAAATTTCAAAGAATCATTAATGCACCTTTAAAAATAATCTACAAAATTTTATATTTAGAATATTAAATGGTATTTTATAGGAAAATAATTGTATATCAATGAATATAAAATAAACAAAACTTTTAATATCTATTTATCATTCATCAGAATATGGAACTTTTGCTACCTTTCATATTACCATTAGTAATTTTTGGAGAAAGTTTAACTAAAGAAGAAGATGTAAATAAATGTTACATTAAATCAATTAAGAAAATTGAACGCCTTTTTGGAAATTTTCTAACTAAAGAACAGCCGATTGAAAATATATATATTGAATGTATGAATATGCATTTTATGAATAAAACTCTAGTTAAAATCGTTCTTTTTCAAATACCAAATCAAGTTTAACATCTTAATTCACTACAAATCATTATAATTAGTGTTTAATTATTTCTTATCATAATTAAAAAATTTTTATTAACATATTAATAGTGTTATAAATAAAATCTCAACAATTCTTGGATCTACATCTGAAGCAGTAAAATTGCTAACAAAAGTTTCATATTCTCTTCTTGATTTTATAAAATCCTACAAAAAAATATCGATATGGAAATATAAAATAATTTTAAAAAGATTTATTGTTAATTACCATCAAGAGAGAGACATGTCCTTTAGTGTACAAAATTTCAACAGAAAGCAACGAAATTCAAATTTTGGATAAAATTAAAAGTTTAACACCAAATGACAAGTTTGATGATTGCCTAAAAGAAGTTAGAATGTTAATTAAATTATAATTATATTTCTTTTCAAAATACATAAATAAATCTTTCTCATTACTTAAAATATATGTATTTAGTGGTGATTCATTGAAATTTAGTATTAATTCCTTGTGGGTAATAAATCAACTTTATATTAAAAATATAACTATTTTTAAAAACTCGTATAATAATATTCACGATTATTTTAAGATTATCTAACACAAAAACTATCAATAACTTTATATCTTTTTTAATTTCTTTTTTATATAGTAAATGATATCATCGTTAACATTGATTCTCCAAGATACTATAAACGATTTCTAATAAATCAACACCAATGATAATTAAAAATATGATTAATATAATTTAGGTCATAAGTATGGCGCACCAAAAACTGTAATAGTATAAGATTTCTTATAGATAAATAAAATAATTTTTATGAAGATGAAACACTTCATCTTTTATCACTATAATATTATGGTATCTTATTTTCAGGAGTGCTTGTAACTATAAAAATTATACAAAATCAAATTATTGAAAAATATTACCTATATTTCTTTAAACTTCTAAAAAATATACATATGAAATGTCTTTTGATACTCTAATTCATAAAACATTCTTTCGTTGGGGTCTCATTGTACATAATTATAAATTTTTTTTCCTAATACTTCCTTTATTATTAACCGCATTCCTATCTTATGGTTTTGTGTGGCTGGAGGAACAGACGACAATTGATCCACAATATGTCTTCTCACCAGATGATGCTGCATGGAGAAGAGAAATGGAAGCATTGAGAGAACATTGGCCATTGGATGAGACAAGATTCTATCCTGGTAAAAATTATGATCTTCATGGTTATGTTGATGTTATCGTTTCTGTTAAGAAAAATTCAGACGATAGGAGGCCTAATGTTTTAACAAAAAATAATATTCTTGAAGTAAAAAAAATTAATGATTATATCATTTATAATTTAACTGTCCCAATTGAACATAATGGAAAGGTATATCAAGCCACATATACTGATTTATGTATGACATATGATTGGAAATGTTTCCTTAATGATCATATTGAAGTTTTATTGCCGAAAGAACAACACTTAAACTCATTAAAAGGTATGCAATATAATAAAAATATCCTATCAGATTTTTTACCTAACATGTCAATGTATTTTTTTTATTTATCATTTTACACTTTAAATATGTCAGATGTATTTATAAATACTTATGAGCTGACACACATACTTTTTTATTTAACCCGACTAGTATAGTGTAGGGGAAAGAAATGTTGTTATATCACAGGGGTAATTTTTGTCAACTACGTTCATTCCAAATGAACACATACAAAAATTGGAACAATACAGAGAAGATTAGCATGGCCCCTGCGCAAGGATGACACGCAAAATCGTGAAGCGTTCCAAAATTTTTTTTGTTTTTTTATATGAAATTATTTCCTTTTTAGGTGAAGTAAAGAAATTTGCTGAGGAAATTTTTAACTCCGAAATAAAAGTAACTTATCCAGTAGGATGGAGAGGAACGGAACCAATTTATTTTGGTGCACTTATTGGAGGTCCACATCTAACTGATGATGAAGGACATTTTAATTATGCTAAAGCAATTAGATTGACATACAATGTTCGTGAAGAGAATGTTGGAAATGTATCATATATTTGGAGAAAAAAATTAGCAAGTTATTTGGCAAGAAAAAATTTAAATCCGAAAGAAATACTTGAATTTGGGTTATATCACAATGAATCCCTACCGGAGGGACTTCAACAAGTTGCTGATACCTTAACACCACAATTTGTTCTTATGTCAACAATGTTATTTGTTGTTTGCATGTTATGCTCAATTGTTTTTTACAATCATAGAAATGCTTTTGGTATTGATTGGGTTAGATCAAAACCATTAGTTGGTTTTGCAGGTATAATATGTCCACTTCTTGCTACAGCTTCAGCATGGGGTTTAGCATTATGGTGTGGTGAATTATACAATGCCATTGTCAATATTTCACCATTTATTGTTATATGTATTGGTATTGATGATCTTTTTATTATGATGACGGCATGGCATAGAACAAATCCCGATCTTTCTACAGCAAGAAGAATGGGTGAAACGTTATCTGAAGCTGCTGTTGCCATAACAATAACTTCAGCTACTGATATGTTGACATTTGGTATTGGTATATCTACATCACTTCCTGGTGTTAGATTATTTTGTTTATATACTTTTTGGGGTGTAACATTTACATATCTCTATCAAATAACTTTTTTTACAGCTTTAATGGCATATGCTGGTGATTTAGAAACTAACGGTATCCATTCAATGATACTGAAAAAAGCTTTAACATTCGATAAGGCAAATACTTTTGGTAAAAGATTTTTCCTCTCTGGTAGTATAAGTAGAAAAGAAAGTCATCAACAAAATAGAAGAATATCAAATAATAGAATTGAACATATATCTGTATGTGGATCACAAAAATCATTACCTCCCCCGATACAAGAATCTAAATTTGTTAAATTTAAAAAGTCAATATCAAAGTATTTTTCAAAATTTGAGACAGCTTACGATACAACAGATGAGTATATAAGTTCACGTCAAGATTCTGATACTTTCGTGAGTAACTTCTTCCGTCAAATATATGGACCAATATTAATACATCCAAAAAGTAAGAAATACATTCTTGGAATGTATTTAGTATACATTTTAACGGCATTATTTGGTTGTACACAAATAAAGGAAGGTTTAAATCCAAAGAATTTGATTCTTGGTGATTTTTATTTGGCCAAATTTTATGAATTAATAGAAGAAACATTTTGGGAAGAAGGGATTACAAGTACAAGTTGTTATAAATAATCCACCAAACTTTTTTAATAAAACACAAAGACAACAATTTGATGAAATGCTACGAGATTTTGAAGATACACCTTATACAATGAGACACAATGCTACAATGTTATTTTTACCGTCATTTGAAAATAAATTAAATGAAGATTATGAGTTACTAAATATTCCATACCCTAATTCAACTAAACAATGGTACACAAGATGTCGAGAATGGGTTGTTTCAAGTGGTGGAAGAAAACTATGGGAAATGGATATGCATTGGAAGACTAATAATGAATCGTCCGAAGATTATCTTAAACTATCTGCTATCAGATTTCAAATTGGTTTAAAAAATTACAAAACACCTACAGATCATACTTTTAGTTGTAAGATGATGAGAGATATTGCCTCTAAATATCCCAATTTAAATATCACAACTTTCCATGAATATTATCCTTTTGCTGATCAGGTATAGAATTTAATCATTTAATTTTTTTAATTATCTTTTTTAGTATCTTGAATTGAAACCAGCTCTTATTAGAAATTGCTTACTTGCTGTTGCATGTATGCTAATTGTCTCCTTAATTATGATCCCAAATTATGGAGCTGCTTATATTCTTGTTTATGCTATTATATCAATAGATATTGGTGTTCTTGGGTACATGGCTTTATGGAATATAAACTTGGAATCAGTTTCAATGATAACAGTAATAATGTCAATTGGTTTCTCTGTTGATTTATCAGCTCACATAGTTTATGCTTATGTCTGCTCTGAGGGAAATAGCAATAAAAAAGCTATAACAGCACTTGAGACATTAGGGTGGCCAGTATTTTTGGGAGCATTTACCACTATATTAGGTATTATGACATTAGCATTCGTTGATGCACATATTGTTAAAATATTCTTTAAAGTAACATTCCTTGTTATAATATTTTCAATGATCCATGGACTAATATTCTTACCAACAACATTAATTGTCTTTCTACCATCATTGGGACAAGATAAAGTTCCAAGCAAAACTAGTATTCAGCATGCTGTTAACATTCAAAATACGTTACCTAATATTGAAGATAATGATACTAAAAAAAGTTCCCAGAACAATGATGGATTTGACTCAGAGTCAGTTGACTCATACAAGTTGACAGAAATTAATATTAATGCTAGATTATCATTACCTATAAAAGATTTGTCAAATAATAACTAGAAAAGTTAAGTCGTAGAAATTATGGAAAAAAAAACTAGAAAATTTATTATTACCTGCATAATATTATTAAAAGAATGGAGTTAATTATTAATAATTATTATTTCTTTTCAATACTTTATGATTATATCATACTTAATAACATTATCGTAATTAGATATTTATTTCTTATTCTCAGTTCATTAAAAAGAAAACGTGTCAATGTTTACTTATTGTCTTTAAATAACTTTTTATATATAAATATATTTTAACTTATCAATCCTATTTATTTGTTTATTATGATATTTTTATTTATTATTTTTAATCAATTATTTGTTTATATCTATTCTTGGGGTTACTATGGACCTCCACCACCACCTCCACAACATTTGCAAAAAAATTTCATACCATTTGTACCAAATAACAATCTAGCATTAGGATACCCTACTGCTTATGGTTTAGGACAAGGTTTTGTTAACAAAAATGGTAGAGGTAATGGTGGTCCTGTAGACCAAGAAACAGCTAACACATTTCCCTATTAGGTGCTCAAATGGTGGTGCACATATAGGTAAAAAATTATTTTTCTCCTAAATAACATTTATTTGATGTCATAAAAAATTGCAGGTAATTGCAGGTTGGATGTTGATGCCATTTGTCAAGCCTTAGGAGGTGTTTGTATTAACTCAGCATGTTGTACAGTTCCTTTTACTAACTCTATTAATAAAGAACACTCAACTTCAATAATTAAAAAACCCCTTTCAATGGTTGATATTGAGGTATGATAATTTTATATTATTGAGAAATATATTAAAGATTGTTAAATTATAATAACGAAAATATTTTAGATTATAAATGAAAAACCAAAGATTAAGAGTAAAAAAAAATCCATTGAAATTGAGGAGGATGATAACGATGATGAGGAGGAGTATGAGGATGATGAGAGTGTTGAGGGAAAACTTAATCAAATAAAAACCATTGATTTTGAGATGAAACAAAAACTAATGGAGCTTAAAGAATTATATAAATTAATTGACGAAAATAAGGAAAAATTAATGTCACCGCCATCAACATCAAAACCAAAAGTTGATATAACTAAAACTGACACCTCATTAACATCAAAAACTGTATGTTTTACCATTTGATCCTTTCTCTGAAAAATAACATATTTTCTTCTTATAGATATGTGAAAGTGGTATGAAACCCATTGGACCATGTGTAGATAACTCAACATGCCCTATAAATTATACATGTGAAAAAAATTCTATATGTTGTTTTCAAATCTAACTTTTTAATTTATATTTTTTTCCCTTTTAAAAAACAATAAATATATTTTTCCCACTTACATTATATTTTTTTTAAATAATATATCATCACATGTCATGTTAAATGAGCAATAATAAAAGTGAAAAGTAACAAACATACATCATTACATGTTCTTTTGTTTTTGATAATATATATTTGTTAAAAATAAAAGTTGAAATTTCTTACACAATTAGAAAAATTTCATTTCCACATCATACTGGAATAAGATTTTGGAAAAACAGAAATTTATCATTATGTGAACTTTTACTTCCTTGTTAATGATTTATAATGTTCCAATTATCACTTTTAATTTACTTTTTAGGTAACAAAAATATTTCACACACCAAACATCTATTAAATGAAAAATTTTATAAAACCATACATAGTACAAAACAAAAAAAATATCAATTAGATTTTATTTAAAATATTCCGAATAGATGTAGTCATATTAATGTGCCACATGACACATGATAAAAAAAATAAATTGGAATTATTTGAAAAATCACAGAATATTGTAAAAGGATAAAAAATGTTACTTCTAAATATCATCAATGTCCAATTCCTCACCATCATCGTTCTTAACTGTTATCGGTTCAGGAGCACCTTTGCAATGTCCATTAGTTTTAACTTCTACAGGAACAGAACCATGTTGACGGGCACGGTCATCAAATTCAATCTCACCATCGGATTCCTCCTCACTACTCTCTTCCTCAGCCTCCTTCAACCAATTGATGACAGGTTCGCATTTATTAATAATTTCCTTGGAAAATTCTTTCTTAACATATTTACTACTTGGTTTAGCAGCCCATGCTAAGATTGCTTCTTCCTCACAGACATCATTATCATAAAGACATTTCAATATATGAGCGGCCTTCGGAAGGAGAGCATCTTTGTACTTATGAATAACCTGCTCAATTCCACCAAGAAGGTAACGTTGAGCTTTTTTATCGTTTCTTGTAAATCCAAGAAGTAAAATGCGGTATTGAGAGATTTGTTTTAAAATATCTTGATCGAAAATAACATCACACAAAAGGAGAGGAGCTTTAACTTTTAATTCTAAACGTTCAGATTCATTAACAATAATCCTCCAGTCAGATAATGTACCATCCTCCTTGGCTTTTAATAAGAAGTGATAAAGCATATCAAGTCTATCCTCAATTGGTTTATCAAGATCCTTATCAAGAACTAGTTTACCAACTGCAGCAGTGATGGTCTCTTGAACCTCCTCGACTGGGCACCAATCATCATCATCCTCAATAATCTCAGCTTTAGGATCTTCAAAATCAAATGAATCATTTTGTTTCTCCTCAGTTGGAGAGGTATTCTCTTTCTTGCTGCCATCCTTATCGTCATCATTATTTTGTGGGGGTGGATTTTTGACAATGAAACTTGAGAGTTTGTGTTTTGGATCTATAATATAAGAATGACCACATGCCTTACATTTAGCATAAATTGTATTTTTCTTAATTGAATAGGTTGTCTCTGGATTATCACAACTGGCACAAAGAACAAACTTTCTAATGAAACCATCAAGAAGATTCTGTAATTTTGTTGCATCATGATCACCATTAACAATGTAACGGTCATTCTTTGTATCAAAATTGGTTTGAGCTCCTAATTCACAACCAAAATACTTTGTTGGATACATTGGCGGTCTCTCTAGAGCCTTAGCAATTTCAACCATATTAGCTATGACTGTCTTGATCCCATTACCTTTACCTTCAACTTTTGCTTGAAGCTTCGGCATCTTGTAACGGTAGTATGGATCCACTACATTACGATTGACATTAACGTTATTAGCCATCTCGGTATATCTTGAATCCTTTTCTATTGCAAAAAAGACAAATTTTGGGGGTCGGGGGTCTTACACTAAAATAAGATACATTGAAATGACACGCGTCAAAAACCAACAAAAAAAATTGAAAAAAAGACTGATAAAACATACAGATATTAATGAATTTTGAGATAAATCTCTGTTGGGAAATGAGATGTTGAAGGCCAAACAGTATTAGAGGAGTTTTGACAAAGCATGCGTTGTCCTGCTATATAAGTATTGCAGTTAGCTTGAAAATTATGAAGTCCACCTTTGCTAGTGATCTTCAGTTTTGCTCGTTTTTTTGACAACCTCACTATAAATAACCATTTATTATATGTTAATTTTTTGTAATCATAAATTATTTATAATATGAAAATAATCTTACCTTGATGTTGGCTGTCTGACATAAAACACTTAGACGATGAAAAACTGTTGAAGTCAAAGGACATGCAAAATATGCCTTTAAAATACTAGACTGACTTACTATGTGAGAATTAAACTCTGAAATAAATTATATTTCACCTATGAATAGAATAATTTAATAGTACAAAATTAAAAAATTTATAATTAATTTAAACAACCATGATTAAAAGCTAATTTAATAGGGACACAACACCAAAGTCGTTGTGAGATCAAGGACACGAAACCATGAATACGGTAAAAGTAGACATTAATAACAAAAAAAGTTGAGTGTAACATTTTTAAATAATGAAGAGAAAGAAATGAAGAGATAGATATATGTACATGTACATGATGCCTCCCCCTACAACAAAATATTTATATATTGTTTGAAGTTATATTTGTTCTAGATATAATATAAATATATTTATTTCACCAATTAAATATAATATAAATTTAAATATGAAAAATCTTTCTATTGTTTAATCTAATTTCCATAAACCAAATAATGATACGTATATATGTATAATATATCAATGAATATGATATGGGTGTTATATATGGTGATGGAATCTTTGATAAGGGAGATTGATATGTTGAGAGAAAGGAAGCAACAAAAAATATTATGGAATCAAGTAGATAATAGATAACGATGACAATATTTAAGAGTAGATATGTGAAAAGAGAATGAAAGGAATGCATCAGAAGGAACTGTAAATATATGTTAAGAGCATTATGAAATGTAGACAAGGAGTTAAAAAATAAATAGAAATGTCAAAAGGAGTTTTAAAAGATGGAAGCTTAAGAAAGTTTTAATACGAATAGATTGTTAAATGCTCCTAATGTCATGAAAACTGGTGCTAATATAAATGCAATTTTTTTGCACACACACAAATGATACGTACAAAAGATTTTGATAATATCATTAAGAAAATTTATCAATAGTATAGTAATCTAATAATATGGGTCCTGGTTTTTAGATAAAATATTAAAAAGTATAAAACATTCGCTATTAGTGATTAGCTTGCACTTCACCCACTTGTTTAAACAGAACTAATCTAAAGTTTTGTATGTCATGTAAAAGAGTATTGTATTCCTCTCACTCTTCAAAATGCACAAATAATAAGTACAATAATTTATGGAATCACGAAGGTATTCCTATCAAAACTATTTTTTGTAAATACTATACCAAATGTGGGAGTAAATTTTAAAATTCATTAGAATTTATGATGTAGAGAAGGAAAATTAATCTTAATATTTATTTGCATTAGTGTTTGATAAGAATGTTATAGGAATTAGTGCTATTTTTTATTTTAATATTGTTGATTTTACAGCTTAAGGAATTTTAAAATGTAATAAATAATGCAATCTAAATAATGAAAGTTTTTGAAATAACATTAATTAATCATTTTAACCACAAATAAATCCATTGAAAAGTCTCCCATAATTAGAAGCAATTTGATCACATTAAGAAACAATAATTATTGCAAAATATATAATCACAATGAATAAACTTTTATATATTTTGTATTACTTTTTGAATGTTCTAAATGTATAAAATATTTCCTAACGGTTTTATTAGATATGTATGGTGTAACGAAAAAATCTAGTTATTTCAATGGTATAGAGGGAATGATTAATAAATATTGTGAAATGAATAGGTTATATACATTTATATGTTTTAAAGATATAATCTTAACATGATAAGAGAAACAATTTTGGGGCGTTATCCTAAGGAATGTGTTTTAGATTTTTGTGACATAAAGAAAATGATATTAAATGTAATATCAACCATTTTTAGGAGAAAGGTTTGACTAAAAATTAAGAAATAATCACAGAAAATAAAGAATAGAAAAATATTTTAAAATGGTATATTTATAAATACTTCAACGATAATACCATCATCTTCACTTTGTCATCATCTATCTCGTTCTCCTTTTTTTGTCTCCTCACTAAAACACATTTGTATACACATTTTCATTTATTCAACAAATAAAGGAATGAACAAAAAAAATTGGTGATGAAATATAATAACTATATCAATTCCTGTTTTTGAAATTGGCTAACTTTTAGTTGACATTAAACGTTTAATTAACCAAATAATAATATATGATATTAGTATATTCATTTTAATATGTTGTACTTTAAGATAAATATATTTCAAAATCAAATATCACACTTTCCTATCGATTTTGAAGTGTGATAGGAGAACAATTAAACCAACAAAAATATATGTGTATAAACATATACATATTTAATGATAGGGTAATAACATATTTATTATAACTTAATAAATTAGTTTTCATAATAATAGCCAATAAAGTTATTAATTTGAAACTTTATAGCATAACAATCACTCTGTAATAAAAATTATTTTTAATAAAGTAGCAAAAAAAAATAAAATATAAAGAATATTCATGTAAATAAAAAGAGTAAAATAGCAATTAAATTTGCGTGTATGTATGTATGTATGTGCATACTTCTTCGAGGGGAACTATTAAGAGATATACATTGTTGTCATATGGGTTGATAACTCTATGAGTATTTTTATGTGTTACTTGGGTAAGATGGAGAATAAGAATAATTTGGTGTTAAGAATCTTCTCTTATTTTTTCATTGGTGAAATATTACTTTTAAAGCTCTTTAAAATATATATTTATATTACTCTTACTAGATGCAAAAAGTAATAACAAACATTATAAAGAATTTGATGAAAACAACGCAAAATAAGGAGGAATGGTTAGAATTTTTTATTTCTTTTGTCTACTGAAAAATATAAAAAAATTGCTAAATATTTTTAAAAAAATATGTTTATTTTTAAAAACTGAGAGTAACAGTGTTTTTAAAAATATATATCCAGTTTTGCTTACATTGGTGCTAAAAATATATCAAAACAAAAAGTACATGGAAAATTCTGTACACAAATTAATTGCCTTTGATTACATATTTACAAGAAATGTTTTCTTCCTTCATATAGCTATTAAAAATATAGAAATTGGAATTTCCTTATTTTATATTTAAAATATATAGAGGAAATGTTATAAAATATTGTGGTATGTTATAAGAAATTATAAACATTTAAAAAAATAATTTGATTATGATTTTTTTGTGATGAAAATTAATAATTTATTGTGGTGTTTTTCTTTCTTTTTAATATTTCTTTCTTATCCATACATTAATAATATTAAATATATAAAAGGAAATAGACAACAAAATGGAAAGAAAAAAGTAAAACAGATATTTAATATGATATATTAAATGTGGATTAAAATATCTTTTTCTTTTTTTATCCTTAGGCAATATCTTCTTCCGTTAAATAATTTTTACATAAAAAGACAAATTCATCATAATCCAACACTCTATCACCATCGATGTCATATTCCTTAAATATCGAATCAATTAATTGATGGTCCTGTATTCCACCGAACTCTTTCATTATATAATGGAAATCCTTTTTTGTTATGCCACCACTTTCACTGACATCAAAAGCTTGGAAACATTCTTTTATAAAATCATTCCAACTTTTTTGTTTGTGTGATAATTTACCCATGAATTCACAAAACTCATCAAAATCTATTTGTTGGTTACCACGTTTATCTACCTCTTCGATTATCTTTTTTAAATCCTCAACTGTTGGGTCTAAACCCAAATCCCTTACAGCTTTTTCCAACTCATCTAAGCCAATAGCTCCAGAACGGTCTAAAAAATAAATTAAAAATATTAATAAATATTACATATAAATAAATACAAAAACTAAATAAAATAAAAAATTAAATATACCTGCATCAAACATGTTGAAGACTGCCCGATATTCCGACAATTCTTCTTGTGTATATTTTGTTAAATCTGTGATTAATGGTTCTGTGGATAAGTCTACAGCCCCAAGATTAAGTCCTATATGTTCGATACTCTTAAAAAAAATAATAAATTAAATAATTTGTTTGGAGAAAATGGTGTGGAAATCTCACCTTAAGTCTCATATTTGTTGAAAATGGACCAGGAAGTTTTCCTGAAGACCGGATGCTTGAGATTGGTATCTGCTTCTTGAGTGCACTAGGCCGTCTAATGGTTAAACTGGTTACTGAAGGATTTTTCATGCTGCTCCTCTATAAGTTACTCCCTACTTTTTCATTTACAGATGGGTGGTTTTAATTAGAAGAAAGAAATAAAAGAGAGTTTATCCCTACCTTCTTTTAAATAAATTATATGTATATATGTAATATATGCCGTCTATAAATAATAATTAGTATTTATGCATTTACATGGATAAACTTCTATGTATGGTAATGACGTAAAAGTAGTTGATATAAACATATGTGATAAAAAAATTGTATGCTAATATAAAGAATTGATAGAAATAGGGTTGCTATAGAATAATGAAAAATAGAAATGTACAATTTAAATGTTTATTCAAAAATAGTAATAATGGATGAAAGAGTTCTTATTGAGATAGAGATATATATTTTATATATTGTGTAATATTGATATACTCAAAGAAAGAAAATAAGGACAATTTTTATCATGAATCGATTGTTGTCCCTGGATATTTTGAAAGAGGAAGAGATAGTTAAATTAAATTTAAAGCATACCCAATAAATCTCTATGTGTTATGTTCTAAAACCCAGACGACAAAAGGAATTATATATATTGTTGTTGAGGACGTAGTCGAGAATGATGTGATAATAATTGTCATAACGTAGAATATTATATTCTCCTATTTATTTATAATTATTTAAGATATCGTAGTAGTATGTTATTTGATATATTTTTTTAAAATATCTATTATCTTTATAATAATTCTAATAATGATAGCTATGGCATAATAAATAATTTTTTATAGTATTATACTCCCTTAATCCTCCTATAAAATAAATCATTTTTATAAACAATTGCTCCTATTTTATGCGAAAAAATGCCATAAAATAAATAATAGACATATATGAAATGCTTAAAGAACATTATATTCATTAAAAAATTACTTCCTCAAATAAATTACTTAAAACATCATGACTTAAGTATAAAAAAAGGTTATTTTCTTATACATAATAAAAATAGAATGCTATTTTAATACGAAAAGAGTAGAAAAAATATGCTTATGGCCATATAAAAATACCAGTAGGTCAAATGTTTTATCCTTACACAATCATTAACTATTAATAGAAATCTAGGTATATAGAAAAAAAAGACTGACATGAATATGTTCATACTTTATAAACTTATCATTATCTCATATTTTTATTACATTTTTTCACAAGCTATTTTAAAGAAATATTAAAACTGAGGACCACCTCATATAGTGAAATCTACTACCGTTTTCCTCCATTTTAATATCCCTTTTCCGGTAAAGTCAACAACAACAAGAATAATTAAAAAAAAAATCAAAATAAAAAAAAATTTAAATTGATATTTTAAAAATATCAAAATATAAGCTGAGTAAACTTTTTAAGGATAAAATATTTAATTTATTAACGTTATTTTTAAAATATATAATAATAAAAGTAGGACTAAAATTTAGTTTAATATTATATATCTTTAAAAAGACATCAATTATATATATTTTTTCTTTAAATATTACATATTATTTAGATATATTGGATGGACCAAAAATACAAAATGTAGAAAAAATTAAGGCATTTAATGGCACTGCATAAAAATTTTTTTATAGGATCTTTCAAGTCAAAAACCAAAAGCCCGTGTCTCAATTTTTTAGTTTTCATGTTATGAGTAGATAAAAAACATAATGAATAATTTCTTTTGACTTTTTTTCATTCTTATCTTTAAATATTTAAAGACGTTGACTTGACATCAATTCATGTTTTATAGCTTTCTCATCAATGTCTGAGAGATCAGAAGCCTGAACTTGCATAAGAGATTCAAGACCAAGTGTTGCTTTGAGAGCACGAACAGATGATGCGTAAAGCATACGTCTTCTTACTGGAGCATCATCAGGACAAAATTGAATAAAGACTATTTTTGATAATTTTGAGGCACCTTCGGCTCCTTGTCTTTGGACGGTAACCTCAACATCTACAGCTGCATATCGGCATTCCTTACCACCTCCAACACAATCTTTCATTGACTTAAAAATATTAAATTAATATTATTTTTTGATATTAATAATTATTAACTTACATCTACAAACTCGGAGTATGGAGCTCCTTTATCTCCTTTCTTTTCAACAATAATTGTTGTATCATCATCACTGATTCTAAAGATTAAAAATGAATGCATATGCTTATTGTGAAGTTCATCATAAGCAGTTTTGACTGATGAATCAACCTTAACTCCGGATGCCATAATTTATTTAAAGTAGAAGGAAATCTAAAAATATATTACAATTAAATTTAATGAAAAAAGGAATGATCAAAAGATAAAATTTAAAAAATCAAATTTAATAAAATCAAGTGTAATAAAATTATTATAAAAAGTTCCATTAAAAATAAAAAAATTTATGTCAAAAAGAATCTTATTATACAAAATTTTGGAACACCTCAATTTTAAAACTAAAGACATTAATATGATAGTATATTTAGTGATAAAATTTTCGAAAAAGAGGTTATATTTTTCTATATAATATATAAATCTGAACGCAATTAAAACACCACCGCTAGCTATATCAAATCACTCTCTTCTATTTTCCCCCTCTATATACTCCTCTCCCAATCGTTATAATAATATATGTATATATCTTGACAAAATATTAAATTTTTCTGTTTTCCTCAACTTTTCCACCTCCACAAGAATGAGATTTTATATATGTATATTATATATTTATATATTGGTGTAAGTTAAAAAGTCATATAAATAATTTTTGTTAATAAAAGACAACAAGAAGTCTGCTTCTGATTTATTAAATATATTATATATATCTGGTTGTAACTCTCTCTTTTTTTCTTCATAGATCATTTAAGAAAAGATATATAGATAAAACTATAAATAATATATTTATTGTAAGAGATTTTTATAGTGGACAGAGGAAATTTTCTAACAGTTAAAAAGAGGTATACATATTATTGATAATAAGGACATAATTGAAATCAACAATTGTTCTAACAATAATAAGAAAATTAATAAATAAATTTAATATATATAATAGTATAAGCATATATATAAGTATTTTGTTAATGATTTTTATGATATAAATTTTAAGGAGGAACATTATTAAGATGAGAAGAGATTAAAGAAATATATTTGTCAAATGTTACAACTATATCATCACAAAATAATAAAACTTATTTTTTCTCCATAGTATATTTTATCATCTTTTCTTCCTTTCAATTTCTCTATCATCATCATTTTCCTCTCCAGCAACAATGTATAATACACATTATTCTTAGAGACTATCTCCTACAAGACATCATCATCACTATCATTTTTTTTCTAAATTTTTTTGTAGAAAAGAATATGTATATAATAAATTTAGTATAATAAAAATTAAATAATCTATTAAAAAGTTTTTAAATTGATTTTTTCTGTGAGGTATATTTTGTTAGCATAATTTTTTATCTATTGTAAATATCATGATGTAGATTAAATTCTCTAACTAATTAGTACATAAAATTATTATACACTTTTTTTAACCTATTCAATATTATTTTATATTGGTAAAAAGGATATCTGTACAGGAAGATTGTGAAATAATCTTTGCTAACAGCTTTAATAATAATAACATACTTTCAATAATATTTCAGAAAAAAAAATTTGAAAAAAAATGAAAAAGAAATTTTTTTTTAACTAGTAACAGGTAAAATTTAATAATATTAATATTAGTTAAATCTTAAAAGAATAAAAGTAACAAAGATGTAATGAAGAAGGGGGTGAAAGAATTAAGAAAAAAGATTTTGCAAAATTAACAAAGTTTATTCTTTCTTATATACCAAGTTATAAACAACTGCACCTTTTAAACCTACGCTATCTTTTTTTTTCATTTTCTTTCTCTAGATAACATATACAATTTTTCAAAAGCCATCAAAATTTTTTATATTTCTACTTTAAAATGTCAAAAGTATGATTCATAGAAGATATATCTTTGCAGATGTCAAATATTTGAACGCTACTTTTTTACCTTAGAATAATAATTAATTTCAATCTTTCTTGATAAAATAAAAATTAATTTGAGAAGTGAGGTGAAATGTTAATGATAAAGAAAAATAACTGTCATAGATAATGTACATATGAATGTTTATTTGGAAAACACATGTTTTATCATTTTATATTATATATAATCTGAGAAAAAACAAACATTAGAATTATATAATAATAGATATAAAAAAAGTGAAAGGTTACACATTATTTAATCTAATTTTGGGATTGTAAAATTAAACATGATATAATCAGTATAATAGAGATTAACTAATTTTTTCGTTAACTCCTTATCATTTCTCAAAAAATTTTCAAACGAAGTTCTTATTGGAGAATCAAAGGTCTTGTGTTTTGTAAAGTTACTCCTTTAAATCACGTTGAATTTTTTCTCTCAAATAACTTGGTACCCCAACATTTTTATAATAATCATCTAAATCTCTATATAATTTTGTTTTATTAGTATAGTAAAAAATTTTATACTTTTCTTTCTCCTCATTCAAATAGCATTTCCATGATTGGGGCATGAAATGAAAATCTTCCATTATGTATGGATGTAATTCACCTTTATCATGGAATATTTTGGCTCTCCTATATATTTCATTAATGAAACATTCAATATCATAACCACAACCAAAACAAATTTTCTTTTTATCATTATCTTTAATCCTTTCACGAAAACACTTATCAACAAAACCACTTAAAAATCTATCAATAGGATCTCTAACAATAATATGATAGTTATATGACTTGTCATTTTGATAATTGATAAAATGCCTTAACTTATTTCTATTATTAAGAACAGCTGGTGGATTTTTACAAGTCATAGAACTATACATCCTATCAGTTATTGAAATATTTTTCTTTAAATATTCTATTGGATCATATAATAGACACATTAACTCTTCCATTACTGTACACATACTTTTTGTATTCATACAATATATCAATTTATTGTCTGGTGCCACTCTATAATCTGCATTGAAATTTCTTATATTACGTAGTTTTCCATCATCAATATTAAATATGAGTGGACTTGAAAAAAAATCTAAAATAAATAAAATTTTAAAGAGTTAAGATAACAATTAATAAAATATTTAATCTGTATAGTAAAACTTTCCTTGATATATAACTAAGGCAATAAAAAATAAGAAACAATATATAATGTACACTTTCAAGCATTCAACTATACTTTTTTTTGTTTTTAAACATAGCATGTTTATTAATAATACCTCTTATTTTATGAAAATTAAAGTATATATGAAATTAAAAAGATCTATATTTATATAAAATTTAAACTCTTTTTTAGTTACATATAAAAATATGTAACTAAATAAGATATACTACGATTATATTAATTAATTTTTTCTATTACTTTTTAAAAAATATATATTATCTTTATTGAACATCATCAAATTAATCTCCTTCCATTTTTGTTTACTTATCAATTATTATTTAGGAAAAAAGAAGCATAATAAATTTTGATAGAAAATTCGAAAAAAAAAATCACAAATTTTGATCAATTAAGAATAGTAAAATGTCACATTAAATTATTTAAAATACCTGAAATTCATTCATAAAAAGTACATTAATTGTATATTCTTTTATTTACAAAAGTTAATTTTTATTATGATAATATCTTTTGATCAAGATTTTATTAGATTGTATTAAAATTTGTGTCAGTTTTTTAATAAGAAATTAAAATCGTTACAATTTTGATAAGAAATTAATTTTATTTTCAATATATGGTCTGATATTATTTACAAATTTTCTTTATTTTATAAGTACTTTATCGATTCTGAATGCAAAAATTTTTATCTTTTTTGATGAAGTATTCAATATAAAGGTAATGTTTACTTTATCACTTTTATAAACTTATTTGCCTATTTTTAATAGTATATTACATAGGAAGGCATTAAAAATGATTTGTACGTTGTATGATTTTTAAAAATCGTCATTAGAAGTAGAAGACCTACATGTGTTTGTTTCATCTTCAAGATTTTCTTCTCCATGACAAAACTTTGAGAACACTCTTTACACCATATCAACATTTTAAACCTTTTCCCAATACTTTGTTGAAATTCTTGTTAGTTTAGTTGCGTTGTATCTTAATTGAAACTCGTCGATTATACAGTGTCAGAAATGGCTCAAAACCCCGTACATGTTTTAGCAAAGAAAATTAAACTCAGATAATATAATAAATGTTAGCATTAAAATCAAAACATTAAGAAGTAGGACTATCAAATTATTATGATAACTCGATTCTATATAACCTTCAATCATAATTTTTTAACATAGAAAGTTACAAAAAAATAACAGAATTTATGGAATAATCAAATATATTGTATTTTTATATATTTTGATATACAATTGTTTAATTATTTTAATGTCTTGAATTTTTATACAAATACTTTTATGATAATCATCTTATCAAAATTATTTCTTTACCACTCCTTTTTGTTAAATCAAAATTTGAACATTCCAATATTTTTATCTAATATAAATTTTAATTTTACCGATGAAATATGATAATTATGAATATAAAAATGGTTATAAGTAAAAGTTGTACATATGATTTGAATCTCAAAATTATAAGACCCTTTCTTCTTCACCATAATATTCTACACTGTGAAGGATAATCAAGTATAACTTCATGTAATGGGTGAAAAATATGATGAAAATGACAAAACAGCATCGGAAAGGAAAGGTTTTGGTGCAATAATATCAAAAATATTTGATAGTAAAACAAATAGAAGTGAAAATGAAAATGCGGATTCTCCACAAATGGATGGTGTAAATAATAGTAATGATAATAATAAAACCAAAAGAGTTTTTACTAAAGAGGAAAAGGAAGCCATTGAAATGGAGAAAGAAACATTAAGACTGTTAAAGATACAAAAGTATAATCCGACCACATGTAAAGAAGCTTGCCACAGGAATGTTGATAAATTAATTGAAAGACACATGAACTGGAATAGAGAATTAGCTGTTTTTTATTATTATGATGAGATTGATTTTATTTTATCACAAATGATTGATGTTTTTAAGTCAATTAATACACTTGTTGAAACTGATGGTCCTATAATTGTTTGTGGTGATATTCATGGGCAGTTAATTGATTTACTGAGGATATTTAAGAAATTTGGAATGCCAGCGAAACAGAAATATATTTTTTTGGGTGATTACATTGATAGGGGAAATAATTCAATAGAGGTTATAAATTTATTATTTCTTCTAAAGTTAAAATATAAAGATAAAGTTCACCTTTTACGTGGGAATCATGAATTACAACATATAAATAAAGTTTATGGTTTTTATGAGGAGTTAAGTGAACGATTTGATGATGAATGCCTTGGTGAAGATGTATATATGAGGTATAATGATATTTTTCGATATCTACCATTAGCGGGTTGTATTGGTGGAAAAATATTGTGTATGCATGGTGGGATGTCTGATGAAATTGTTTCTCTTGATTGTATAAGAAATATTAGTAGACCATTGACGAGTGTTAATGGTATTGCATGTGATTTATTATGGGCTGATCCTGATGACACAATAACTGATATAACGTTTAATAACAATCGTGGTGTCTCAATAAAGTTTGGTAATAATGCTTTAGATAATTTTTGTTCCCGACTCAATTTAGATTTAATTATCAGGGGTCATCAAGTTTGTCCAATTGGTTTTGCATTGTTTAATAATGGTAAACTTATAACAGTTTTTAGTGCCAGTGATTATGATGAAGATATGAAAAATTTGGCTGGTGTTGTATATATTACAAAAGCTTCCATTATTCCTATATCCATAAAATGCCCAAAAATAGAGAAAGAAAAGGATCCATTAATAAGAAAACAACAGAAACTTATTAAAGATAATTGTTTTAAACAACAGAATAATACTTAATATATATATGTATAAGATTTTATAAGTTAAAACTTTTCAAATAATTAACAAGATAATAAAACTAAAACAATAAAATTTATATGAAATTTTATGTTTCTTTTTTTTCGTTACCATACCGTATATTATTGTTTTTTAGATATTTGTTATTTCTAAGAAATACATATTTTTGTAGTAAAAAACAATTTATTAACATTAATATAGTTTCAAAATATTATTTTCTATCATATCTTTAAACATTCAAGTAAAGAGTATAAAAATTTGTATAATTATAATTTCAAAGTTAAAAAAATTAAAAAATAATTAATTGATTTGTCGGAATACTTTATGATATATTGTGATAAGAATAGAAACAAAAAAATTATATTTTAATGATGTTTCTTTTATCAAATGGCATTATTTATCAAAGCTAAATTTTGTGTAATAATAAACTAAAGTCTAAAATTAAATTACAATAAATTAATTTCAAAGGAATATATATATACATATATATTATTAAACTAAATAAAAGATAAAATTTTTATCAAACTACACTTTATTTTCTTAAAGATTTGATTTCTGAATGAAGTAAAAGCATAAAGTGTAAATTTAATACAAATGAACCATGTAATTTAAAGTAAAAATTTAAATCAGCTGTAAAAATAAGGTATATAAGATGAAAAGTTTTAATTTCACATTTTACATGTGTATTTTTAAAAATGTTTTCTAAGGCGTCCATCAGTAATGGTAAATCAATGAAATTAAATTTATCCAACAATGAAAAAACAAATGATATTAAAGTAAGTAGACTTTTATCTTCAAATTACTATAATCATAAAAAAAATTTAGAGATGGTAAAATATACTGGAAATGTGCTTTATCGAATACAATATATGAAGTATTAGTGAATCGAAAAAATTTTTACCCAGTACAAAATGACTCATGGAATTTTTATTGGGTCAATAGAGAATGGATGAATACAAACTTTGATAAGCATAAATTTAAAGATAACCAATTGGTATGTCACTTTAGAAATGATTACGAATTAACAAGAAAAGATAATTTAATAAAAAATTTAAAAAAGGCTAGAAAGATACCTGAACTTGAGAAATGCTTAAATTTTGTACCCCAAAGTTATGTGTTGCCATCAGAGTGGCATATATTTGTGGAGGAATTTAAGAAATATGACAATGATACTATTTGGATTATGAAACCTGTTGCTGGAGCACAAGGTAAAGGTATATTTTTATTTAAAAAATTAAAAGAAATTACCGAATGGAAAAGGGTGAGTTTTAAATTTTTTCAGTAAATACAAAAGTTTATTTATTTCAGAGAGATTACGCATCTGATTCAGAACCATTACCATACGTTACACAGATGTACATTAAACATCCATATTTAATTGGAGGAAAAAAATTTGACATCCGTCTTTATGTTCTCGTTAGAACAGTAAGTAAGATATAAGCAATATTTAAAATATTATCTTTAGTTTCGTCCTCTAACAGTATGGGTTCATAGAGAAGGTTTTGCTAGATTCAGCCATTCAAAATATGATTTATCTAGTCACGAGAATGCTTATGTTCACTTAACAAATGTAGCTATAGCAAAGACGGCCGGTGATTTTGATCCTGAAAGAGGTTTAAAATGGTCTTTGAAAAAGTTATTCCGTTATTTAATGGCTCTTCATGGTATTGATGAAGTAACAAAAATAAAAAATGATATTGGTAATATTATTATTACATCCCTCAAGTCAGTTCAGCAACTGATGATTCAAGATAAACATTGTTTTGAGTTGTATGGTTATGATATTCTTTTGGATGAAAATTTAAAGGCATGGCTATTAGAGGTTAATGCATCACCATCATTAACACCAAGTAGTCAAGATGACTTTGAAATGAAATACCGTATTCTTAATCATATGCTTGATGTTTTGGACATGGAAAAAAAGTAAGTTATTATGCTAATATACTATTTATTAATATTTGCTTAAATTACAGACTTCAGGGAAATGAAACAGAGATTAATGGATTCGATTTACTAATAAAAAACAATGAAGTCATATATAAGAGTTCATATGTACTAAAAGATAGTGAAATTAATCCTTTTGTTCCGAATATTAATTTAAAATTAGGTAATTATAAAAAAATCTTTAATTATTTTATTTATAAATTATTAACAGGTCATTACGTTAAACCTATGGAGACTCCACTTCATAACAAATAATTAATATAAGAATCACTTTGTACTAATGTGGTACTACACTTTAATAAATACAAAATACCATTGAATATATCTTATAATTTGCTTTATCATAATACTTTGTCCAATATCATATTTAATCTTTAAGTATATATAAATTAAGACAACTAAAAATATTGGCCTTTTAATTACCTTAATAAATAACTCATTATTTTAGTGCCTTCTTCTAACTTTCCTCTTCATTCTTTTTAACATACTTATTGAAAACTCATAAAATTAAAACATAATATTATATACCTTAATCACATTTCTCATTACTTTTCTTTATTATCACAACGAAATATAAAGCACAAAAAAGATAATATAAAGGGAAGAAGATTTTATCAGGAAAATTGTAATTATTTATAGTTAAGAGATATTTTATAATGGTTTTCTTAAGAATTATATCATTTTAATTTATATACCTTGTTTTCTTTTTAGCCAATGATGATGAGGTTTGCTGCATAAAATAAATAGGAGATTTATTAAAGTTTGCTGCTTGTCTTTCATGTGGATGTTAATTTATACTTCAAAGGTGTACTTTTATCTTCTATTAACAATTGTCTCATTAAATGTAAAATAATAAAAAATGATATATTTTCTATTTTTATTACTTCTTTCTATTGTCAAAACTTATTTTTGCACTTACTCTCCTCATCATATCAGTTCTGTACATTAAGGCGTCTCTATTTATGGTTATTGTAAATTATAAATCTTTTTTAATTATCCCATTTATTTTATCAAAACTTATAAACGGTATTCTTCCGTTATGTTCCCCCCAAATCCAAGTGGATTAGAAAGAATATTTATGTTATTACATCATTGATATTATAGGAAAACATACTTTCTAAAATTGTATTTAAGAAATTAAAAATAAGAATATTTTTCTGTTATATCCCTCTTAGAATGTGATAAATTATAGTTGTCTAATATTGTCTTTTTTATATGTTAATTAATTAAATATACTCGTATTATTAACTTTAGATAAGTAAAAAAATTTAATCCCTGATAAAAAGGATATTCTTGTAAATTTAGACTGACAAGTATGTACAAAAACATAATTTTTGGTTAAAATTATATTTTTATCTCCTATGTCGCTTAATAATCCAATCTTAACTATCTTTAAATTTTTTGAAACCAGTATCAAACACGCAATATGTATCAAATGTTTTGAATTTTTTAAGATTAATAACTTATTACGCTACAAAAAACCGTTCAAAAATGAAGTCGTATGAATAATTAGTAAAAAGTACAAAAATAAAAAGAGATATTTAATCTACAACTGACTAATGTCAATGACAATTGTATTTTTTAAAGAAAAAAACGATTATTTTTTAATACTAGATTTTTATGTATATTTTAAAAAATGTATTTCATGCACCAACAATTAAACAACAGCATTAATAATCGTTATAAACCAATTTATGCTAGTGTAGGATATGACGCAAGAGTTACAAAAAGTTTTGTTTTATTTAAAATACAATAACTGCCATTATCATTAATCATTAGATAAGGAAGTACGAATCATTCTCTGTATTTTTTCTACTAAATGAATACTCAACCAATATTCATTTTGAGCGTTTTTTTAATATAACTATTTAATAATTTTAAAAAATTTCTAATCTTTGCTTTATGTTGCGTGATTAATACTGTTTTTGAGGAATTTTGAAATCATTATGATTGGTTTGTCAAATAAAAAAACAGATATAAATTATTATTTAACATTAAAATCGAGATTTTTGTTCATATTTTTTAGTTTCAAAATCAAGCAACATCTTTATATCACTTAATAAATTTTTTTATTAAAAATTAGGAATGATTTTAATTAATTGTTATTGTTAAAATTACAGCATTTAAAGATTTTTATGTACTGTATTTTTGTGAGGGGATAGAAATGGGGAAGTACTTTGTAAACTTTTTTGGTCCTCAGAAACATCTTTATTTTACAATGTTCCTCATCTTATATCATATCATCATTCAATATATCATTTTTCTTTCCCCAAGAAGACCTATTATATTCAAATATTTCATATATAAAATGATTATATCATTTTTTATCAAAAAATATTAAACATTTCTCCTAAATCATTTTTTTGCTAGTTAAAGAAAAAGAATGACAATAAAGATTTCAATATATATCAATTAAATAAATAAATATATATTTATTTATACTTTTTCATATAAATATATATCTCCAAATCCAACTCCAATATATCATTTTCCTCAAGGGTGGAGTTTTATTAATATAATTTTACTTAAATTTTTCCTTTCACTTCTTTTTATTATACGCGCACATAAATTTCTGTTATTTGTAACATTAAAAAAATTTATATATATTTATACTTTGTTCCTCTTTAATTATTTTTTGTCTATCACAAAACTTGAAACTTTTAAATTATTTATAATTTTTAGTAAGAATAGCAGAATAAAAAGATTTGACTTTTTCTTCTACTTTATTTTTCTTTTTTGTCAATATTTGGTAATGAAACAAATTTATTTCCATTCCTTACCTATAATTATTGTTTTGTTTTCAATTACTATACATGCAAGATATACACAAGAAGATTATAGAGATAAGGTAATTTATCCTTGAAATTGACTATTATTAAATAATTATCATTTTTAAGGTTTCTATATTGAGTGATCAAATACAAAATGTTCACCATACAAAGGAGGATGAAGAAAAAATACTGCATAAAGTTTATGTCAATGGTTCTTCAAAACGGTTGACAGAACATCTAATGGCCATTCATAATCCACATGCTCCGCCAGATGGTAGACTAGAGGTTCATTATGAAATGGAATTAGTCCATATTCTTGGAATTGATGAGTTAAAGCAAACAATGACAGCACTAGTATATGTAGACGAGGTTACTTTTTCTCAATTATTTTAAATCAAAAAATGATTAAATTATTCTTTAATTTTAGAAATGGGTAGATCCTTCATTATCATGGGATCCAACTAAATTTGGGGGACTTAATAAGACATGGCTACCAATGCATGCTATATGGATGCCTGATATAATAATTTTTAATATGTAAGTTTTAAAATTCCTCTGTTTTAACTCCTATCTTTGTATTTATTTATTTACTTTTTAATTATTGTTTTTGTTATTAGTCTGCTTGAGTTAAACTTTATATCAAAAATTATATAATGATAGATATTTTGTTATTAAACTTTTTAAAGATAAATGATATCATTATTAAAATGTTGCATGTTCTGTTGTAACATAGAGAAAAAATCACATTAAAAGTTATTGTTTTTACTATCATAGAAATTAATGTATAAATCATAAAACCATCAAATAAGTATTCTATAATATTATTGAGTTATCTGTTATTAAACTATTTTATTTTATCTCTTTCTTTTAATAATATCGTCATATAATT
Organism: Strongyloides venezuelensis; assembly: GCA_963280985.1. Lineage (NCBI taxonomy): Eukaryota > Metazoa > Nematoda > Chromadorea > Rhabditida > Strongyloididae > Strongyloides > Strongyloides venezuelensis. The sequence continues at coordinate 21,375,247 of CAUJLX010000002.1, read as the reverse complement.
CCTCTGGTTACAACTTTACAAGACATGCTAACACATATCACTTTTAAATATTTTCTTATGAGAATTATTTAAAAATAATAGTATATTTGAATATGATACATCGATAAGAAAAAGGGCAACCAGAGGATATTTATAACATAATTTCTGTATTTTTCTGTTTTGTTAACACTATATATAGGGTATCGGCTTCTAGGCTGCATCACGAAGATCTCCTCTCTAAAGTGAGAGCTCCAGTCGTTGTGTATCATAATGGTACTGTAGAATGCTCACATCCAGCTGTATATACTGTATCCTGTGAAATTAATATCAAACATTTTCCACTTGATGATCAAAGATGTGCTTTAGAGGTAATTTTTTTATTATCAAAAAAGTAATTTCAAAAGACAATTATTTTAAGCAATTAATACTTATTTTCACATTATTAACCTACGCATTTTTACTATTATAATTTCTTTAAAATATTTCTTTTTAGATTGCTAGTTGGGCGTATAGTTGGGAGAAAATACGTTTATTACCACATGTGGAACACTCTCTTGAACACTACACACCAAATGAAGAATGGCATTTACAAAATGTTAATGTTAAAAATAGTGAATATGAACATGAAGGCATACTGGTATCACAGATTGAATATGAAGTTAGTGTTAGAAGGAAACCATTATTTTATATGGTAACATTAACATTTCCATCATATGTTATGTGTTCAATTAGTATAGTTGGTCTTTTTGCTCGTTTCTCAACAACTGGAGAAAGGGAAGAAAGATTTACTCTTGGTGTTACGGCTATTTTAACGATGGCTGTCTTATCATTGGTTGTTAGTGAAAAAGTTCCTCACAGTTCCACATCTGTTCCTCTTCTAGTTGCTTATTTTCTTTTTAATATGGTTGCTGTATCATTTGCAGCAATGACAACAGGTGTTGTAATGAAAATTCACCGAAAAGGTAGGTATGGAAAACAACCACCAAAATGGATTATGAAGTTATTTTTATTAAAACCAAATCCTGATATTCCAATACATCCAAATCACTATAAAGAAGATCTTTCTAAACCAAAAGAACTTATTGTAGAACATGATGGTATTAATTCAAGTAAAACAACATTAAAGCATTCTGAAAGTGATGACCTGAATGGATTAATTAATGATAAATTGGAGACAGAATATTACGGTGAGAAGGAATACTTCCAAAAAGGGTCACTTTCAATGGAACCAGAGAGTATATATGGGATAAGATTAAGGAAAATGAAAAAGATGTCATCAAGATTTGATGATTACCTTCACTGTAATCAATGTGAATTCTGTGATCATGAATGTAATGAACAATTAACAAATGCTAAAATAAAACATGAATTCAATGGTTTTGTTAGAATTGCGGAAAGACTAGATTGTGTTTTTATGTGGTTGTTTTTAGCTGCTGTAACACTTCCAGTTGTAATTCTATTTATGATGATGTAAATTAAATACCACACTCTAATTAAAAACAAATGAAAAGAGAAAGAAAAATTATCTACTGTAATAAAAACACTATACTAGTAAAAATAATATCGTAATATTAATATGTAAAAATAAAGTTTATTTTTATTTATTCCATGTATAGATGTAGTTAAAGTAAAAAAGATGATAAATACAAAAAAAAGATTAAAAAACTTGTATATATACAAATCATTGTGGAGCAAGATTAGATGGGGTTAAGCCTTTATCAGGTTTAAATGCAAATTGAAAATAAAATTGTTTTGTATCTTCATTCCAATCATACCAGAAAAGATCCTCATTTTTATCTACTTCTTTACTTGGCAATTTAAATGCTATTGTTTCATATGGTTCCGCAGCAAATATAAGATATTGCCATTTCTTATCTGGAGCTTCTATTTTTTGTTCAAAAGCTGACATAAAACGATGCCTTGGAATAATTCCTTGTCCTATATCAGGATAGTCTATTTGAAATAAAAATCCACATTGTCCCGTTGATGGATCAAATTGTTTTGTAATTTTATATCCTGGATGACCGATTTTCTGGAACTTCCTTACTTCTGGTTTAGCTGCTTGATTTGTTTGTTGCTGCATAAAAAGTTGAGCATCAGCTGAGTCTTTTGCTGCACGTCTAGCCAAATTTTGTTGGTGCTTTTTACCCTGAGTATGTGCTAAGTATGATCCTTCATTATTGTGTAGTGTTAAGCAAAGTTTACATTCATAACTACCAAGATGATTTTTCATAAAATAGGGGTCTTTTGATAAATCTATCATTTCCATAGCCAACTGACGAAGTCTTTCTCTCCGATCGACATTCGCTTCAGAATATGAAGCTTGTCCACCTCCACCTGTCTTACCACCTGCTCTATTTTGAAAATCCATTCTTAGTAAGTAGAAATATCAAGTAGTTTTCAAAAGAAATGGAAAACGAAAATAAAAAACACTTTACCAATTGTAAAAATTTTTAAAACTTTTCTTGTTAAGAATATAAAAAAGATTTGCAATTCTATTTTAATAGCTAGAAAAGGAGATTTTTTACTTTTTAAAGAAACGTGTAGAAATATTTAATAAGAAAAATAAAGGAATTTTAAAATTACACAGAACTTTAAAAATAAAATTTTCTGAACAATGAATATAAAAAAGTTTTGCTCAACTAACAGTTGCCAGAAGGTCTTCCATATATGTGCCAAAACAACTTCCAGATAAATCACTAATGGAATCAAATGAAATCCATGTATTCAGTAAGATACACTCGAAGCCAGATTATCAATTATAGGTAACAATATCTTATATTCCTAAAAATTCAAGACATTGTCATCTACAATTGACAATGTAAAAAAAAAATAAACAGTATTAATTACGGTTATCATTTTGATTTTAAGTGATGTAAAAAGAAGATATTAGAATTGTTTTTCACACGAATATTATTAATGATATAAAATATAAGTTGTTTTTTAAAAGATTTGGAAAATAAATCTAGTAAATTTTAATATCTTAGAACTCCAAAAATATTGTTATTATTCATTAAGTAGTTTGTCATTTTCGGCATTTTCATAATAATCATTGACCTTATATATCCATTTACATGCATTTTCTGCATATCAATTGACATATATTTCATAAATAAATGAAATAAAAGAGTTGTAGGTTTGTATCCTTATGAAAATGTCGGTTTTAACAACCCAGTTAAAAGCAAATCTGGATTCTGAAGTTAATTCTTCAGCTATCAAAATTTTGGATTGATGCTATAATAAGCATCTTATATTTTCAACGTTTTTCTGAATGTAATGTGTCGACCAATACTTGTTAGAAGTGAATCTTTAGTTGTACAATTGCATCAAAAATATAAAATTATACAAAAAAATTGAAATGATAACAGAAACTTTATTTTGTTATTTTTTTGGTAGTTATCATAAACTTCCTAACAAATATTAGAAATGGCTTACATGAAAATGATGTTATTACAAATACTTTGTTATTAATAAGTTTTAAAAAAAGACTTACTTCACTAACGGTTCCCAGGAGGTCTCTCATCCAAGTACTAAGATAGCTCGCAGCTTATTCATTTCAGAGACCGGACGGGATCCGGTGCATTCAGCAGGATATAGGCGTAAGACATGCAACACACGAGTCACTTGTCAGACCTGTAGAATATGTGTCCGGGAACGTCAAAATCGTTTTTTAAATGATTATTAGCATAGATTTTTAATGATAATCTCTAGATCATAAAGATTATACATAAAATTTTCGACCATGTTTTTAATTATATGATATCAAATTAATCTAAAAATTACTGTATAAAAATATATTTAAGACTTTTGTTATTATTGGTAAAAAAATTTCTTTTTTAGCATTTTTCGTTAAAACATTAACCTTATAATAATATATATGCATTTGCTGCGAATTAAACTGACATCGAATTTGTAAGCGAATGAAATTGAAAAAATGTAGGTTGATACTACTTTCAAGTCGTCGGTTTAAATTGTCCAAAACAGGTAATTATTGAATTCTGTGGTTATTCTCCAATTTTCAAAATTTTGGAGTGAAGCCAATATGGCTCCTAGTAAAAGCATACAAAAAATTTCATTTTAAACGTCACATTAGATTATATTTAAAACATTTTAAGGTTACTATATGACAACTTTTAGTCTGTAAAATTGAGGAATTCCACAGTAAAGTATTGAAATATTTGAAATTAACAAATAAATAAATTTTTTTCTTATTGTATTAAAAATTTTGAATTCACACTGATGAATTTTGTTGTAAAAAATTTATAATTTTTATTTTATTGTATAATAGAACAATTATAATTTGATTATAGCATTAATTTTATTGGCAAATTTAATATGAACTCTTAAAAAATTTATGTTTTTATGATAAAAATACAGTTATTGGTAATCTTAGAAGGTTATGAAATAATGTTATAAATTACTTTTGTATAAAAATTGTTAAATACAAAAATAATGTGTTATCAACAAATTAAAGCTTTTACTTATACTTTTTTAAATAATAAAAACTACTAAAATGAATTTTTAGAGTAGAATAATTTCAATAAGTTTTTGATGACAATTAATTGAAAATTTAAGTACTTTTTTGTTATAAGTTTGATTTTATGAAAACATTAGAAGAAATGTTCAAAGAATTAAAAGTAAATAGAAAATATGCTTAAAATAAGACAAGAAATAAAAGAGGAATTATGGAAGATTCTGTGACTCAGCACAACTGTATGGAGATTCTTGAGGTGGTCATCTTAAAAAGGAGATTATCAATATTGGGTATATGGTTTGTTCTGTGATTAAAAATGATTACAACATATTAAAATATCTTTTTAAAGTAATATTATTATACATAATGATAAAATAATAATCCTGAACGTTATCTTTTATACTTAAAGCTATTTTTTAACAAGAATGTGCAAAACATTTTTTGGTAATTTTTGGGTCTTAGGCTATATATTTTTACATTTTTTAGTGTAAAATATCATTATAAACAAAATAACATTACTGAAATATAAAAAAAAGTGGTATTTTCGACAAGATTTCCAACAAAAAAAAGGTTGGAAAATTGAAGTTTAAAGTGTCCCAAACTTTTTTTAAGGGGTCCCAAAGTAAAAAGAAACTCTCTGGCGGGGAATCGAACCCCGGTCTCGCACGTGACAGGCGCGGATACTCACCACTATACTACCAGAGATACCAGGAGCCACCTGGGATATTTCTAAGCCCACATTTTTCGACTTTTTTGCATTTTTTTTAAGTATTTTTGTACACAAGAGTCTTATTAGTAAAAATAATGATTATTTCTAATAAATACCTGTAAATATATAAAAAGACATTGGTACACTAACAATTTAAGATTCATGAAAACACGATAACTCCCAAATTATCAATAAATTACATAATTACTTTAATGATAATATTGTAGATATATTAATTGAAAATCAAACAAGATTTAATTGGTTCTGTGTCTACAGTTATTTAAAATTTGACTATCAACTGTAGTTGATAAAGTTTTAAATTTTTTGATTTTTAAGAAATTGTTAACTACAAATGGCATTTTGATTATGTGTTTACAATTTTATATTATATTGGTTCAATTTAATAAATAAACCTTTTAAATCTCTTAATCCTTATAAAAATAAATCAGATTTAAACATGAATAAGTGATTTCTATATCACTGAATCTCCAATGAGAATTGACATATTACACTCTCCTCCGATTAAATTCTTTTCACTTTATTTTATTGTCAACAAAAAAGTTTCGAATTCACTGGAAATTCCTACCATAAAAAGCTATATAGAGTTAGAAAGTGATTAAAACAAATTTTTTTATCAATCAATGTAAGATTAAAATTTTTGTTAAAATTAAAAAAAATGTACCCAAACTTTTTATCTAATAGAAAATTTTCAATTAAAAAAACAGTCATTTTTTAGAAGCGGAATAATTTAGATTGAAAAAGTTACAATTAGTTAATTTTAAATAAATTTTTAATTATTAGTAAAAATTTTTATCATTAAAAACTTTGTATATTGTATTCATTTTTTTATCAAAAATTGTCCCAAAAATTTCTTGATGAAAAAGATATTTTTTTGATTAATTACCAATCTCATTTTTATTAATTTGTTAATAAATAATTTATTGATAATGATGCACTTGTATATTATAGCAATTTGATTATATAGTTAATTATTTTAAATTTATAAAACATAATACAAAATACTATACTGAAAAAAATGGCAGGGTTTTGACTGAAGATACTTTTAAAATTGATTTTGATGATATTTTAAAATTAAATATCAAAAGATTGAAAAAAAATACACTAATTATTCGAGAGACATATTAGTGTACAAAAAAGTTACATAAAAACGATTGATAAAAGTTAAAACAACAAGATTAGTAAAAAATTAAACGAGTAATGATAAGTCAAATAATGTCTATTTTTTATAATATTTCTAGTGACTAGTGAAATTGTGTTTTTTTATTTTTGAAATATTACTAAAGTTTTATTGAAAAAATTATTTGTATTAAATAATGTTGAATAAATAGGATGATATTTAAATAAAAATATCCATGCATAAGTTAGATTTAGTATCATTATTTTTATTTCTGATTGTCTTATTTAACAGATTATGAGACTGAACCTGTCATCATATTAACTCTGCGTAGTTAAAAGAAATTATTTATTTACTATGTGTAAATAACCCTAATTTGGTGATTATTCATAAGTTGAATTTCTAAGTGAATATATACTTCGTGTTTATACTGATATTTATTAAATCAAATTGTGTATTGTTTTTTATATAACGATATTTTAGTATCAAAAATTATCTGATTACATTCACTAATCATTACAAAATAGTAGACGACAAATCATTAAACAAAGTCATCGATATCTCTGAGGTAGTGAAAATTATGAGAGGGTTATCAATCACTAAATTGGTTAATCAAGAAAATTTTTTACTATGGAAAGAAGATTTTTCAACATTGTTAGAATGTTTAAGTTGGAAATATGAAGATCTTAAAGATAAAAATTTAAGTACTGGTTGTTCTGCTAAAATCATAAGATTAACTTTATCGGATGATTTAAAAAGGAAATTTTTGTATACTGATAACTCTTTTGATCTGATAAAGGATATTGAAATGAAATTCTAACGAACAACAATTATTGATATCATTAACTTAAAATCTGAACTTTATACTTTCCAAGAAACTGATCCAGTGACAATGATATTAAGATTTAAAAGTGTTGTAATGCAATTGAAGCAACTAGATCAAATCATTAATGATACAAAGATGTGTCATATAATTTTGACAAAACTGGATACTAAGTATGATATGATAAAAACAACTCTTACTGACTTAATAACTTTAGAAGATTTGGTTCAAAGAATAAAATCTCAATCAGATGCAATAATAACTAATGATATTAGTGAAACATCCTTTTACAAAAATAAGAAATTTAGTTCACATAACCGGAATAAAAATTATCAAATTAAAAGAAATAATGTGAAATCTCAACTTTACTACAATTGTTAAGGAACAAGACATCAGACTAATGTTTGCCCTTCACCTTCTAATTATGTCAATCTCAGTGTTAAAAATGATGTTGATAACATTATAGATGAAGATAGTGATTACGGTTTCTTCATGGGAACAATTGACCAATGGCACAAACAATGGAAAGCTTATGAATCCTTGATTCGGGTGCATCTGTTCATATAACAAATAAAAAATGCAAATTATCAAATCTTTGTTCACTAGATAAACATATACCGGTTAAAACGGCTGATGATACTATATTAAATATTAAAGAATGTGGTGATTTATACATTGATAAAACAAAGGTAAGAAATGTCTTATATAATGAAAATGTAACGGTTAATTTACTATCATTTGTAAAGTTAAAGGAAGAAGGTTTACTGGTTAGTAATGGTAATGAATTTAAATTGAAACAGAAAGATGTATTTATTCTAATTGTTTACAAATCTGGGGTTCTTATAATTGATCAAAAGATAAAAAATGATAGAGTTAATGATGCCTTGATGTGGCACAAACGTCTTGGACACGCTAATCCTAGATCAATTAAAGAAGTTACAGGTTTATCAATGATAAAAAATGTATTGATTGTGCAAGTATTAAAATTATAAGAATATCTTATAAAATTGAAATTACTGCAAACCTACCACTTGAAAGATTATCAATTGATTTAGGTGAACCTAAAACATAAGAAACAATTAGTGGTTACAGGTATTATTTAACTATTTTAGATATTTCCAGTAAAGCAATTTTTGTTAAACCAATTAAAAGAAAAAATGAAGCTATAGTTACACTTGAAAAGGGTATAATATTTTTAGATAATATTACAGGACATAAAGTTCGATTCCTGAGATCAGATAAAGGCACTGAATTTTTGAATCAACGGGTTTCACAATTATGTCGTCGTAGAAGTATAACTCAATAATTTACTTAAAGTGCTACTCCAGAAGCTAATCCAGTAGAAAGATATAACAGAACTTTGAAAAACACGACAGGTACAATTATTCAATCACAGAGGTTACCTTGTAAACTCTGACCCGAAATAATTCAAAGTTGTGCGTTTTTAAGAAATCGTTACCTTCTGCTACTACTGGTATTGAACCAATCACAATTTTAAATATCAAATTTGACTTAAAAAGATTTAAAATTATAGGGTGTCTAACTAAAATGAACCAACATTTAATGAATAAGAGAAATTTAACAAATAGAAATGAAGTTGGTGTACTGGTTGGATATGGGCAATCCTCATTATCATACAAAGCCTTTTTATTTTCAACTGGTTTAATAGTAAGTTCTTGTGATGTCTGGTTTGATGAATCAAAAGATTTTATTGATTCTAAAGAGTATTATGAAAATACTGTACTTAAAAAGAATAAAAAAGATGTTTTTAGCTAAGATAATAAAACATTAATGATTTTTTGCCAAAATTTGATACTAAATTAATTAACATCCACCATGATACATGACATCCTAGAAAAGTTGATATTGATATAGAAAAATTAGTTGATGAGGTTACAGAATCACTTGCAAATTCTTTCAATATGGATAAAACACCGGTTGTGAAGAAATCATTTAATCCCAAGTTACTAAAAGTTGTAAACGGTGAGGGTGTTAAAACTAGAAGTCAAAGTATGACAGATAATGCCATAAAATTAGCTTTAACATTAGAGTCAAAAGATAACTTTGATCAAAATGATAGTAATAATGAAAATGTACCAAATGAAGAAACAACTTTTCAAAAAAAAATTGACTAGATGCAATCAACAGGGAGTTGTTAACAATTGAAAGAATGAACACTTGGTCAATTTGTACAATATCAAAAAATGTTAAAGCTTTAAAAACAAGATGGGTATTTGTAAAGAAACCTTGTATTAAATATAAAGCTAGACTTGTTGTAAAAGGTTTTTTACAGAAAGATAATAGTAGTTTTTATGCTCCAACTGCTAGTATGGTATCAATTAGATATCTTATTTCATTTGCTACTTAAACAAAGTCATTCATAAGATTACTCGATGTTAATTGTGCCTTTCTCCAATCAAAATTAGAATCTCCAGAGTATATACTACCACCTACAGGATTTAATTGTGATATTAAAAGTACTGAGTGTTTACAGTTACACTGTGCTTTATATAGACTGCGTCAAACACTTAAAGCCTGGGGGGAAACATTTTGTAAAGTATTATTGAAATACCATTTTAATGAAACTAATTTCAATTTTTCCATTTATGTGAAATTTAAAAATAACACATTTGTGATAGTACTGGTTTATGTAGATAATGTAATGATCATTTCTCTCAGTGATATATTGTGTGTTGATGTTACTAATTATTTAAAAAAGGAATTTGAATTAAAAGACTATTAATTTATTGATGATAACTGAATGGATTTTATATGTATGGAATAAAGAAAGATAAATAACGGGTATGAACTTTGTTAAAAGAGGAAAATCATTGAACTTATAAATGACAATAAAAAACTTAATTTGGTAAATAAAGTTACACCAACAAGTAATAGAAATTTGAATAAAGAAAGTATTTTACTCAATGAAAATCAAACAAAAATATTTTTGTCTCTACTAGGAAGAATTTCATATATTGCATTAAATTCAAGACCGGATGTATCATTTGCTACAAATAGAAGAGCTAAATATGCTACAAATCCAAAACTTTATCACTTGTCTGAATTAACAAGGATTTTTATTTAAAATATAGACCGGATGTAATACTGAAATATATAAAAAGATCTGATGATTTAAAATTAGAATGCTTTTCAGATGCTAGTTTTGCACCTTGTAACACAGAGTTAAAATCTATCACTGGTATGGCATGCTACCTAAATAATGATCTATTTTATTAGTCAACTAAAAGGCAAACTAAAGTTGCATGTTCTATATTTGTAGCAAAATTTTTGCTTTAGTTTATGGTACAGATACATTAATGCATACTGAAAAATTTGTGAAGTTATTTAAACCGAAATCTAAACTTATTCTATATACTAACAATTTACCATTATTTAATTCTTAAAAACGTGATGAAGGTTATAGTTCAAAAGCAGTTGATATTGACATTATTTATCTTAAAGAATGTTTAAAGAAAATAAAAGTAATGCATGTTAATTCTGAAGAAATTCTAGCAGATTCACTAACAAAATTTCTCTCTAGAAAAATTAATGGATGTGTTTACTGGCAGAAGGGAAGTGTTGAATAAATAGGACGATATTTAAATATATATATTCATGCATAAGTTAGATTTAGAGTCATTATTTTTATTTCTCATTGTCTTATTTAACACATAAAAACAAAATAAAGTCAAATCTTGACATTTCTTTAAAAAATTCAATAAAATTTTCGACCTGTCAAAGAAAATCAAATCTTATTCGCGTTTTAAAAATATTAAGTGACAACAAAAAATGTTATAAACGGCACAAAATATTAGGCTACCACTTTAAGTTTGTTGTTTTTTTACAAAAATATACATGTTTGACACTTTGAAATAATGTAATTTTTTTTTATTTCTGGTAACTGTTTTTTGTTATTATGCTCATCTTAGTTTAATATATTTTTTAAAATATATATCCCATGTGCATTATTAGATATTATTTTAGTTTTTGCTCTTTCTAAAGTTAAAAAATTCAAAGTTCAGCAATAAAATTGTTATGAGAAAAAAAAGGTGATGAGTTGCGAAATTATCAAAATAAGATAATATAAATTATGAAATTTTACATGATAAAGTCATTTGTATTTTTAAGTATACTCATCATTTACTATGAAGTTATTACTAACATTAGTTAATTATATTTGTATTGTTAGTTGAAGCTTTAATAATTTATTATATTGTATTGTGATCGTATTAGTGAAGAAATTCTCTTTAAAGGAATTGTAAGTAATAATTTTATAAGTTATAATAGTAAAAATTTTTAATTTTGACGGGCGGCTTCCTGTAAGGAATAAAAGTGACCCAATTTATAAAATATTATTTATTCAATATATATAAGTATAAATATAGTAAAAGAACTAAAAAAACATAAAACAATATACATTTTCAGAAGAATAGAGACTTACCCTGTGATTACAACTTCACTATTCACAGGTTACAACAATAGTATTACTTAATATGAAAGGTGTATAATTAAAATTGTATAAAATTAGAAAAGTCCTAAAAAAACTTTATCAGGTTGCATGTATATATTTTAGTTTATATATACTAATAATATGATGAAATAAGCTAAGGTTAGATATAGAGAGGTAAAAAAAACAAGCGATCAACGATCACATTAAATAAGATTACATAAAATAAAAAATATAAGATATATTTTTACTTAATGTGTAAATGTTTAGGTGAGAATAATAATTAATTATGTTATATTTTGCTGTTTTATATTTGTGCTTGTAAATGAGTATCTAATAAAGTGATATACTTTAATAGGGGTCTGAGCAAAAAAATTAAGATTAAATTTTTGTTCTTTTTTACTATAAACAGAAATGCAAAATGTTTTACAACTTTTCATGTTTTATTTTTTAAATATATTGAAAGACATTTTAAAGAAATTTTGAGGTTCAAATGACCATAACTTCACAAGAAAACATAATTCATAACAATTCAAGCTATTGGAACATATTAAAAAAATAGTATGATAAGTTAAAAAATAAACATTATGGCAATATTTACAATTTTATATAAAGTTACAATACAGTCTTGTATTTTGAGAGGTATTGTAGAAATAATTCAGACAGTAAAATAAATATATTATCATAGAAAAATGGAAATTTATTTTAATAATTTTATAATTATTGTTTGTTTTTTAGATGTAAAATAGTTGTGATGAAATTGGTGTCAAATAAAAAAAATTAGAATTTTATTTGATAAAACGAATTAACTTTATTTTACAAAACCTTCTGTTTCTTTTTTTGATGTATAATACATAATTACATAGCTGTTAGTGAAATATTTATATTTTTCTCTTTAAATTCAATGAGAGAAATAGTCAACAAGCTCTTTTTTACTCATAATAACAGAATTCATTAATTTTTTATTAATTTGACAATAAATTAGCTTAAAGACAAATAATAAACGAATATTTTATCCATTTTAAAATCAAAATATAATTATTACATGTTAATTGACTTACAAAATTATTAAAGACTAACCACGTGTTCGAACAAAAAATTTGTATTTCAGAGGAACATGCGTTTATGGTGTAATGGTCAGCATGGCCGCCTTCCAAGCGGCCGATTCGGGTTCGATTCCCGATAAACGCATCTGAAAATCTTTTTGTAAAAAAAATTTATGTAATTTTGTTTAATTTTTACTAATCTTGTTGTTTTAACTTTTATCAATCGTTTTTATGTAACTTTTTAGTACACTAATATGTCTCTCGAATAATTAGTGTATTTCCTTCAATCCTTTGATATTTAATTTCAAAATATCTTCAAAATCAATTTTAAAAGTATCTTCAGTCAAAACTCTGCCATTTTTTCAGTAAAGTATTTTGTATTATGTTTTATAAATTTAAAATAATTAACTATATAATCAAATTGCTATAATATACAAGTGCATCATTATCAATAAATTATTTATTAACAAATTAATAAAAATGAGATTGGTAATTAATCAAAAAAGTATCTTTTTCATCAAGAAATTTTTGGGACAATTTTTGATAAAAAAAATGAACGCAATATACAAAGTTTTTAATGATAAAAATTTCTACTAATAATTAAAAATTTATTTAAAATTAACTAATTGTAACTTTTTCAATCTAAATTATTCCGCTTCTAAAAAATGACTGTTTTTTTAATTGAAAATTTTCTATTAGATATAAAGTTTGAGTACATCTTTTTTGATTGTAATAAAAATTTTCATCTTACAATAATAAATAAAAAATTTGTTTTAATCACTTTCTAACTCTATATAGCTTTTTATGGTAGGAATTTCCAGTGAATTCGAAACTTTTTGTTGACAATAAAATAAAGTGAAAAGAATTTAATCGGAGGAGAGTGTAATATGTCAATTCTCATTGGAGATTCAGTGATATAGAAATCACTTATTCATGTTTAAATCTGATTTATTTTTATAAGGATAAAGAGATTTAAAAGGTTTATTTATTAAATTGAACCAATATAATATAAAATTGTAAACACATAATCAAAATGCCATTTGTAGTTAACAATTTCTTAAAAACCAAAAAATTTAAAACTTTATTAACTACAGTTGATAGTCAAATTTTAAATAACTGTAGACACAGAATCAATTAAATCTTGTTTGATTTTCAATTAATATATCTACAATATTATCATTAAAGTAATTATGTAATTTATTGATAAATTGGGAGTTATCGTGTTTTCATGAATCTTAAATTGTTAGTGTACCAATGCCTTTTTATATATTTACAGGTATTTATTAGAAATAATCATTATTTTTACTAATAAGACTCTTGTGTACAAAAATACTTCAAAAAAATGCGAAAAAAGTCGGAAAAATGTGGGCTTAGAAATATCCCAGGTGGCTCCTGGTATCTCTGGTAGTATAGTGGTGAGTATCCGCGCCTGTCACGTGCGAGACCGGGGTTCGATTCCCCGCCAGAGAGTTTCCTTTTACTTTGGGACCCCTTAAAAAAAGTTTGGGACACTTTAAACTTCAATTTTCCAACCTTTTTTTTGTTGAAAATCTGGTCAAAAATACCACTTTTTTTTATATTTCAGTAATATTATTTTGTTTATAATGATATTTTACACTAAAAAATGTAAAAATATATAGCCTAAGACCCAAAAAATACCAAAAAATGTTTTGCACATCCTTGTTAAAAAATAGCTTTAAGTATAAAAGATAACGTTCAGGATTATTATTTTATCATTATGTATAATAATATTACTTTAAAAAGATATTTTAATATGTTGTAATCATTTTTAATCACAGAACGAACCATATACCCAATATTGATAATCTCCTTTTTGAGATGACCACCTCAAGAATCTCCATACAGTTGTGCTGAGTCACAGAATCTTCCATAATTCCTCTTTTATTTCTTGTCTTATTTTAAGCATATTTTCTATTTACTTTTAATTCTTTGAACATTTCTTCTAATGTTTTCATAAAATCAAACTTATAACAAAAAAGTACTTAAATTTTCAATTAATTGTCATCAAAAACTTATTGAAATTATTATACTCTAAGAATTCATTTTAGTAGTTTTTATTATTTAAAAAAGTATAAGTAAAAGCTTTAATTTGTTGATAACACATTATTTTTGTATTTAACAATTTTTATACAAAAGTAATTTATAACATTATTTCATAACCCTCTAAGATTACCAATAACTGTATTTTTATCATAAAAACATAAATTTTTTAAGAGTTCATATTAAATTTGCCAATAAAATTAATGCTATAATCAAATTATAATTGTTCTATTCTACAATAAAATAAAAATTATAAATTTTTTACAACAAAATTCATCGGTGTGAATTCAAAATTTTAAAACAATAAGAAAAAAATTTATTTATTTGTTAATTTCAAATATTCCAATACTTTACTGTGGAATTCCTCAATTTTACAAACTAAAAGTTGTCATATAGTAACCTTAAAATGTTTTAAATATAATCTAATGTGACGTTTAAAACGAAATTTTTTGTATGCTTTTACTAGGAGCCATATTGGCTTCACTCCAAAATTTTGAAAATTAGAGAATAAACCACAGAATTCAATAATTACCCTATTGAACAATTTAAACCGACGACTTAAAAGTAGTATCAACCTACATTTTTTCAATTTCATTCGCTTACAAATTCGATGTCAGTTTAATTCGCAGCAAATGCATATATATTATCATAAGGTTAATGTTTTAAAGAAAAATGCTAAAAAAAAAATTTTTTTACAAATAATAACAAAAGTTTTAAATATATTTTTATACAGTAATTTTTAGATTAATTTTATATCATATAATTAAAAACATGGTCGAAAATTTTATGTATAATCTTTATGATCTAGAGATTATCATTAAAAATCTATGCTAATAATCATTGAAAAACGATTTTGACGTTCCCGGACACATATTCTACAGGTCTGACAAGTGACTCGTGTGTTGCATGTCTTACGCTCATATCCTGCTGAATGCACCGGATCCCGTCCGATCTCTGAAATGAATAAGCTGCGAGCTATCTTAGTACTTGGATGAGAGACCTCCTGGGAACCGTTAGTGAAGTAAGTCTTTTTTTAAAACTTATTAATAACAAAGTATTTGTAATAGCATCATTTTCATATAAGCCATTTCTAATATTTGTTAGGAAGTTTATGATAACTACCAAAAAAATAACAAAATAAAGTTTCTGTTATCATTTCAATTTTTTTGTATAATTTTATATTTTTGATGCAATTGTACAACTAAAGATTCACTTCTAACAAGTATTGGTCGACACATTACATTCAGAAAAACGTTGAAAATATAAGATGCTTATTATAGCATCAATCCAAAATTTTGATAGCTGAAGAATTAACTTCAGAATCCAGATTTGCTTTTAACTGGGTTGTTAAAACAGACATTTTCATAAGGATACAAACCTACAACTCTTTCATTTCATTTATTTATGAAATATATGTCAGTTGATATGCAGAAAATGCATGTAAATGGATATATAAGGTCAATGATTATTATGAAAATGCCGAAAATGACAAACTACTTTATGAATAATAACAATATTTTTGGAGTTCTAAGATATTAAAATTTACTGGATTTATTTCCAAATTTTTTAAAAAACGACTTATATTTTATATCATTAATAATATTCGTGTGAAAAACAATTATAGTATCTTCTTTTTACATCACTTAAAATCAAAATGATAACCGTAATTAATACTGTTGTTTTTTTTACATTGTCAATTGTAGGTGACAATGTCTTGAATTTTTAGGAATATAAGATATTATCACCTATAATTGATAATCTGGTTTCGAGTGTATCTTACTGAATGCGTGGATTTCATTTGATTCCCTAAATGAATCAATTGTAATCTGTATAATACTTGAATAAGAAAAATTCTGAAAACCGTTAGTTCGTAACTCTTTTTTTAGTTTCGTTTTTAAAATATTTCTACATTACGAAGTTAAAAATTTTATTACTATAGAAACATTTGCAATTACTCATTAAAAATTGTATAATTTTACATTATCCTCATTTTTATAAAATAGAAAAATTTTCAATCATAAATAGTATTATTTATGGTAAATTTATATATATCACTTATTCTTGTATTACTATTTTTGATTCCATATAACTTTTGTACATTTTTTATTTTAGCGTAATAAAGATATAATACTGGAATAAAAACATATTTTACTATGTTGTTTATCATGAAGCAAATTATTCTTTACGATTTTTAAGTTATATGTCTATGTCCGAGATGGGCAAATGTTTACATTGAATTTTATTTTACTACGGATTATATAAAAAAATTTCCGATAAATGAACATTAGTGATTTGTTAATGATTATTTTTTAAATTTATTTTATTGCCATTTTGTTCAATAAATTAAAAATTACATACATCAGAAGTTCAATTGACAAAATTCTTAGATTCTATGTTAATTTTTAGTCTGAATTATTTTAAAATACAGTTAAAATTGATCAATGTAGAAACAAAACGATTTTATGTATATATTTTATAGTCCTTATTACCATTTTAGAAAAAATTTTAAAATCATTACAACTTTTATCAATTACCTCTTACCAACATATCAAAGTTAAATAATTGTAGACAATGTATTTTAATTTTACATTTAAAATATATTTATAAATGTTGTTTGATATTTTAATTGTCATTTAATTTATGAAAACTTAAAATAGATCTATTAGCTTTTTAAAAATGTGTAATTATAAATAACATTTGCATTTACTTTTTCATGTCATCAGAATTTACGCTAAAATTGTTATTATTTTATATTAATTGCTTTGTATAGTAATTTTAGATTTTTTGATGGAGAAATTAATTGATTATAAAAGTAGTCTAACTAAACCGTAATCATATAATATAATTATTTTAGAATGGGTCTTTTCAATAGTATTTCAAATTTTATTTTCTTTAATTATATCATTATAATATTGGTAAGTGAAATTTTAGCTACCAATAACGATACCATCAAAGAAATCCCAGAATATCATATATTTTCATTCAATTTCCGTCATGTTTCAACACCATGTATTGTAACACTATGGCTAGTTACAGCGACCATTGCAAGGATTTTTTTTAATATTTCGAATAGAATCTCAGATACTTTCCCAGATTCAGCACTTCTTATTGTTATTGGTCTTATTCTTGGATTAATATTAAAAGAAGTTAATGTCGATTCAAGCGTCTTTAACTTAGATTCAACGACATTTTTTATCTTCCTCCTACCACCAATTATTTTTGATGCTGGATATTTTATGCCGAATCGAGCACTATTTGAGAATGCAGATTCTGTCCTCTTATTCGCAGTTTTTGGAACAATCTTTAATACATTTTGTATTGGATTTTCATTTTATGCTATTGGATGTATGAATTATTTTTCTGTTAATTTCTCATTATTTGAGATTTTATGCTTCTCTGCACCTATATCAGCAGTTGACCCCGTTGCTGTTATTGCTGTTTTTGAAGAGATACATGTTAATGAATTTTTGTTTATTAATTTATTCGGTGAATCATTATTTAATGATGGTATTTCGGTAGTTCTATAACAGATGTTCAGACAATTTTTATCAATTGGTAATGAAAATGTAAAACCAATGGATTATATTAAAAGTTGTATATCATTCTCTGTTATTGCACTTGGTGGTGCAATGGTTGGTATTGTTTTTGCTTTTATTGTTTCATTATTAACGAAATATTCACAAAAAATTGCTACTATGGCACCAGTTTTTGTCTTCGCTCTTCCATATTTATCTTATCTTACCTCCGAAATGTTTGCATTGTCATCAATTATAGCAATTACAATATGTGGGATGTTGATGAAACAATATGTTAAAGAAAATGTCACACAATCTGCATCTTCATCCATTAAATATTTTGTCAAAGTGTTTGCTCACTCCTCAGAAACAGTTATTTATATGCTTCTTGGTTTATCAACAATCTCCACTTTAAAACATCATTGGGACACGGCATTTATTTTTTGTACTGTATTTTTTTGTTTATTATATAGAGTTGTAGCAATTTTTGCTCAATGCTGGGTACTTAATAAATACAAAAAAGAGAAATTTTCAATTGTTGATCAATTTGTACTTAGCTATTCTGGTTTACGTGGAGCAATTGCTTATGGTGTAGTTGTTAGTTTACCAGATAATATAGCAGCAAAGAATATGTTTATAACAGCAATTATAGTAGAAATATTTTTTTCAGTTTTTGTTCAGGCATATCATTAGTCATACTAACATTTTTTATATACTAATATTTTAGGGAATAACTATAAAACCATTATTAAATCTTTTGAACGTTAAAAAAAAGGACGATAAGGAAAAAACAATGCTTGAAACTATTTCAAGTAGACATATAGATTACACTGTTTCAGGAATTGAAGGTATCGCTGGTTTGAAAGGAAAAAATTCATTAAGAACATCATTTGAAAGATTAAATGCGCAGATATTGAAACCAATCTTAATTAGAAAAGCAAAACGTGAAAAGTTTGATGCATCACAAATTATAAGAAAATTTAGAAAGAAAACATCTTGAAGAGGCATTAAGAGAAAGTGAATTAAAGAAAAAAATAGTGGAATTTAGAAGTCCAAATAATGCTAGCGCCAATTTGAGGGACAAAATTTCGAATACATTAGAAGTTGAAATGGCTTTAAATAGAATTAACTCAACTCGTGGTAAAGATAACACGGTGATTTCAAAACAAGCAAAAAAAATTACATATCAGGATATTGAAATTGATAATAGAAAAAGTATTCTTAAAGAAATCTTAAAACATTTTCCAAATGAATCAAAACCTGAAATTTTGACAAATGCAATTATGGATAGCATCAATAAAAATTTAAATGACTTGACATTATCATATAATTGTTGTGATTCAGATGAATCTGATATAGAAGATGATTACTTAAAATCTATGCAAAAACACGAATTACATAACATTTTGTCACATAAAAGATTAAATACTCTTCAACATGAAAAAAATGAAGAGCATGATAATCATAATACTAAAAGGAAGAAGAAATCAAGTCTTTATACAGTTTCTCCTGTTAACAGATCACAATCATCGACTGATTCATTCAATTTATCCGTGAGAAACGGTCATGAATATCCTTAAGAGTTACTAATATCACTTATACTCATCAATAGTGCTCATAAATAAATGATTATCTATATATGTTTTTACTGAAATAAAAATTAATAACTTTGCTTGCAAAGTATATTTTTAAAAAAAAGTAAATAAAATATTTCTATAATTTAGTTGTATTTTGTTATAACAGATCTTATGTCATTACTATCACTTTAATAATTCAATTATTTCAAATATACCAATCACGATTAGTATCATTACAAGAAAAATATTTTGTTGAAGCAGAATATTATGATTGAATATTTACTATAACAAAAGAACTTAGCTAAAAGTCACCTTAAAATCAACAATAACATAGTAAAATTATTAAATAGTAATTTACTTATACAATAAAACTATATCTTGTTAAAATGTAATATTGTGATGAAATCTGGATGTCATTACGAGTTAGAAATCTCTAGTTTGAATAATTGGTTATATATTTTGAATTCTATTGTATCTGGAGCGTTAAAATAAAGTCTTCCTTTCATCTTGTGTATTATTTTACTAAAATCAAACATTAAAATTTTCTAATTCTTATTCAAATCTAAATAAATTTTTTTAATTTAAAATTTTTTTTATAGATAGAAAATTTACGTTCTAAATTAGCATAAAGTAGATCTTGAAAAACATTTTTTTTCCCAAATTTACCAAGATTAAAATAGGTTTCTTTAAATATTATTCCGAAAAGCCCTTGGGCATCCAACCATAGCTCAGTTGGTAGAGCGGAGGACTGTAGATTATAAAATAGTTATCCTTAGGTCACTGGTTCGAATCCGGTTGGTTGGAGATTTTTTTACTGTTTTCTTCACTTTTAAACTCAGATGATCTCATATTACAAAAAGTCGTAAAATATTAATTATAAACTTAAATTTATTTTATTATATTATTAATTATAAAACAAAACGAATAATAAAACTTTTAAAGCACAAAGCTTTCAAGATTTAAAACTGAATTTCAGTTAAATAGTGGATTGATTGTTATCACCTACATAGTATACCCGTTACATTTTATATATCAAGTTGATATAAAAATTACAATCACTGTTATTCTAATTAATCATGTAAACTACTATTTGATAGATTATAAAATACATGATTTAAGAATCCAAGTAATGAGAGCACTACACAGAGCAGTTGCTGGTAAAGTTACTAACCACGAAATTGCAATTCCTTTAAATGTATTCCATTCAAAGGTTGCTGTTTTATCACAAATTCCTACAAACATAATAGAACCAATCTTACATTGAGTTGATGAAATTGGTAGACCTAATTTTGAAGCAAATAAAACAGTTGCCGCACTACCAAATTCTATGGCAAATCCTTTAATAGGAGTTATTTCAGTTAAATTACTTCCAACTGTATAAATAACTCGGTGACCAAGAAGCCATAAACCAACACACATACCTAGAGCACCAAAAAGTAAAAGCGAAAATGGAGTTCCTCCAGTTTGTTGGACATCGGCTTCATTCCAAATTGAAAATACAGAAACAATTGGAGCAATAGCATTTGAAACGTCATTACCTCCATGGGCAAATCCTCCAAAACATGCTGTTAATATTTGAAGGTATCCGAAAACTTTATTCATACATATCATTTCAAGTTGTTCTTGAGTATATCCAGTTTCAAAAAGTATTATTTGTCCATTACTTTCATGATTTTTACCTTTATTTACTTCAACATCTAATAAAACTTCATGTTTAGATGTTTTATCATTGGGTAAAAGAGCTTTAGTACTATTAGAATTTTTACTCATAAAATTAGCTGCTTTCTCAAATTCTTCATTTAATGGACAAGAGAAATAACTTGAATCTTTGTTAATCTTTTCTTCATCTGATTGTGGAACATTCCCATTCAATATTGCTAAAAAAATTTATATTTATTATAGGATTATATCTATTACATTTTATTTGCCTATTCAGATAAAACTTGACGAATAAATATGTTGCAACACCGCAGGCAAGGCCGATTGCTAGAGAAATTCCGCATACTTGAAAAGATGTTAAAGTATTAATGTTAAAAAATGTTGGTCCTTCATAAAGTATGGCAAAACAATTAACAGCAACAGTGATAACAAGAAGAGCTGGAAGAATTTTAACAGCTCCAATATATTCTTTTGACTAAAAAATTATTAAATATTTTTTTGTAAAACAAGAAACATACCCAAATTTGTAGGATTAATTCGAGAATATTAATAAGGGCAATAGAAACAAAACCAGATAGAACCGGAGAAACAAACCATGAAGCTATAATTTTTCCAATTTGGTACCAATTAATTCCTACAGTACCGCGGAGAATTAAAGAAAATCCAAGGGTGGCTCCAACAATCGAGTGTGTTGTTGAGACTGGAGACTTTAACCATGTAGCAATTAAAAGCCAAGTACCGCAACCAGCTAAAACACCGATTTGTCCTAATATCAATTCACCTGGTGCTCCATCATAAACATTAACGTCTACAACTCCCTTACGCATTGTATCGGTTACTTGGTAACCTTAAGACATATTTTATTTTTATATTATTTTTTTATTATTCTTACCAAGTAGCGCAGCTCCTAATGTTTCAAAAATAGATGCAAGAACATAAGCTTGGATGAGTGTTAATGCTTTAGATCCAACGGAAGTACCAAAAGAATTTGCTGTATCATTAGCTCCTATAGCAAAAGCTAAGATAAAAGCAATAATAAACCCAAAGTACATTACAAATGAAAATTGTTCTTGAAATGCTGTTATAGAATCAAATGGTGCGGTTGAAGAAACCACAGCATCAAGTATAGTAGAAGTCATGATTTTAGTAAAAATTTACCAGAACGGATACGACAATCTATAAAGTGATAAAGAACAATTATTTTACTAATGTCTACTAAATCATATGATAAATATTGGGTCGTCAAAATATATTACTTGATAAATAAGATATTTTTAATTAAACTAGTAAAAACATTTGTTAAATTATTTACATGGACAATATATAGACAAAAATATAAAAATAACCTGTTGAAAATTGTTACAAAATGTCTACAGAATGGTGAATTAAAATAACAATATTCGAGGATTAGGTAACAAAGCGAATGTAAAAATTTAATAAATTATAAGTAGTCATAAGTTTTAAATATTTTCTTATATACCAGAAATTTTTAACCATTAATGGGGAGGGTCAACGCCCAACTTGAATTTATTTAAATATCAGATAAAAATGTAAAATATTACAAAACTGTGTTTCATATGAATTAATTTCAAAGACTATCTAAAAATCATTTTTGCGAATGATAGATTGGTTTTTTTGAATTTATTTTTACCAATAACCAGTAAAGGTTATTTCCAATATAAAAGAAAAAGTAATCTACCTTTGTTGATGATATTGTGAATTTCATACAAGAGTTTTAGATGATGGATTGGAATGTCATAGAGAGAAATGTTGAAGTCAGTTTGTATGAATGATTGATAAGAATTTCTTATCCTTGTCAATGCAATTGTTTTATTGTAATTGATAATTGTTTTTTTGTCATAAAAAAATACCTTTTTAAATATTACAGTAATTTTATAAACTTGTTTACAATACAAATATATTCTTATTTAGTTGTACCAATATTTTATAAGAATAAACTTCTAGATGTCTAAATTAAATTTTTTAAAAATCATGTACTATTAATATCTAATTTCTACCATTTTCATTGTTAAACTGTTAATAGTTTTGAAAAATAAACATTTGATTTTTAATTAATAAGTAGTAATACTTTTGTAATAATGCTGTAAGAAATGTTTAATAATTTCTTATTTTAAAAAATCATGCATTTTTAATTCACTAATAATCTGTATCGTTTTTAAATAGAACATTAAAAACACATTTTAAACAAAATAAAAAATCTACCACTTACACATCAAAGCTTTTAATCATCAATTATTATTTTGTTTTGTCAATGAAAAATTTAATTTAACTAAAATATGATTTATCACTAGCAATTAATATATCATTATTTTATTGAAGTTGTGTATAATGAGAGTTAATTTCATGTTTATTTGTTAAATCCAACATATGCAATAAAAAAATCATTTTCAATTTCAATGAAATAAATACCAGCTGTTTTTATGTTGAAATATTAACAATAATATTATTTCAGAAAATACAATGAAATTGTCGTAAATAAATAATGGAAAAATTTTATGTCATCAATATTATTTTTGAATATATTTTAATAATGGAAGTGAGATTTTTTTAATTATTCTATTTCTTTAATTTACCTACTATAGAAGAATTCTAAAAATACTTCGTTTGTTTTTGCTTGTAATTAGTTCAATATTGTGCAAAAAAAATTGGCAAAAAAAAATAATTAAACATAATTATAAAATAATTTACTATCGAGCAAAATATATAACACCTATCAATTTTTTTATAAAAGATAATAAACAGTATTTTAATAATTTTATCTAATTTTACTCAATTTCTGATGTCTATTGACGCATAAAAGTCATAGATTATTTAATTATTTTTTAAGAACACTTTTTAAAATTTTAATGTTTTTACGAATTTAAGAGATTTGCGCGTGGGCTTTACTTTTCACTAATCTAGTAGCATGAAAGTCTTTTTTTTAGAACGAAAGATCCCATTTTTGATCACTAGTTATCTAATTTTTTTACTTTTCTCTCTTAAAAAATTTTAATTATACTGAAAGTTTGTTTTTATACCTAAAAAATAAATCGATTTGTAAAAAGATTTATACTTTTTTTTTAATTGTAACACAGAGGTTGACATAAACGGACTTTGTTTTTTTAAACTAGCCATAAAATATAACATTTTTCACTTAATTTATGCTTATTTGTCCGTTTAAATCATTATTTATCAGTTGCTATTGATTTTAATTTAAAAAATTGTGTTTTAATGACAAAAAATGCTTTGAAAAAAATTATTTCAAAGAAGTGAAATAGGGGAAATTTAAAATAGGAAATTTCTTAAAAAAACATTGAATCACTATTTTTCCTATTTGTAATAAACAATTATTTACTCTAGAACTATTTTAAAAATTTTTTAAACATCATTATTCATTATACAATTGACAAAACCGCTCTGAGTTAAAAATCTTTTCTTTGATAATTTTGTCATTTTTTTAGGAATAGCATTTAATTTTTTTAATCTCTTACTTTTATCTTCGTTTATATTTGATATTATATTTTAATATTCTATATTCATAATAAGTGACAGGTTTCGAGGAATATCTTTATATAATCTTTTCCTACATTATTTTTTATATATTTAAAATTATAAAAGAATAAGCTTCTCTTGTTTTGAGTGGTTACTTTTATACTAAATTTACAATAATATTTATTCACTAACTTCAATAATCATAGATTAGGCTTAAATTTATTGGTTGCTTAGCAATATATTAATGTTTATTTTAAAAAATTAAATAAGTATTCCATATGACCTATACAATTTCAGATGTATTTTATATAAGTCTCGATGCAATATTTCATAACTAAATTCTTTATATAAAGTCTTTCACGTAATAACTATTAGCGTGACTTTTTAGTTTAACAATATAAATGTAGTGCATTTTTATAAATTACTTAATATTTCTTCGTTAATATTTTTGCAAAATAATTTATACATTACCTTACTTTAAAAATCATAATATTAATTACCTTTTATATACCTAATTAATGCTTGTGTTTTCTTTTATTTTGTATGAAAATGTATCTACATACATAATGTCAAGATTGTAAATTATTGGTAACTATTTATAAGTTTAGATAAAATTATCTAAGCAGAATAGTAATTAGAAATTGACTAAGAGTATCTTTTATTAAAATAGAAATATAATATCTTCTATTTATTTTTGATGAAGTATATTTCGTTATTTTTTTAAATAAAAATCATATACTCGGAACTCTATCTTATGATATATTGATAAACTAAAAAATTCTAAGTTAAATAAATAGTTACTTAAATATTTCTCGAATCAGTTGGTATTTATTTTATTTAAATGTCAAGGTCTTTCATAAAGATTATTTAATATAACACAATTTTCAGAAACAACAGAAACAATTAAATCCAATAGTATTATTTATTCTAATTTAAATCTTATCTAAAGTTACTACAGGAAATTTTGTCAATAAACTTTGTTAACACATCGATCAACTGTATAATAGTTTAATCAGTAAAAAATTGTTTTTAAATAATATACAAATTATCTTAGAAAATCCATGAAGTTATTTTATACTCTTTGCAAAACATTTCCTCTGGATGAAATTATTTTTATTTACAGAATTCTATATTAATTTAAATGCTATTTGTAATAGTCTTTTTATATAATTAATTTTATCAAAGTTAATTTTTAATCTAAAATATCCATTTAAAAATATACAGATGATGATTTAGTTAATCAAAAGTATTTATTTTCATAAATATTTTTAGAAAAGAAAAATTGTAGAGAAGAGAAATAACTAAACAATTTATATATACATTAGATTGTAGAATATGGTTTGTACTGATAAGAAAATGCATCATGCGTTTTCATATATATAATTTCATCTCTCATTTATACAAGTAATTGCATTACAATTGTGTGAAGAAAAAAATCAATGTAAAGCAGTAACGTGCTAGAAATCAAATGATTATAATGCAAAAAAACATCTTCTTATGAGAGGAATTCATTCCGGTTAAGTACAACTATATTTAATATAGTAAAAACATATTTATTAAATGCTTTGGAAATTGATTTTTATGAACTTTTTCAGTAATTGGTTTTTGAGGTATGTAAATATTCGCATTTTCATTCATTGGCAAATTATTGAAAGTTTCAATTAATTTGCAAAACTTTTTGCTCTTTACTTTATTAAGAAGTTTAGAAGATTTTTTTAACAGCAATTTAATAAACTTAATATTAGCTGCTACCCAGTGATTATTATTTTTGTTTTTAAAACTATAACAAAGATACAAAATATTTCTTACCACCCAAATCAATTTGGTTTTATATTTCAAATAACTTTAGTACAAATATTTGTAATTTTAAATTTAAACAAGAGTAAGTTCTTGATTTTACAATAACATTGTTTTTACAATTTTTTTACCATTTTGTTTAGAAAGTGTATATTTCTATGCTTATTAAAATTACAATTTTTTATTAGTAATAACTTCAAGGTAAGTTTTTTATACTGGTAAACTAAATCATCAATGTGTATATTCTTAAATGATAACTTTTTTTTGCATTTAATTAATATTAGTAAAATAAATTTATTAATTTTTTTGCATATATACTTTAAAATAAAATAATTTCATTACTTTAATTATAATAATACAAAAGTAAATAACCATGACAATTTAAATATAATGTGCATTAAAACAATTAATAATTATTGAACATTACTAAATTTAATGGACTTATAACTGTATGAAAAAGAAGGTATTTATGTATAAAAATTCATGATTTCAAGTAGAAAACCAAAAATATAATACTATTACATGCATTTACTATTTATTTTATGTATAACTTTTTTAAATAAAAATAAAGTTTTTTATTTACTTATTTTATAACCACTTTATTTTAGAGTTTTAATTATGCATGCTAATAAATCAAAAAAAATTATATAATAACCAAATTTTTTAAATTAAACTTATTTTTTTGTTATCATTAAAACTTTGTATGCTTTTTTTTATTAAATATATTTGTTTTATGTTAAATTTTATTTACTCGCAATTAAGATTATAAAATAAAATTAAATACTAAAAAAATAAGCTCTAATACATTTTAAATAAAAAATTGTAAAATTTAGAGTATATATTAATACTACATTTGTTATATTTTTTGCTATAGTATTTGCAACAGTTTTGCATAACGATTAATAATCAAAACAATTACCCATTTTGTATAGTATATTTTACCTTTAATAAATATAAAACATCAACAATTGGTAAACTTCATAGTTAAATTTTGTTTTGCTGGAGATTACAAAACATTTCCATAACTGAAACCCAAATTATGATAATTATTATACAAAATATAGATGTTAGTTTTAGTTTATAATTATTAAAATTTTTTATCAACATTTTTGTTAATTAAAATACACACTTATTGCTATAGAGATTATGTAATTTTTAAGAGAAATGGAAATTTTTTAATGAATACTATTTATTTATTTATTATTTTCCTTTAGAGATAGGTAAAAATAACTATTTATAACTACAAGTTCCATACATGTTCTTAAAATTATTACTTTTATATGTTGGACAATCCCTTAAATAAATAAATAAATATCGAAGAACATAAGCAATACATTTAACTGAAAGATTATTATCAGTAAAATATTATTGTATAAAACTGTATTGTGATTAATAAATATTATTTAAATTTTATAATATTATAATCTTTTCATGATATATCAACAAAGTTTTTTGCATACCTATAGTGATAGAAAAACGGTGAAATGATATAACATGTCACATTTTAATCATTCGGTGAGTCATATTTATAAAATATAATCCGTGTTTTAAGTTATAAATATAGTTCTTATTTTAAATTATATATTTAGGTCGTCGCTTGTGTTATAATTTTTACCTTATTCTCAGTAATCTTTATAATGTTTTTATTTCGTAAAAAAAAAAAACAGAAAAAACGAAGAATAAATGAAAGTTCGAATTTAGAAATTATAGACGAAAGTAAAGAATTTAAAAGAGTATCACTTTCTGATTACAAAACTCTAAATGATAAAGAAGTAAGTTAATATATTTTTAATTATTTTAAACAATTCTTTTAAAGAAAGAACAAATAAATTCAGAAAATATTGTAAAATGTCCAATAAAAGTAACTGTTAAAGAGGATTCTTTACAAATAAGTAGGGATGAAGAAAGCCTGAATATAAATGAATGCCTTAATGTTAATCCTGATCCAGTTACGATAAATGAAAAAAATAATGCAAATATTTATTTAACAAATTTTAATAATAGCCTGTGGATTTGTTTTAGAATTGTAGCATCATATCCTTTAAATTATGTAATTACACATTCAATGGGATTTATAGGGCCACAAGAAAATATAAAAGTAATTACTAAAATCAATTTAATTATAATAGTAATAATTTAATTTAGATTCATATAAAATTTCTATCATTGCCTGAAAATCAAGAATCGGTTTATTGTTTTGCTGAGGAACATGCTATAATGATACAGTGGTTTTTCCTTATGGAATCAGAAATAACCGGTTCACCAAAATACTTTTTTATGACCCAATACCGGAAATCAAATTGGAGAAGTAAAGTAATTAGATGCACATTTTTAGAAAAAAGCCAAAAACAATAGAATTTTAAAACATTCGTTATAATATATTGAATACTGTGTATATTTTTAGTTAATTATTAATAAAATTAAAATAAATTGCTGCCATTTGGTTTTTTAATTTTTAATATCATGAAAGGAAATTAAAAATAACCCTCATACTTTATATATCTCAATTACATAAATATACTTCGTTGAATAAAAAACCACCATAAAAGTTAACCATAAACTAAATCCCTTACTACTTTAAATTCATATTTTTTTTCCTTTTAATGGAGTAAGATTTTAATTTAAATGAAAATTAAAACTTTATGAAATGTATATTTTAATATAGTACATTAACTTTTATAGCTTAATTAACTTTTTAATGATGGATAAAAATATTTCCTGATATCATATTTTAATGAATATTTTAAGATTTAAAAATGCCAAAATTATGCAATACCTCATTTATCTCTTTGATAAAATTTGATTCTATCTAAAATAAATTGTTTTCTTTCAAAATAATCATGCAGAAAAAAACTTTAAAAAAGTAAAGTAAACCGAATAATGAATTATTACTTAAATTCTAAAGTATTATTAGACATAATTTTTTATTTTTAAATTCATGGAATAATTTTTTCTTAAAATCATTTTTTCTTATTCTATAATTATATATGCCATTAGTTATTTACATCTATAAAATATCATTTAATAATTTTCGAAATACTTTACATTAACCATTTTATTTAAGTAATATGATTAAAAACTTAGTAATAATATTTTTACTTCTTTCATCAATCATTTTACAAGCATCATCTTCTGATGACTGTGAAATACTAAAGCTATGTGATCAATTTGATGATATAGTTAGATTTGCAAGATGTACTGATACATTTATTCAACAAAACCCACTTTGTGATGAAGGTAAGCAAAATTATCAACAGGTTATCAGATTTATCCTTTATATTTAGAATTAAAAGAATTGAAGATTTCTAGATATATTAAAAATGGATTTCTACCTTTTTATAACGTCTTTAGTAAAAGAAATTTGAGAATCTTTAAACAACTCCGACAACTTCAACGAATTCCGGTTGGATAAGAAACAACCTGTTCATTGAATAATAAATAATTAATTTCTATCAAGACTTTTGGAATCAAATGTTGATACATAAATCTCATGTTTATCATTTAGTATTCAAAATACAGAATGTGATATTAGAAATTTTATATTAATTAAATATTATATAATTAAAAAACACTTCATTTATAAAATTATTTTGATAAATATAAAATTGTGGTTGACTGAATAAATATTGATATGTTAATTATTTCAATTTTATTGATTTTAAATACTTAAATAAAGAAGTTTTTGTAAAAATATAAGGAATCTATAATTGTAAAAATCTATTTTTTATACATTAATTTTATTAAAAAGTACTATGCTTTTGCTTCAACAATAGTTGGATTTGTTCTAATTTTAGATCTATATGGATATTGTGTGTACATATAAACTGCTACAAAGATTACAAGTGTACCAAATATCATTAAATAACTTGGCCATTTATCGAAAAGAGCTATTGAAACCAATGCTGTTAATATAATTACAAATCCTGATGCAAAGCATTTTAAAATTGATGAGGCATGTTTTAGTAATATTGCTACAACCATCCCATGAACTCCAAATATAAAAGCCATTAAAATTACCCAATAATCAAACCCTATAAAGAGACCATGAGTTGAGATCTTATTGTATTCTGATAGCTAAATATAAAAAGAAATTATTAAAAAAAAGAATAAAATTTACAAAAGCTGTTGTTAAATGAACAGGTATAGAAAATATTGATAACTGAAAATTTCGTGCCCAAATTGAGGTTACAGAACTTTTAAACAATTTTTCCAGAAATGTTCCAACAAATCCAGCAATTGTTGTACCTGTAAGAACCATTATTAAACCAATAATTTGTGGTGGTATATGGAACGGATTTGGTAGTGGATAATAATGAGAAGTTGTTTCAATTGTGTTATTTACGTTTGTTGAATTATATACAGTATTGCTATTCTTAATATTCGGAAACTTTATTTGAACTAAAATAATACCAACAATAAGAACAACCATAGATAACCATTGTATGGTAGAAAGTTTTCTCTTAAGTAAAATAACGGTAAAGAAAGCTGTAGTAAGTATCTTTATTTGTTGCAACACTAATAATAATGTAGCATCAAGATAACTAATAGCATAGTAGTACAATAAATTTTGAATTGCATAACAAAATGCTGGTATACTTGTTTTAAGAAAACTTTTCCAATTAATCATTGTCTCTAAATGTAGTATCTTTGCCGCATTAATTAAAGAACTATTCTCAATTGTTAAAAATATTATCGAAAGGAATATTTTGAAAAATTCTCCAGTCATTAATGCTACTGGAGCAATAAACATATATTCTACTTTCCTAAATCTCACATATCGTAACATGCATACTGATAATGTTCCATGAAATATAAAAAATAAGATTGACAACGTTTTTATGGGAACTAAAAGTAGACAGATCAACAATTGTCAAAATTAAAAAATAATGTATACAAATTATACTTACTCAAGTTTTTAAATTTCAAAAACCAATTACCATCTGTTAGGTTGAATTTTTCACTATCATTGTCACTTTTTTCAGAGCAATTACTATTGAAAGTGTATATATCTTTACTAGTAGATAAAGTTAAAGTTTTATTATTTAATGACATAATAGATACTTAGTTAATATAAATTTATATAAAATTAACTAATAATATTTATGACTATATATATGATATTATATATAATTTTGATAGACGATGATTTCTGAAAGGAGGAATAGATCTAATAAGCATAAAATTAATAAAAGCAAGAATATATATATAAAATTTTAATTTATAAAAAGACATATTATTCTAGTAAAAATTATAAATGATCATGTCTCATTTATTTGTTTGTTGTTTTAAATAGCATCAAAATGTTAAATAAGTAATATGGTTGACGTATCATACTGAGACTGTTTACAGACATTTCATCTATGGTAAAATTGTTTTCACTTTAGCTTCATTTAATCATTAACTGTAGAAAAAAAAATGTATGAAATATTGTTTCATCTCTTTATTAATATTTATTGCTAAACCTTGACAAATTGCAAATATTTTATTTTTTAATTACATTTCTTGATAACTTTTTATCAGATAAATAGTATAATTTAATTAAACAAACATCTATTTTTTAATGATAAAAAATAAATAACTCTTCTAATAACTATTTATTTTATTATAAAAAAATATTTAAACATAAAATATTGTTTATTTTCACCGTGGTATGTCAAATCTTTCTCATAATTAATTTGCAAATTTGGGTAAAAATTAATTGCTCATTGGAATTTTACAAAAATAAAACTACATGACGCCAAAATGCCAAATTTTTGGTTAACCTTATGTTAAATTATCATTCAGATGATAATCAAAAATAGTATCAAGGATAGTCAAACGTCCTTTCTGTTATTTGATACAATAGAGATGACAATATGCTTCGAAGCTTCTGTCTCTTTCTTTCCTTCCTTTTTTGACATCCTTTTCCTATAGAAGTATTTTTTTCACTTAATGGAAACCAATAAATCTCCTATTTATATTACTATTTTAATGAAAAACCTGTTTTAATACATTAAAACCTTTTCATGTACTAATGATATTTGTTAAGTTATTTCCTTAGCTAAAAAATCAACATGTAAATTTAATAAAAAAAAGAGGTACCGACTACGGAAAGTGTTTCAAGGCTACATAAAGGTGGTACTAATGTCAGCATCTTTCCATATAAAAGATTTCCATTTGCCAACAAAATTAAATAATTATTATTGTTTAAATATTCTATTATGGAGCAAGACAATAAAAAACTCATCAGAGAAGCTGAAAACCTACGTTCAATTGCCTTCATTGGCGTTGCCGTATCCACAGTCGCCGTTCTGATGTCTATTTTCTCAGTACCTATGCTTTACAACTACATGCAACAAGTCCAAACCGTAATGCAAAATGAAGTTGATTTCTGTAGATCCAGATCAGGAAATATCTGGAGAGAAGTCACAAGAACACAAATTCTTTCTAAAGTTTCAGGAGGAAGATTCGAACGTCAAGCTGGGTACGGGACATCTGAAGGAGTTGAAGGATCATTCGGCGGACGCCCAACTGGAGGATGCTGCGGATGCGGTGCATCACCACAAGGCCCACCAGGATTACCAGGACGAGATGGTCGTGATGGTCAAGATGGAGCACCAGGAAAACCAGGAAGAAATGGACCAGATGGTCCAGCCGCCACACTTGCCCCAGCTTTCGATTTTTGCTTTGACTGCCCACAAGGACCACCAGGAGCACCAGGACGTGCAGGACCAAAAGGACCACGAGGAAATGCCGGAACACCAGGAAGACCAGGACAACCAGGAAAAAGAGGACTTGACGGAAGGCCAGGACAACCAGGAAGAGCAGGACAACCAGGCCGTCCAGGAAAAGCAGGAGCAAGAGGAACTCCGGGTGTTGTCACAACAGTTGAAGGACCAGCTGGACGACCAGGACCAGCAGGAAGACCGGGACCAAAGGGACCAGATGGACGTCCAGGAGCACCAGGACAGCCAGGAAGACCAGGATCACAAGGACAACCAGGAAATCCAGGTTCACCAGGATTACCAGGAACTCCAGGATCACAAGGACAACCAGGACCAGCCGGACCTAAAGGTAGTCCAGGTGCTTGCAACCATTGCCCACCTCCAAGAACCGCTCCAGGATATTAAAATTCTCTTAATTAATCATTGTATACACTTAATTTTAACAAATAAAATTTTAAAAATTATAAACACTTTATTATTTGCTTAAATCGTTCAATGTAATTTTCTATTTTTAAAACTACAAAATTGATTAACATTGTCATTTTGTAAATAACTTGTAACATAAAAACTCAAATTTGTAAAGGCATAAAAAGTAAATGTGTAATTAAATTCAAGTTAATATAAAATGTTTGTTAAGTAAAATTATAGCTTATATTTATATAATAATAATAATACTTGAAAATAGCATCATTACTTCTAATGTTTAAAAAAATATAATTATCTTAACACATGTTCCATTTATAAATCCAAAAATCAACATTAAATATAATTATCTTTAGCTTCAATAAAGTGAAATTTCAAATTTGGTAAAATTCTAGTTAATGAAGAATAAATCCCAAATAATATTATGTACTTAAATTATTCAACTTGTTTTTTAAATTAAATAAATGCTTTTTAACTGAATAAACATTTTAAGACTATAATTGCAATGTATTTATGTATCCTAATATTGTATTTTGCATCATGTGAAAATAAACTTATATTGGAAAAGAAATAACAAGTTATGGTGAAAGGTTAAAAAATCTGCTCTTGAAATAGAATTATCACATGTACAAATAAAAAGAAAGTAAATGTCATATAGATTAATTTTGGTTTGGCATTGTAACCAGTACCCACTATTTTTAAAATAATGCAAAAATAAAGAATAATTAAACTTTTTATTTGTTTACAAACATTTATTTATTTGATTTTTAAAAAAAATCATATTATTTTGTTGAGTTCTAAGAATTTTAAAATTATTTTTCTACTTTTAATAACTAATCAAAAAAAGTTCATCGAGAAAATTAAATTGATATCTTTAATTAAAGTGATTAATTAGTTAAATAATTCCGTGAAAAAGGTAATTACTATTTATTATTTCATATGATATTTCTAAAAGTTATTAATGTTTTTATATACTTTCTTTTTAGTTTAAACCAAAAGATTTTTAGATAATCAACATTTAGAAATTCTCAAAAAATAAAAATGTTTTCAAGTGAGCCAGTTCGTTTTTTTACAAACTGAAAAAAATTACCATTAAAAAATTTTTTAATATACAACTAATTATTATTATTATGAAAAAGTCATAACAAATTTTTTAATTTATTTATTATGAACAATTGCACTTTTATAATAAGACTAAATAACCACTAATTATTGCTGAAATAACTAAACGATTCCCAACTTGTGTGAAAACATTTCAGTGACCGTTTATTATGAAATTTAAAACCTGTCTTCAAAAACATCATATATTCTAGTTGCTTCATAAATATAAAAATATTATAAATTGGCAAAAAATGATACCCAAGGTATTTTTGTAATTAGAGATTTATCCAAAAATTTAAAGATCATTGGTACAATACTTTAATTAATTTAAAAATTATATTTTTTTTTCTTGGTCACTTACTTTTAATTTTTATAAAAATTTGAAATGTTGATGTTTTCTATTGTTAAAATTTGGCCATCAGAAACAATTCTTTAAGAAAATTTAATTTTTATGGATAAAAAATGTATATTCAGACGTTTAAAAAGTGTGATAATTACAAATTCAGCGTCTTATGTTTCAATTACAAAATAAAATTTATTAAACATAAGATTTTTTTACATATAAAATTACATTTTTGCCTATTTGTATAATAAAGGTTCTTCAACAATAAGTACATTTTTTGTTAAAAAAGATAATTTAATTAATCTTCTTAATCACTATTAATGAAATGTCAAAATTTTTTCAATCATCAAAATAGACAAAAATACAACGAATTGTATTAATGAAATTTTAATGAGTGGTTTTGATTTATTACAAGTATAATTGAAATTATTTTAAAAAAAAAATCTCATACTTTTGTTGAATATTTAGTTAATTGTTAGTAACATTTCGTTGCAATTAAACGATTTAGAAAACGTTTAATTTTTGAAAGAATTTTTTTTTGATAAAATAAGAAAACTACAACGCAATATTACTCATTTTTATGTAATTTTAAATCGTTTTATGGGATGCTACGAAAATGATTGACGGATACAAACAATATTTTTCAAGATATTTTTTTGAAATGTTATATAGAAAAGGTTAAAAAGGTGACATTTTTGGAAATTTTAATTATTATTTTATTGCGCTAAAATACGTTATATAATAAAATACAAAAAATTTTCACTAGATAAAGTAATTGGTACTATACTAAATTTTATCAATAGCATATTACACTTTGGAAATTTTCGAAATTCTCAGCTAAAGTGTTAAGGTAAATTTTTTGTTACACATCCAACAGTAGAGAATGACAGAAATTAAGAATCTTTAATGGCTACACAAATGCATGAGATTATTATCGTTTATTTCAATTTTTGCAAATTAGAAAGAAATTATCCGTTAAACAAATTGTTTCATATATGGGGAAAATTAAAAGCATCTACATATAATGCTTTATAAATCCTTTGTAAACACCAAAGATCTAATAAAATGAGAAGGTATGTCGTTGTAAAACACTTTCAAAGTTGAAGATTCAAAATTGGAAAATACATTGACACTTTAATTAATATTCTATAATAGTCACTAGAAGAGATTGAAATAATTCCAATATTGACAATTTTAGTTCAAATTCCCTTTCATTATACAATTTTTTTTTACAATAGTGCATAAATTTCATCACAGAATAACATAAATTGTTTTCCGCAATAAATCTTAAAATACACTGTATTAATCATTTCCATCTACATGTCAAAAGTAATGACCATCTTTATATCCAACAACAAGTGATAAATCACAGTACAATAAACTCATATGTTTATTTTTAAAATAAAGCAATAAATTTAACGTTAGAAAAGTGCTAGTAAAATTAATTTACAAAAGAATCTATTAACTTAATAAAATGTTATAAAACAAATTAGGTAATTTATAAAAAAGAAAGTATTAAGAAGAAGAATCTTGTTTTCTCATTTCATGTTCAATCAACGGTATTAATTTGTTATCCTTTCCTAAAGCTTTTAACAATTCCATTAAAAATGGAATATAGTTGTGTTTCCTTCTGATGTTTTCTTTTCTTACCTTCTCTCTTTTATCCAATTCATACCGAATACTTCTCTCTAACTCCTTAATTTCAAATGAGTTTTCATCGTTTTTTTGTGATGACTTTAATGCATTCAATTCCTTTTCCATTTTTTCCAATTTGTCACCAACTACAGCCATCAAGTTAAAACTAATTTCTCCTTTGTTATATGTTTCAATTTTCTGTTTTAAACATGAAATGACTTCTGGCAACCATCCCTTAGATATATCATAACTGCCATGATCAATTGGACCGTCTTTAAGACCATCTAATTCATAGACATGACCATTGTATGGTATAAAAGTTACATAATGATAAGCTTCCTCCTTTTCTGATTGTGGGACATCTAACTCAAAGAATGTTTGCTTTCCAAAACTATTGTGAATTTGACGAATGGGTTCACTATTGCTTAGGCACAATCCACGATTTGCTGGATCAAAAGAAACGGTGAAATTTTTGAAGTCTTCCAAGATGTTTCCAAGTCCAACATTTTCATCTTTAACATTAAGAAGTAAATTAATAATAGATTGTGTGGCACATGCATTTGTAATTACCTATAAAAAGTTTTCTGTTATTTTATGATGACGGTATACTTACTTGTTGTGCAAAAAATATCCCATTTTCATCAGTTGTAATGGTTCCAGTACTAGTGGCACCAGGTCTCCATTTAAAAAGAAATATAAGTCCATAAACAGGGTGCATATCCTTGAAAGAACTATCATCTAGGCTATAAAGTTCCTCAACTTGAATTCCTGTGACGCCGAGTCCTTTAATCATTTCAGTAAATAACCCAGGATCAGACTCGATTAAGCACCAATTACCATTGGAATTGTCAGACATACTTATAATTTAAGAAATTTAAAAACTATGACTTGTGAAAATAGTTACTGTAAATTAGCAAGAATGCTTTTTTATATCCAATATACCATTCAAGACTACTTTCAAAACTTTCGTTACAAGAGTACATTGTATTGGTGATATCTTATTGATGACGTTGGCAATTACTTTAAAAAAACAATAAATTTACTGAAAATTCGTTTTTTATATGAAAATTAATTTATTTCTTATTTGGAGATGTATTTTAAAAAAATATCATGAGTATAGGTTTGAAACAAAGTTTATTTTTAGTATATAATTACAGGGAATGTGTTTAACGTAAACATTATATTATCCATTGCTTCTTCTTATATGTTTTGAATAATTATTTACTAAAAAATCCTTTTATCGGTATTTTGTAATTTTCTTTTTGTAGAGAAAAAAATATATCGGAAATTAAGTTAATTAAAGATTAATTTGTTTTTTTATATTTTTTTTAAATTTTATAATGAGTTTTAAATCTTTCTCTATAATTAATATGGGAACATATGTAATAAATTTACTTCATAATATGAAAGACCTTATTTTGAACCAGTAAAGCATTATTGAAAAAAGTACTTTTTACATTGATGTTATTTATTGCATGAAATTTGGTTTATATTTATTTTTTTATAAAAAAAATGACATTTTATTATTATTATTACTGCCCATCTGGCATGTTTAGTGATTTTTTAGATATCTCATAATAATGATAATAAATAATCAACTTTTTAAAAATATTAAATTTAAAGAAATATAACTTAAAGTCCAGCAATATGTGGAAGAAAATTATCCTCGTCGAAAAATTAGTAAATAAAAAAATTTGTCATAAAATTATGATAAAAAATTAATATTGATTCAAATACTCTGATTAAAATTTATTGAAAATAACAGAAATAATGAGTTTTTCATTACATTATATGCTTACTTATCTCATCTATTATTTTTTAAAAGCCATTAAAAGTACATAAGAATTTAAAACTGAATTTCAAAAAATTGTTCAAATAACCACCAAAAACAATAAATCTTAGCACTTTTATCAAATTTTTATAAAAAAAACCTAATTTTTTATTTATCATAAAATTTTGGTTAAAAATAAATGAAAAGTTAATCTATATTACTTAAAAGATCTTTGAGAATTTGTAAAATCATGCACACCAAATCATTCACCATTAAAAATTTTTAAAGCAACTTATGGAATTTTTTGTATTATTAACGTTTAATAATTATAGCTAGTTTGCAAATATTTTGTGCTTTAAAAAACATTGATTCTATGGCATTATATTTTTTCACAATACAATCCTTGAATTTAAATAGACTTTGAATTCTCATTTAAATTAGTACTTATTTACAATTTCAAAATATTTTCTAATTCATCACATTTTTTCTTATAATTAGTAAGAAAAAAATTGAAATATCATAAAATACAAAATTAATATACCTTATTGATTTTTGTAGTTTTGGTTGTTCATTTTTTTATATAGATATTTTGAAAATATTCTTATCTTTAAAAAAACTCACGAAATTGGAGATTAATGCGTGAAACAGGAGCATCGTCAAGAAAACTAAGAAAAAATACTCTGTAAAACAAATTAAATCACATGTATATATACAGTTTTTAAAATTCATCTTTACAGATTTTGTTGTTATTACTGTATATTTTAAAGAAACACTTTACTCCATACTTTCATATTTTTTCCAAATACTGAACTTTTCTTTTTTTTATGTTTCTGGATTCTTTTACAGTCTGAAAAACATTAGTAATTAAGTTATTTTTTTTACATTGCTGTAAAACCTTTATGTTTTTATTCAAATAAAAAATAATATAAATATAAAGTTATGACAAATAATGATTTATTTTATAACATTTTTGTTTTAATATCATTGTTTATTTTTTCAAACTCACAGAATTTATATGTAAAAATGATCAAAATTAGATTCCTACCGATTTATTTTTTGTTTAAAAACAATAAAATTTTTTAACTTAATTAAATTTGACTATTCTTAGATCATATTTTATTTTCGTACAATTTTACACCTATTTTTATATGTAAATTTAAATATGATAAATTAAAAATTATCTATCTTGTTTTGTTATTAAAAATTTTTTTAAAGTTTTGTCACCATAATAACCACTTTTTTAAAGATCCTATTTAAAGCTATGTGTAACGATCATTTAAACATCTATCATTTGTTTGATGTTAATATAAATATAAATATTTTGGAACATTAATAATAAGCTTTCTTTTATAGACATTAATCTAACAAATACCAAATTTAACCTATTTTTCATTATTTTCTATTTAATCTAAACTACTAATTTCTCTAAATTTATTTCTTCCATCTATAGTATACTAAGTCAATAAACACTAATCTTTTCATACTTAAATTAGATCTAATTTAAAAAATTATTTCTTTCTACTAATATACTTATTTTTCTTTTATTTAAAATATTACCTTATCTTAAGAAATCAAATTTATTCCTATCAAGAATACTTTGTAAACTTACTTTAATCATTGGAAATGCGTCGGAATAAAGAAATATGCATAGCATTGATAATGTTTTTAACACATTTATCTAGATTGTATGGAATATCATCTTTTTCAAAGATTTCAAAGTTTGTTAGATATGCTTCTACAGTCAAAATTAATGTTACAGAGTATCCTTTAATGAAAAAAGATACAAATGCTGTAGAAACAATTCATGGGATACAAATTTCTGATCCATATAGATACTTAGAAGATCCTTTCAATGTTGAAACAATTAGTTTTGTTAACAAACTTAATGTTATCGCAGAAGGGGTATTTGAAAAATCAAAAATCAGAGATACTATGCTAAAAAAATTAACAGAGTACATTAATTATGAAAAATATGGGGTTTTTACGAAATTTGGTGATTTTTACTATTATTCATATAATACCGGTCTACAAAATCATGAGTAAGTTTATATGTATATGTATCACTTCTATTTCCAGTGTTATATGTCGAAAGAAAGATTTAAAAGACAAAGGAGAAGTTTTCTTGGATGTAAATAAACTTTCTAAAGATGGCACAATATCCTGTAGTTCAATAAAGATTACTGAAGATGGTTCTTTAATAGCTTATGGTTTATCTGAGAATGGTAGTGATTGGAATACAATAAGATTCAAAACTTCTGATGGCAAAGATTTACATGATGTTTTGGAAAAGGTGAAGCATTCAGGTAGTGATTTCATTTATAACAATACTGGTTTTATTTATTCAACTTATCCAAATCGCAAAGAATCCGATACTGGAAGAACCGTTGAAAAAAATAAGTACCATTCATTGTATTATCATAAAATGGGCACACCACAAAAGAATGATATTTTGATAGTTGATTATCCAGAAGATGAAGAAGTATTTACTTTTGGGTTTACATCTGAAGATAAAAAATATTTATTTGTTACTTTAAATAAAGGAACAGATCC
This sequence comes from Strongyloides venezuelensis, assembly GCA_963280985.1. NCBI lineage: Eukaryota > Metazoa > Nematoda > Chromadorea > Rhabditida > Strongyloididae > Strongyloides > Strongyloides venezuelensis. The sequence continues at coordinate 21,334,006 of CAUJLX010000002.1, read as the reverse complement.
AAAAAATAAGGTTTACTATTTTGATTTAACTAGCACTTCTAGTGATGAAATAAAAGGAAATTTGAAAATGAAACCATTATTCGATAAGAATGACGCTTCATACCAAATAGTTGACTCTAATGAAGATGATGTCTTTGTATTAACAGATAAAGATGCTCCAATGGGTAAGATAATCAAATTAAAATTTTCTGATGCAAAAAAAGGTGAAAGTGCATGGACAGTTTTAATTGATGAGAATAAAAAAAGAAAAATTTCCAGTGTTACGGTTGTCGGTAAAGATTATCTTATATTGAATTGCTTAGAAGACGTTAAAAGTGCCTTGTATGTGTACAATAAACACACAGGAAAATTAATTCAAAAACTTAATATTGACGTTGGAGTTGTTTTTGATGTTTCTGGAAATAGTAAGAGTAACGAATTTTTTATTGGTTTTTATAATCAAGTTACTCCTGGAACAATTTACAAAGGATATATTGACAATTCAGATAATAATAAAAAATTCAAATTACAAAAAATTGTCGAGAGTACTGTAAAAAATCTTGATAGTAATGATTTTGTAATGTAAAACAAGTTTTCTACAAGACCAAAGATAATAAAGATGTTTCTATGTTTATATTTCATAGAAAAGATATGAAATTAGATGGAAATAATCCTGTTCTTCTTGAAGGTTATGGTGGATTTTCTATTTCAAATACTCCTTATTTCTCTGTTTCAAGGTCAATGTTTGTGAAGCATTTTAATGGTATTCATTGTATTGCTAACATTCGTGGTGGTGGAGAATATGGTGAAGAATGGCATATAGATGGCATGCTTCATAAAAAACAAAATAGTTTTGATGATTTCATCGGTGCTGCTGAATACTTAATTTCTAATAAATATACAAATCCATCAAAATTGGCAATTCGTGGAGGATCTAATGGAGGATTATTGATGGCAGCTGTCTCACAACAACGGCCAGATCTTTTTGGAGCCGTAATCAATCATGTTGGCGTTCTTGATATGCTTCGATTCCATAAGTTTACTGCTGGAGGAGCATGGATTCCGGAGTATGGAAATCCTGATATCAAGGAAGATTTTGATTATTTATTGAAGTACTCACCTCTTCACAATATAAAAATGCCTCCCAAACCTATTCAATGGCCAAGTACATTACTACTGACTGGTGATCATGATGACAGAGTTGTTCCATCACATACACTTAAATACATAGCAACACTGTACGAGGTTCTTCAGTCAGGTATTGATTATCAGACAAATCCTGTAATAGCAAGCGTTGAAAAATCAGTTGGCCATGGAGCAGGAAAACCGCTATCTAAATCGTTAGATGAAATTGTTGACGCATTTTCATTTATTCAGCTAACGTTAGATTTAAAATGGAAGAATTAAAATCAGATGTTTGCTTTCAATTTCAATTATTCATGTAAAAGGTTTTTATTTTGTATTTTAGAAAATTAATGAATTTTTGAAAATATTTTATTTTTATTTATACAAAGTTGATTATCTTAAAATATAAAATCTGTTCTTGATTATGTTAATCTATTTACAAGAAAAAATAGACTTGAAATTTTTATTACTTTAAAAAAAAGTACATTTTACTTTTCCAATCCAAAAAGTAAACTTTTATAGTGTATAAAAATATTCTTCAAACAAATATAATGTAAAGTACGTTTTGAAGTTAACGTATAAAAAGTCTTATTTTAAACATAACAAATATAAAAATTATTACCAATAAATAAAATTTTATCGTTTAAAAAAGTTATTTGATTACTTTTAGCTTCTCATTTTTTTTCTACCTTGGCATTATCAAATGTTAATATTATTTCCTAGAATTTTTTCATCTAAAAATGATTCTAAATACTTTATCTTACTACATTAATCATAAAACATAAAGTTATAAACATTATTATCATAACAAATTAATCTTTGTATATTTTAATAATTTAGTTTTGAAATATACACAAATTTTCAAACCAAAACTTGAAATTTTATCTATTATATAATTATTTTTATAAATAAATTTCTAAAATTCACGTACATTGTCTTTATGAGAAGTCTAATGTTCTAAAATGTATGAAAAATGTATTTACATAAAGAATATTAAAACTTTTTTTAGTAATTATATCTTTGTTCTTTGAAATATTGTGTTATGACGAAAGTTTATATTTTGAAAGGTACCCTTCTACCATTAGAATAAATGTTTCTGAATATCCAATTATGAGGAAAAATTTAAGCGCTGTTGAAATAATAAATGGAGTAAAAATTGATGATCCTTATAGATACTTAGAAGATATCTATAGCCATGAAACATTACATTTCATTGAACAAATCAACACCATGTCTGATAATGTTTTTAAAAAATCAAAATATAGAAATATTATGAAAGAAAAGATACAAGAATATATGGATTTTGATAAATATGGATTATATACAAAAATTGGTGATTATTATTACTATTACTATTCACCAAAAGGGCAAGATAATTAGTAAGACTACATTTATTTATAATAATTATTTTTAGTAATCTTTATCGAAAGAAAACCTTAAATAGTAAGGGAAAATTATTTTTTAAATACAATCAAACATGTGGAAATACACCTATATATTATAACTATGGAAAATTTAGTGAAGATGGGTCAATATATGCTTATGGCTTCACAAATGAAACAACACAATTAACAACAATTAACTTTAAGTTGTCAAATAATAAAATATTAAAAGATACGTTAAAAGATATCTTGTACACAGATATTGCTTTTATTTTCAACAATAATGGAGTAATTTATTCTTCATTCTCGAATGTTACTCATTTAGAAGGAGAAGAATGTTCATATATGATATACGAGAATCATTCTTTGTATTATCACAAAATGGGTACTCCACAAAGCGAAGATATTAAAATAGCAAACAATCCCATAAACAAGACTTTTTTAATGTACGGATACGTTTCTGCAGATGAAAAATATCTTTTTACCAATATATATCCTCAATTTGATTCAAAAAACATAATATATTATTATGATTTAAGGAACGTTTACAATAATAGATTTTATGGAAAAATAAATATGATACCACTTATTGGCAATTTCGATGCTAATTACCAAATTATTGATTCCAATTCTGAAGAAGCGATTATAATAACTGATAAAGATGCTCCAATGAAAAAAATTATTAAAGTTAAATTTTATAAATCATTTTTGGGTGAAAAAAATTGGAAAGTTTTAATTGATGAAGAGAAAACTAGATTAATTGAAAGTGTCACTGTTGTTGGAAAAGATTATTTAATTTTAAGATGTTTAGAAAATGTTAGAAGTATTCTCCATATTTACAATAAACACGATGGAACCTTACTTCAGACAATTGATATGGGTCTTGGTAATATTGAATATATTTCCGGTAATAGGAGAAGTAATGAATTTTTTTTATATTTCCTCAATCCAATAATACCAGGAGTTATATATAAAGGAAACCTGGATAAAATTAAAAATAATGAAAAAGTAAAATTTAAAAAATTATTTACTGAACTACCCAACGGTCTTAAAATTGATGATCTTTCAATCAAACAAATATTTTATAAAACAAGAGATGGGAAAAATGTTTCAATGTTTTTACTTTATAAAAATAATATAAAATTAAGCAGGAACAATCCAGTTTTATTTGAAGCATATGGAGGTTTTAATATTTCTTATACACCTTATTATCACGGTTCGAGAATTATGTTTGTTAAACATTTTGGTGGTATTTGGTGTTTGGCTAATGTAAGAGGTGGTAATGAATTTGGAGACCAATGGCATAAAGAAGGAATATTGAACAAGAAAAATAATACATTTAATGATGTTATTGATGGCCTTAATTTTTTAATTTCAAATGGTTATACAAGACCTTCTAAATTGGGCATTATTGGAACTTCAAATGGTGGAATGGTTATGGCCGTTGTTAGTCAACGTCGTCCAGATCTTGTTGGTGCAGCAGTTATCGAAGCTGCTCCACTTGATATGACTCGCTTTCATTTATTTACCCATGGAATGACATGGAGAGACGATTACGGTGATCCTGATATTAAAAAAGATTTTGATAATCTTCTTACTTATTCACCATATTATAATTTAAAAATGCCTTTACAGCCACTTCAATGGCCCTCAACTTTATTATTTACAACATATTATGATCAAATAGTTGTACCGATACACACATTAAAATATACAGCTCGTCTTTATGAAATTCTTCAAAAAGGTATCGACTATCAATATAACCCTATAATAACAACTGTAATAATGAATCGAAGTGAACATGGAGAAGCAACATCTTATTATAATTATATAGAAGATAATGTTAAAATATTTTCATTCCTTCAACAAGCATTAAATTTAACGTGGATAAATTAAAAAAAAAATTTTCCCTTAAAACATAAATGTTCAATTTATCGTTATAAAAAATACATACAGTTATATAATAAATTGCATATCAATTTTGATATTATAATTAACATACAAAAAGGAGATATTTCTAAATATGAATGTTAACTTAACAAATATTTATTTTTCGTGGAATGTTATTTAATGTACTATGACAATATTTTCCAAGCTATCGTATAATATTTTGTTTGTTTGGTAACACTTTATTGTAGTGTTTGTAAAAAGCGATTGAAAAATAATTTTTCTAAAATATTTAAATTATGGAATCATAGTTTTTTTGTATTGTTTGATTGACAATTATTATTTAGAAAGATTTTTTTTTCATCTGAAGTTAGATACCATTTAAGTTAATGTAATTATAAAAATTTTGCTTCAAATTATTAGAAATATTTTGGAAGGAAAAAGTGATGACTATAATTTTAATGAAGCAAGAAAAAACGAATAAAAGTGTTGTAGATCAAACATTTGTTTTTAATACACAAGATATTCGAAGAATGTTTATGAAGTTAATATACATTTCTAAAGTATTTTAAAGACAAACATAACAAATAACACTATATCATTTAAAGAGCCATGAAATTCAATAATTTATTTTAAAGTTAACAAAAAAAAACTTAAACATAAAATTGTGGGACCTCAAATCAAAAATTCATATATAAATATATTTCTAAATACATTTTAACTATCCTAAAGTCCCATAAAGTTTTCAACCTGAAAAACGTTGCGTGCTCTGTTAAGAAAACTGCCCTTAAATTAAAAAAAATTAATTTATTGCATAAAAAGTTCCTTACCTTCGATATATTGTATCAAAATATTTTAATGGTATCTCAACGATAGCAAAATTTCATTTTTGTGATGATCAATTGTCTAATCCATAAAACCAGCAACCTTTTGGTGGATAATAATTATTATAACATCTTTTCTTCTAAAAAATGTATTAAAAGCTTCCAAAATTTCAGATATAGTAGTATTCTTTACGACGATAAAAAATTCTTTCCTCTGTTATTGTTTGTCTCACCAATTCTATCGAGTAGAAATACAACGACAGTAGCTTGGTCGCCGGTAACTGATTAGACTTGCCCTTTTTGAGAGTTTTAGTCATTTTTATTTGTATCATAAACTAAATACTTAATGTAATTTTTATGTATAAGAGTTTTTTTTTAAATTCGATATACTAAGCAATGGTATTATGATCTTGATAGTATTTACGGTAAATAAGAATTTAAACTTCTAAAAAAGTGTAAAATGACATTTTAGAAATACTAAATATTGTATCTCGGTATCATATAACCAAATGATACTCATTCTATACATTTATTATAATATTGAAATATAATTTTTATATAAAGAAAATAAATGTATTTTCTGTGTATGATAAGAAATTTTTCAATATTTACGAGAGACAAAATATTTCTTCGTACATTACATTACTCCTAGGAAATCAACATAACATAATTTTAATCAAAAGGCAGCATATAGTGAAACAACAGGGTTTTCTCACTCTTTTTTAATTCTAAAATTTATCTTATGTTATCATTAAACGGCGTTACATAAGACTTCATAACGTTTTTATTGTTAATTATAAAATTGAAATTATTGCATAATTTGATAATGTTCTTTTCATGGTAACTGCGATATGTTGAAAGACGCTTATAAAATAATATTCTTTTAACTTCATCTCTGATCTTTTGTATTTTTTTAAAACGTATACTTAATTGTTTTTTGCCAAAAGAATGTACTTGTAATAATTTAATTACTAATTTTCTCTTAATTTGTTGGTTTTATTATTTTATTTGATATTCATTCTACTGTTAAACTATACTCAATATACGCCTTTAATTTCATTAGATAAATGTTATATGATGTCTTAGTAAATTATGTATCAAGATTCGTTTCTTGCAATAATGTTTTTTTCTAAATTTCTAATATTCTATAGATAGTGTGATATTTACTGTTTGAATTGACGAAACCATATTATCTCTTCATTTTTCACCATTTTTTGTAAATGTCCTTTAAATGCGAGTTTAATCAAATATAGTTAGCTATCTCTGACATTATGTGTTTTTTAAGATAGCAAATTAGTAAATGACATTTTTAGTAACAATTAATTGATAAAATATGGTATATGCTTGACTGGAACACGAATATCCCTAGATTTATTGTTGTTTTATTTATATGGCGCCAAACGTAAACTAATTATTACACTTTATGTGACATTTTTAATGACAGATTTTTAACAGCAATTTTCAATAAAATTAAGTACATTTTACCAACAAATAATATTCAAGACTTCGGTTGTTTTAAATTTTTTACAAATTTTTTATCATTTTAATTAGCTTATTTCTAGTCATAATCTCGTTTCCTGATATCGTCTACAACCTCAATGAGTAGCAAACCATATCTAGTGAAGTGTAAAGTAAGTTATAATTTTTTTGTATAATAAATAAAATTTCAGGAATTAATTCTGTATAAATTCAACTTGGATGATCTAAAACATTGCTTGTTTCTTGTATCCTGCCCAACTTCAGGAAATAAAGAAGCCCTTCACAGAAGACTTAAGCAAGTGCTTGAAAATGAGAGAACACAGCAGAAAGCTATGCAAGTTATATTGGAGAGGAGTGTTGGCAGGAATTATTGTTCCTCAGATGTAATGAAAATCTTACCAGAAAGTCTGCCAGTGTCTAAGAATAACAAAGTAAGAAATGGAGATGTTATAATTGAAACCGATATCACAATGAAGCAACTTTACTTCCACAAGAATGTTAAGAATTTATCGGGATGGAGAGTAATTTCGTCAAGAGATATGTCTGCTCCATTATCGTTTGATCTCAAGTTACCCAATGAAATACGCCATTCTATACTCACTTCAATGGATTCTCAACAGTTAAGGGATTGCTTAATGCTACGATGTGCTAAGATTAGCGACAAAATTAATTTACCGTATAAAGATTGTTACCCATTGGGAATGAGGATATTTATTAACTCGTGGGAATTCACGAATCTGTTGCCTCGTGAAATTGCGTATAGTAGTGTAGACGAGAAGCACCGGTTAAATATGCCAACAAATCTAAATAAGGCATTATTGAAGTTGTCTGAGATTAACAGAGATAAAGAACGACTAAGGATAGATATTCGTTTTGATAAAGCTCCAAACGCTGGCTCTACTTTCGCGTTTGCAGTATTTTCTTCATCTCATAAAACTGTGGAGGAATTGTTAATTGAGACTACAAATAAAACTAAAACAACAGTTGAGGAGTTTGGAGGTGATCTTGAAAAATGTTTATCTGGTGGAGATGGATTGATCCTAGAGTCAATTAAGATTTCCCTCAACTCTTCAGTGTCACTTGAAAGGATAAGGATTCCGTTCCGTGGAAAAAACTGTAGTCACATTTTTCCAGACGATCTCGAGACTTATTTTAGAAGCAATGAGAATACTGAGGCTTGGTTGTGTAAAAATTGTAAAAGCCCCTGTACACCAGATGATATAAAAATTGATGAGTAAGTTTTTTTCTTTTACTTCTTACTGATTATATTTTTAGATTTTTTACAAAAGTTCTCAAAAACCATCCCAATGTTGAGGAGGTTGAACTTTTCCCTGGAGCAGAATATAAAATATCTGGATATAAGGAAAAGTTAAACATCAATAACACAAAGATGATAAAGGGTGGGATAAGTAATGATGATAATGCAATAGTACTTGAGAGTGACGGAGAGACTGATGATTCATTTCTTGATAGCCTCTCTTCAGTGGACAGTAGTGGTGGGGGTAATAAGGGGAGGCAGTTACCTGAAACTGTTAATTCCAACAATTGTTCGGATGAATGTATTGTTTTAGACGATAGTTTCGAGGATGAACCACCGGTTAAGCTTCCAAAATTCGGAGAAATTATTATTAATTCCGTCAAGACCTTTTGTGGGAATTCTGATACTGCACGATCAAGAAAGACAACGAAAAGGGCAAATACAACTAATTCTGATAAAACTCTCAATAATGATTCTTTACCAAGTCTTCCTAAACCACCTAGTTATTCTGAAGTAGTTTCTTCCTTGAGAGAAAGCAATTTCTCCTCATCTACTCTTACAAATGTATCTATTTCTGAGTTCCAACAAACATCTGGTTTTCATCAAAAATCAGTTGATGTAATCAAGAATCATGTTACTAGAAACTGCCCTGTTTTCTTGGAACTTATAAAAGGATTCGTTGTTAATAGTAACGTTCATAGCCTGTATACCTCCTTAGGATCCGAAAGCTTGAAATCCCGCAAACCTAGAAATATAAGTGATGAATTATGGGAGGTTCTTACCATGCCTGAAGTTCAGACGCTATTCTCAAAAAAGTAGTTGCGATTGAAGATAATTTACTTAAAAAATATTCGTCTACTTTTTATCTTATAAGACTTAGAAAACTATTTATGGGTATTTTGACTGTGCTTTTTTTAATAATTGTATTTATTTGTAAATAATTTGTATCTATATTGTATAATTTTACCTCTTTATTTTGACTTTGATAAAATATTTGTACAACTCCCTTTTTGTATTATTTATCTAAATATCGAAATGAACGTTGTTGAAATTGTTTTTATTATTTAAAAGTTAAGAACAATGAGAGGCAGTTTAAAATAAATGAAAATACTTTTTTTTATAATATAAAAAATTGTTTAGATGAATTAATGAACCATTGTCCGGGTAGTAAAAATTATTTACAAAATTGATTCATTTCCTTACAATGTATTCAAGAGATTCAGAAAACTTCAAACAAATTTGCGAGTATACATTTATTAGTACGTTAGATATTTACAATTGTATACAATAAACAAAAAAACACAATTATATACAATAAATAAAAAATACAATTATATACAATTATTATATACATAACATTAAAAATCACTCTTACAATCGTTTTCCATTAGTGAATAAAATAACTCGTTGTGTACAAAGTGAAAGCAAAAGTATAAAATTATTTCATCAAAACATCTTGTTGTTTAGTGAGTAATAAATTATATCATATACATAGTCATTATCTCTTCTTTCCATTGAAGAATGGATAAATTTACGACATAGACAATGCCTCGGTTGATATATAATTCCCGTCAACAAATCATTCGAAGCATGTATTAGGATAATAAGACAATTAAAATCAGATATTGAATTAAAGATAAGCGAAGAAGAATAGACTTTCTCACCTGGAATTCTTTTACCATTCATTTAAAGTTGATATAGAGAGTTATCACCAAGCTCTTCAGTTGAATTACATGTCATCCATTTTGTTAGTTTCATGTACAACAACGTATTAAAAATCTTATAGTAATTTTTGTTGTTCTCGAGATTACCATCAACTGGTTTTATCCATTGTCAGTCTCCATTCATTAAGATTAACTATATATTGTGTCGCAGTGAAGCCATTGACTTTGAAATAAAGAACAGACTGCATTACCATTTACGTGGTAAGTTTCATCTGTTTCAACATTCTCCGATTCAAACATCTTGGTATTTTCGTATTCTTAAAATTTTTCTTTGTTACTTATGACCTTTATACGTGGAGGAGATATATTGTTGTTTGAATCATCTTCTGCAGATTTCTCCATTTTCAGTAGTAAATTGGACAGAAATCGATTTAAAGTTTTAATTGAGTAGTCATTCCTTGCAAAGACACTAATTAGTTCTTAACAACCTTCATCAAAAGTATAACTGACAGGTCTTAACATAAATAGTGAAATGAGTATCTCCAACTGAAAAAGGTCAATTGTTTCAGAGGAGGTTTCACACGAGTTGTTACGGCTAGTGCTAGGATTATAGAACTCATAGAGTCTATGACTTATTCTATTAATCAATCTACTGCCTCTGTTCTTTATTGGCATAGTTATGATTATTTCATTAAAATGCTCTACATAATATCCACATGATTCAGGTGTTATCCACAACTTTAGATGCTTCCACAATCTTCTCGTTGGTATTGCCAAAAAAATAGCTGCAGCCTTTCTTTCGGTATTATCTAAGAACTTAAGAATTATTAAAATAAGTGGCATAACATAATGTAAACTTACCTCGACTATAAATGCGTGATTACTTGGAATGTATTTTACAAATATATTTTCATATCCGTAAACGATGGAGCAGAGGACAATTAATTTATCCAATAAAAAAAATCTAATGATAATCTTATTTTCTCCAAAATCTGCATAAACTGATTCTATCCTTACAATATCAAAGTTATTTCCACGATCCTTCCATGTCTTTTTGTAGTGGATCTTAAACAATTCATCTTCGGATTTGAATCTACCAGTATAACGATGTGCTGCCTTCTTAATCAACTTGTTCATGGAAGAATTTATGAAATAGTTAAAGTAAAGATATAAAAAAGGGGATTCTAATTATCACCCTTCCAAAAATTTCACTTGAATCTGATTTAAATAAATAAATTTATTTGAATTTCGTAGTCATTGTTGATACAGTAAATTATACTCTGGGATGTTATGTAATTGGAAATATCGAAGTTGACATCTGTATTTGTTTAATTTACAAAATTAGTATGCGTCAGTTAGTCAGTATGTGGTAGAAATTTTTGAATTCTATATATAAAACATGATATGATGAGTTACAAAAAAATAATGAAAAATAGAAATTTCAGTAAAATAATATCCAAAATTGAGATTAATTATTTATTTTCTATAGAGTTTGGATATGAGATTGTCAAATACATAAGATTTTCAATTTTACTTGTAAAGACACTTCATATACTTTACTGATTTCTTATCTCATGAAATTTAGATTAACATTGTAAAAGTTTTTTGGTTTGATGGCACTTTATCTTGACGATAATATGATACCTTATTGATAGATGTTTTGGATGTTAACGTATGTATTATTTTCATATAGCGTTACTCTTAGATTTTTTAGTTTTTTTTGTCATTATAGCATAAATTAGATAGACGTTTATGTACGATTATCTTTTTACTTTACTAACAAAGTTTATTTAATAAATATGCGTTAAATTTTTTAATCTTTGCAATATACTCACATTTTTATTTATTTCAGAAGTTGTAAGAAATGCTTCAAGACCAAAACATTTTAACTAAGCAATAAAAAAGTGTGAAGTATTTTATAATGTTTTTTATATTTTAAAAAATTTGCGAGATTTAATTTCGAAAAAATTTAGTAGAATCAGCTTGTGCGCTTGTTTAAAGCAATTCAAATACATCATTTTTAAGATAAAGCCAAGTTATAAAAATACTCTATTGAATACCTTTTATAAGTACATGAATAATGAATAAATTATAAAAATTATATTAGGTTGTGGAGGTAATACGAGCTTTATTTTAAACTGGTCTTGAAATTTATAATACAAAGATAATTCCAGCATTCAGAATCAAATCTTTTTATAATTCTATAAGACACGGGAATATTATCAATACACGTAAAACAAATGTTTTTCAAATTGACATATACATAAATACAAAATATTGGACTATTTGAAAATAAATATCTGTTTTTTAACTTTTAAATGTCATGACTGTGTTAATATTTTTACATAAACTAAAAATCACTATGTTAAGCACATTGTTTATACGTGTTATCTATTCTCTTTACCATGAATAATAATCATCTCTTAAAAAGAGATATTTCATTATTTATTTTTTTGAGTCAATAAAAGCAAATTTTTGTCAGAATTAAATTCTGTCAGTAGTAATATAAAGAAGCATTCATAACTTCTTGTTTTTCTTCTTATAAATGACTTTAAGATGCTTGAAAATGACACTTATACTAATATCTTATTCTCTCACAAACTCCTTAACTGATATAAATAAAAAAAATTTATCTTTCTCAATTAATTTCCTAATCTGAAGAACTTTTATCTCATTGTGAACATTCTATTCTTGAAACCTCGTGTCACAATAATGAAATTTTTTAGTAAACGTTTCATAATTAATTTGTAGCTAATCCTTATACAAATAAAGGAATAGTTTTTTAAATCGCTTTTCTCAATTTTAATCTAATAAAAAAAGTTGTAAAAAAATCAATTTTGACAAAATTATTCTAATATTAATAAAAAACTTTTAATAAATAATAATGAAAAAACAAATTTATGTAAAAAACAGCGCTTTATTAGCTCTAAAAATAAGCATATATTTTGTAAATATACAAAAAACATAAAGAAATTACAATTATCAGAATATTGGTAATGTGAAAACCGGCATTTCTTTTGAACAACCTAATCTAATGAATTTTAATGATTTACAAATCAGAGATCTATACAATTTAAGTTTTTGCAGATTTAAAAGCACACATATTTGATTTTTATGTGATATTAATGTAATAAAAAAAATTTTTTTCTTCATTAAATAATTAATTACTCTCTAAAAAACATATTTTTCTCAAACTTCATACTTTTTTCTCCTTAATGACTTTTTAAAGAAATGTTAATTATAGAACAATTAGATTTATTTTATTTTATTATAATTGTAGTAATAACTATAGTTATTATTAAAGTTATTAATTTAAAAAATTTTTACTATACTGTTTTTTGTAATACTAAAAAAATGTACTATAAAGAATTTAATTTATTTATTAAATGGGAGATTTTCGTTAAATTCAATGATATTAATAGAGTTGTTTCCATGTTTTAATTGAAATACTTAATTGAATTTGTTTTTTTTTGGAAATTGAAAATACTTTTTTTAAATATCGCCTCTGAGCGTTGATATATTTGAGAATGAATAAAAATTTTTTTTTATAAAGTACGAGGCCTTCAAATGTTTTATAAACTATCAATAAAGTACAAAATAGGAAAAACAATAAGTTTTATATAAAAGAATCCCTTATATTCTATATCAATAATTTCTTATTTAGAAAAACGCCCTTAACAATGAATCTATAAATTATAAAAACAGATAGTGATTCCGGATTAACTTTTTTATGCCATATTATGTGGTAAAAGAATTTTATTGATAACAATTTAAACAATATCTTATCTGTTGACTTTAATCAAAGAAACTATTACATAAAACGGATATAATCATTGGCGATCAAATAAATTCTTAACATTGCAGTCTTAAACAATAAAGTGTCTATTAAAACTTGTTTCACTTTTTTTTAAACGATATAAAAAACATAAATGTTAATATTATTTCTTTTTCTATTTCATAATAAAGTTAATTTTTATTACATGCAAAATTTTTCTCCAATAGGAAGAATAAATACCAAGTTGGAGAATAAAGGGTTAACTAATAAACATATTACTTTATTTTTCTTTTCCATCTACTCTTTATTAATCGTTATTTTTATCTCAAATTTTACTTTAAAAAAAATTTATTCTAATATTATTTAAAATGCGTTTTATGAAATATGAGAGAAGTTATAGTTTGTGTGAAGAAAGAAGTAAGGAGGAATTTGTTCCAACTCCACAAAGAATTCCTGATTATGATTTCTTAAGAACTATCAAAAACAAAATTGGATTTAACAAACGTTACTATCAATTGATTTTTTTGTAACTTTTGTTTTATTGACATAATAAAAGTTTTTGATTTATATAATGTTGATATTAATAATTTGATTTTTTTTGTTTATTTATGTCGTATGACAAATAAACTATATTCCAACTTCTGTTGTGTTGCTTTTCTAATATTCTTCAAATACATCACCTAACTTTTAAAAATTTTTTTTGTAATTAAATTAATTTCATTAACCGATAACAATGTCTTTGAACTATTCTGAATCATTGAAACCTTATGAAAATAAAGGAAAAGTGGGGATGAATGAAATTTATGATCCTTTAGATGTTTTGGAATTAAAAGTTGATAAGTTATATCAATTAATTAAAGATGCCAAATTTATTGTTGTTTATTGTGGTGCTGGTATCTCAACATCTTCTGGCATTCCAGATTTCCGTGGACCAAGTGGAGTTTGGACACTAGAAAAAAAAGGACAAAAATCTATTAGTGTTTCATTTTTAGATGCTAAACCATCTTACACTCATATTGCTTTAAAGAAATTATGTGAAAATAAAATTATACATTTTGTAGTAAGTCAGAATGTTGATGGATTATTTCATAGATCTGGTTTTCCTATGAATGCTATAGCAGAACTTCATGGAAATGTTTTTGTAGAAAAATGTGACAAATGCAATCGTAAATATTATAGGCCTTTTGTTATTGGTACTGTAGGTTTAAAAGCTACTGGAAGGCGATGTGAAGGTACATTGAGTAATAAACCATGTCGTGGTAAATTACTTGATTTTACATTAGACTGGGATGATGAATTACCGGAGCCGGATTTTACAGTTGCCAAAAAGTACGCAAGAAAGGCTGATTTAAGTATAGCCTTAGGAACAAGTTTACAAATTGAACCTGTTGGATTATTGCCATTATTACCACGTCGTAAAAGTATAAAAGGGAATTTTGTGACGGTTAATCTCCAAAAAACAAAACATGAAAAAAAAGCTTCATTAGCAATACATGGTAAAGTTGATGATGTGATGAAAAGTTTGATGGAGAAGCTTAATCTTTCAATAACAAATGAAGACTATAGCTATTAATAATTTAATATATCATAATTGTATATATTATATATTTTATTTTTTATTAATATGTTGTATATAATATAAGTAAAATAATTTTGTATAAATAAAATTTTAATTATTTTCCCATACCTCCTAAAGTGACATCAATACCCATTAAGAAACAAGCAATAGTTGATTGTGCCATTCTTCTTTGAAGGATAGCTTTGCCAAAAGCAGATGTATAACTTTCATTTGGTCTATTTTCCATATCCATCAAGTATACAGTTATAAACATTGAGATCGGTCTTTTTTCTAAGATATTATTTTGTATCTCAGGAGGTATATAATCTTTAGCATCTTCCATATCTGGAGTACACATTTCAGTCTCAATATCATACATTCCTGGTTGAATTGGTTCACATTTACAGACATCCTCTGATGGTTTACCTTCAACAAGACTACTAAATGTTTGTTTTAAATCTACTTTTGTACCAGTTTGACTTTTCATTTGCCTACAAAAATCACAGAACATACAACTTCCCTCTGTTTTGGCACATGGACATTGATTTACTTTTGAATTTATTTTTTGTGTACACGGTAATGTTGGAATATTTGGATCTGGTGTTCCAGCTATTCTCATCTCTACTTCAGCAATCATATTTTTGATTGGTTTAAGTATCTCAACACCTTCGGCTCTAATTTTTACGCATCCAGGAATAGTTGGATTTTTGGGTATCAATTGAATTTTATCAGGATTAAAGCGTATAGATGGGCGATATTTAGAAATTTCAATACCCTTCCTAGAGAGGTATATAGGTGAACATGCTCCGGAGACACGTATGTTAACTTCAGCCTTATCATTACCAAATTGACCATTAATCAATGTAGCAAGAGATAGTAAAACTAAGAAATATTTACATATGTATAATGATAAATTTTTACTATATATCTTCTCCATAATATATAAAAAATATATATTTAAATTAAGTTGAAGGAGAAGAAAACTATAAAAAAAAGATTAAAAAATAATTATTTTTAGTTTATCTAAAAGATAAATATAAGCAAAAAGAAAATATATATATTTGGATAAATAAATTTAAAGTAAATAAATATAAAAGAAAATTTTCGTCATTACGTGAAGTTTGGTAAAAGACATGTATAGTAATTGTGAAGGAATTTGCAACAATATGACAAATTCTTAAATTGATAACTTTTGGTATCTCATGTAATATCAATTGTCAATAGACATAGGTCACCATCATAAAGTATTGAAGAAGAATTAAATTAATTAATAAAAGATATATAGGAGAAATAAAATGAAAATGATTAAATATGTTTAGAGGAGATGTGATATTGTGTGGCAAGTTAACCCAAATTAAGAATTAGTAATAGTAATAAATTGATAAAATAGATTTTACAAGATCTTTGTATAGATTTCCAATCAAATAATTAACAGGCAAATCTATTTTTTAATACAGAAATTAATTAGTTTAATGTATTTTTTTAGTGTTATAAAAAAATTTTTATTAACATAACATATATTTTTTCTCTTTAATTTGAGGAAATTTTTTATTATGGCATATTTAAATATATATTAATATGACAATTAAAAAAACTTTGATGTAGACATGTTAAATGTCTGACCACTATAAATCTATTTTATTACTTTAAATAGTAATCTTCCTTTCTTAATATTTATATGACTAATTATAACAAGTTTTTAAAAATGAAACATGTTTTTGAAAGTTTAATGTATGAATCACTTAATCATGAGAATATCAAGTAATTGAAAAAAAAGTATAACGAATTTTCAACAGAAATATCTTACATAAGTTATCTTTAATTTCTCAATAGAAAATTATAAATATTAAAATAAATCTCCTCATCTGTAAGAAATCGTTACTAAATACCATTATTACTATTTTTATTCTCCTCATAAATGTTTTCGCATGAATAAATGATAAGAAAGTTTAAAATATATTTATAATGTTTCAATTTAACAAGAATATTTATGCATAACAAAAACGGTAGCGATATTTTTTAATGTATTTAATCATTTATTTCCTATACCAATTACTATTTAAAAATTAAACATGACACGATTCTCGAAAAAATCTTCTACGATTTCATTAAATTCAAATATAAGTGTTCCTTCAGTTCCTAAACCATATAATCCTTTAGAACATTTAGAAATATGTATAAATATAACGAAAAATTGTAATTTACCAATTCCGGATACTCATAAAAGTTTCTATGAATCTTATATAAAGTACATTTCTTTTAAAAAATATCCTCATATTGAGAGGCGCTTTGAGGTAGATACTATTAAAAAACCATTGATTGTAAGTTGTTGTGATGCTACCCACTACATGATGGAACTTGCTTTACCTGAAAAAATTAACAAATTAAAATTTAATTATAATTGGGCTATGGAGAGATGGAAAATTATGTATAAGTAATTTTTTCAACTTATTTTTTAAATTTTAAACTATTAATTTAGAAAAAGAATAGCAATTGAAAGATTTAGAAATTCTGTTGAAAAAATAATAGAAATTTCGAAAAGAAATTTAAACAACAATTTCGTAAGTATCAAATGTGATCCATGGCTTCATTATATGTCAGATCCTTACCTGGATTCAACTGTCTACTCAACTAAATATTGTTTAAGAAAAATTAAAGAAAAATACCATAGTTATTTTGTATATGATGATGAATTATTCACCGAAGTCAGATATCCTTCTCATTATCTATATAATTTAAAAGAAACAATAAATGATAGTGATGAAGATGATATACAATTGCCTTCCAGTTTTAATAATACTTATAACTATAAAGAAACATTAAAGGAGAAAAAAAGCAAAAAGAAATTGAGTACTAGAATTGAACCTAATAAAAAGTATAATACTTCTAATCATTCTCCACATCACATTGAATTCATTTATTTTGTTAAAAAAATTATTATGGAACGAAAGAGAACAAATCCTAGTGGTGACCCATGGGATGCATTTTTTTATATACACATGGCACCAGACAAAAAGAACTTAATATTTAAAATGAATAAAAACGGTTGGTTTTTTTACCCTCTATTTTATTGTCTTCTTTTTGTTACATTTTTTTAATTTTAATAATAATTTAATTTTGATAAAATAATCTAATAATTTAGAAATGATAATTAAAAAAAATGATCCTGTCTCGGGAGTAAAACGCATAGATGAAGAAATAATTAAAGAGAACAATACTATAATAAGTCTTTCAAATAGTACATCTTTGACATCTCAACTATCTGATTATAATAATGATACTAATAGCATTTCTGATGATGTCATTAACATGGAGAATGATAATAACATTGAAATAATTGAAAAAAATAAAGAGGATTTTGAAAAATTAGATTTAAATGATGATAAATGGAGAAAAGTCGATAAAAATTATGATCATAAGGAGAAGAGTATTACTGTAGCTTCTCCAAAATATTCAACTCAAAGTATGGGTTTGAGTAGAAATACAATTTTACCTGATAAATTATTTTTACAACATCCAAAAAATAAAAATAACGTTAACCTTGTGGATGAAAAAATTTCAGAAAAGGAGGAAGTTGTTATACCACCAATACCAAAAGTTACTTCAGTTGATGTCCGTGATGTTGGAACGAATACATTACCATTACTTTATAAAAATTCACAGATTAATAATTCAAGATTTAAATATTCATATAGTGAAAAGAAAAAACATTTACCGACCAATTCTAGAAAACAGACAGCAGGGTCTATTAATTGGAAAGTGACATCAGTTGTTAGATATTCACCAGATGGAAGAACAACTTCTAATCGTTCATTTTTTCTACCTCGAATTGTTCGTCCTCCATACAAACCGTTACCAAAAACATCAGTTAACATTCCCTTCTCCAATAATTCGCGTACATTACCACCACTAACAACAAGTCCCCGTCCATCATCTTCCTTAAAGAACACAACAACTCAGCCATCTCATCAAAATCTCTTTCCAAAACTATTTTAAATAGTATTAATATATCATAATAAAAATAAAAAAGCATTAATTTTAGAATAAATAACTTTTTTGAAATAAATAATATCATGCAATTTTTACTTCTCAACTCATAAAAAGCTATTTTTTCTTTAAAAAATTTATATAGAAAATATTTATAGTTTTCCTCAAAACAAAGTTGATACAATTAAAGCATCAAACAGTTTTAAAATAATAGTTTATTAAACACTAATCAAATTGAAATATATCTTTTATGTTCACTTTTAAAAATAATCGAAATAAATATTATACTTAAAATGTTTACTTATATGAAAAATTTGTCTTGAAATGTTACAATATCAAAATATTCGTTATGTCTTGATTACAATGGAAAAAGAACATTTTTTGTAGTGCTTGACAATAATAGTTATCTTTGAAAAAAAAGCGAGGCGTCTTGTGAACTTAAATTTATTTGTACCATATATTTTACGATATATGATAAATGAATTAGGAAGAATATTATTTTCTTCCAAAACGAATTAATTTTTGGCCTCCACGTTTATAAAAACTGTAATCCTCAGAGTTGTAGTTTGGTTCGTTCTCATCGTAAACAATTCCTTCCTCCTTCTCGAGATCAAGTTTAGTAGGTGGATTTAAGGAACGACCAAAACGAATGAGTTTTTGTCCACTACGCCCAAATCGAATGAGTTTTTGACCACCACGAATTTCACGTCTAAAGTAGTTATTTTAATTCTTTTTTAACGGTAAAAAACCTACCCAACTCCTTCAATCATTGGAATATACGTAGAGATTATTAAAAATAATGAAAAGAACAAATAAATAAGTTTGATACATTTAATGATTTCCATTCTTTACCTGAAAATATTTTCTAAATACATTTTTAAATACATTTTCAAGGATAAACACGTTATATTATTCTTTTTACTTTAAAAAACAAAGTATTAACATTTATGACCATATTTTCAAGATATAAAAACAATAAAAAAGCGTTTTCAATTAAATTAGGACTTTTAAATTATAAAAAAATCAAATGTAATGTACAATGAATTTAAAAAAAACTACTTTTATATTATTAATTTATACATTTTTTCAACTCTTTATATTGAATATTAATTGAATACACATCATTATGATTATTTATAAGAAAAAACGATTAAAATTATTTTCTATTCATTAAAACAAAAAAAATTAAAGATTTCAAGTTATATCAACTGGAATTCTAAAAGTTATTTCATAAAGGATAATATTTTAAAAAGTGTTAAAATAATTTTTTTATGAAATATATTAATATTTTCATTATATGGTATAGGAAGAGTTGTTGTGAATAATTAAAATATTCATTTGCTTACGAAGTTTCTGTGAAATGAATATTATAAAAGCCTTTTGACTATTTAAAAGGAATGTTTTATATAAAAAGGGTGGAGTGTTATAGAAGAATGAATTTTTGATGAATAAAAAGTTATAAATTATCTTTCCTATTATAAATATATATATCAATATTTAAATTAAATGAAAAAAAACTTGAGATTTTCTTCTTTACATACCAATTTTAAAAATCATAAATCTATAAAAAAATTGGTTTTGAATAGAATAATCACTCTCTTATATTTCATTATCATTTATCAGTCATCAAAATAAAAATTTTAATTGAAAGGATTTCAACAAAAAAATGTTCTTGAGATTGAATTATCCTCTTGAGGACATCCAATTGCAGTTTAAGTTTAAAGAACTATGTAGATTTTTATTCAAATTAAATTACACTAAACTAATAATAAGGAGATTTAATAGATTTTTCTATTCATAAAGTTTTACTTAAGTTGAACTTTTCAAATCAAAAATCATCTTACAAAATTAAGTAAATAAAATTCATTATAATGGCAAAACAATTTGTTTTATTGTAGGAAACACGGCGCAACGTCATTAATTTTTTAATAGATGCACTTTTAAAAGCAAATATGTTGTTTGTTATTTCCATCCCACTGAACAATGAAAATGAATTAGAAAATATTAAAATTTCAATAGTGGATTCTTCTATTTCATGAGTCCACACTACAAATAACAATGACAGGAAATTATATTAAAATATCTATATCGGAAGATAAAATTCCTAAAGATATATTATATCAATAAACCATTCAGTTGAGTGGAAAGTTTATATTCCTATACTTCTTAAATGAATCACTAGAATAAAATAAAAAGTCTCTGTTCATTTAATCGTGTGTCTTCGTTTAATCAAAATTTTTTATAAATATAAGGATAAAAACTATTTAAAATGGAAAAATAAAATTTTTATGATTAAGAATAATAAATTATGAAAATTTCCTGGCACTTTTGATTAATACATCTGCTCATGTTGAAAATATAAAAATTTTGCAAAATAATAAAATATATATATATATTAATTACCTACACTAAAGTATTAATAACGGATGACATCAATTATAAATTTATGCCATAAGTTTTTACATTTAAACTGACTTCCAGTATCTTAAATTGCAAAAGAAAAAGCTCGTGTTTCTAATGTATGCTGATGACGAAAAACTTGTAACTGTCAATCTCCAAGCTAAAACTTATAAATTTATTATACTTTACAATAAAATTATAGAATTTCTCTAAAATATATATAAACTTTTATTATATCTTAAAAATATGGAAACTATAGAGATAAATTACGAAATATAAACAATATTACTTAAAATTGATATGGTTTATGGTGATTACGATTTTATGATAAAATATTAAGCACTTTTCAACGAATACAAGAACTATGAAAAATGAAAAAAAAAGCTAAAATATATTTGAAAATTTAATATTATTATCTCTCTCCATGGAATCAAGAAAGAAAGATAAAATAGGAGGCTATATATCCATTTATGGCACCATAAATATAACCTTATTGTTCATTTTTTAAAAAATTTAACATCATTTTACTCTTTCGTTAGAGGTAGTTGCAAATTAGATGAAGACATTTGAACTGTTATAAATTTTTTTTAATTCATACTACTTCTTTAAATCTCTTCCCGAGTTGGAATTAATTAGGCTTGAATAATTGTCTACAAATTATTTAAAACTCTAATCCTATTTTTATTAAAAAATCAAAATAAATAAAATTTTTAATAACTAATTTATATTAAAATTTAAAATAATATATCAATGTCATGTATAATATCTCATTCATTTCTAATATTATTAAAAATTCATAAAATTACGAAAAATTCTTAACTACACCATTTAAAAATTGTTTTTCATTTTTTTTAATTAAATTAGTATATTTATCTTCTAAAATATTCATTATTAATTCATTTCTTCAGTAGGAAGAATTAAAAAATTCTCTATCTTCCTAAAAAGTAAATAATGATACCGTAACACTTAAAAATAGAAATTTTATAATATAAATCTAATCCTATAATTTAAAATGAGATAGCATTATGTGGATATATTTATTTTTTTTATATTTTATCATTAAAGAATAATACGCATTCCTAATTAACCAAAAAAAAACACTGTAAAAATGAAACTTATTGATACATCAAATGATATATATTCATCTCATTTCATCATTTCATTGAACAATCAGCTTCCACCAGCTTTTTATTAAAAATACTACTCCAAATTAATATGACCTGACTTTTGGTGGAACCCAATCTGTTTCACTCTTGTCAAGAGTAGCATCAATTACTGGTCTGTATGTAAGTTTTACATCACCGGTTTCGGTATTTTGATTAATAATTGTGTGTTTACGCCAATGTTCAGTAATTGGTTTTGGTGTTTGATTTGATGTATCTTTTGAGTAATCCATTTCATCAATACGATTCTAAAAAATTATCAATTAATAATACTAATATATAAATAGAAAACATACTGGAAAATCATCACGAGCATGAGCACCTCTAGATTCTTTTCTATTTTCCGCAGCAACGATAGTCTGTTGAGCATTAATAAGGAGATTTTGAAGTTCTAGTGTCTCAATAAGATCACTGTTCCAAATAAGTCCTCTATCTGAAACTTTAACGTGTTTTTGTTTCTTATATAAATCAGCAATCTTCTCACATCCCTTCTTAAGAATATCTCCTCTTCTAAAGACAGCAGCATGGTTTTGCATAGTCTTTTGCATGTCTAATCTAAGATCAGCAGTAGTGATGTCACCATTGGCAAAACGTGCAGCATCAACTCTGGCAATTGTTTCCTCACCAGCATTTTTTGGTAATGGCTTGATTGAGTCACCGGGTTTATTTTTAGCAAGAATGTCTAATGCACAAGCACGTCCAAAGATAACTAAATCAAGGAGAGAGTTAGCACCAAGACGGTTAGCTCCATGTACAGAGTGTGCTGCACATTCTCCGGCTGCGTACAATCCTGGAACAACTTTATCTCCACCTTCTTCTGTGTATGTTATAACTTGTCCTTTGTAGTTTGTTGGTGTTCCACCCATATTGTAGTGGACGGTTGGGAGAACAGGAATTGGTTCCTTAGTAACATCAACACCAGCGAAAATCTTAGCTGTCTCAGAGATACCAGGAAGACGTTGAGCCAAATGTTCAGCTGGGAGGTGGTTTAATTGGAGATAAATGTGATCCTTATCTGGTCCAACACCTCTTCCTTCCATAATTTCAATTGTCATAGATCTAGAGACAACATCACGAGAAGCCAAATCTTTAGCTACTGGAGCATATCTTTCCATGAAACGTTCACCTTCCGAATTAACTAAGAAACCACCTTCACCACGGCATCCTTCAGTCATCAAACATCCAGCACCATAAATTCCAGTTGGATGGAATTGAACAAATTCCATATCAGAGTTAGCCAAGCCAGCTCTAGCTACCATAGCTGTACCATCTCCAGTACATGTGTGAGCTGATGTACAACTGAAGTAAGTACGTCCATAACCTCCAGTAGCAAGAACTGTATTTCTAGCATTAAATCTATGAATACTTCCATCCTCCAAATCCATAGCAACAACACCAACACACTCTCCCTTATCCATGATTAAATCAAGAGCAAAGTATTCGATGAAGTATTTACAATCGTATTGAAGTGAAGCTCCGTAAAGTGTATGGAGAAGTGAATGTCCAGTTCTGTCGGCTACACAACATGTTCTGTGAGCTTGACCACCTCTTCCGAAGTCATTTGATTGTCCACCAAAAGCTCTTTGGTAAATCTTACCATCTTCTGTTCTTGAGAATGGCATACCATAGTTTTCTAGCTCAATAACAGCTCTTGGAGCTTCTCTTGTCATGTAATGAATAGCATCTTGATCACCCAACCAGTCAGATCCTTTAACAGTATCATAGAAATGCCATCTCCAGTCATCTTTATTCATGTTACCAAGTGCAGCGTTGATACCACCTTGTGCAGCAACAGTATGAGAACGAGTGGGAAAAAGCTTCGTGATAACCGCTGTCTTCATACCACCTTCAGCAAGACCCATGGCGGCACGAAGGCCAGCTCCACCGGCACCAACAACGACAGCATCAAAAGTGTGGTCGATAACTTTATAGTCAGAAACGTTTCCTCTTTTAGCGCAAGCGCTTGCTGCAGATAAAGATAAAGCTCTCTGTGTAATAGATTTAAATCCACAAGTCCCGGCTTTTAGCATTTCTAAAAAAATAAATATAAAAATTGAACAAATTTATTTTAAAGCAATTAAAACGACAGAAAGATAATTTTGCACGTTTACTATAGAGGAATGGTAAAACGTTACTTCAGTTAATGCATTAAAATTCTTTTTAAGATTATTATGCTTCGTGCAAAATTGCTAGAAAAATTGATAAAGTGCAGTTTAGAGAAATCATGTACAACCAATAATTTTTCTCCCAAACAAATGTAAAGGAAACTTTTAAATAGAAAATTTTTATGAACTTGTAAGTATAGGTACTAATATATCTAATTTAAATTGACAATAAGGGGCATCTAAATTAATAACATATTAATATCAATGATTAAAATTTAATACAATAAAAAACGATATATAGAAAAAATTTGAATAAAAAAAAGTTCATTTCAATATGTAATGACATATAAATATTCATCTACTCTTCGTTCCTAGATAACGTTAATGAACCCAATTTTTTACTACATTCGTGATTTTCAGAGTCATTGTCCATAGAATTAAAGACTATACTTTGGTTTCCCGAATTATTTCTTTCCTCCTCAAGTAAATAGAGATGCTCTTTATATTGAACTCTAACCATAGTATAACCTCTGGCTTTTTCGAAAGCCTCCGTGGCATCTTTGGCACTAAATCCCATGACATCAGTCATATATCTACATATCATATATCCTGTTCTATTTAAACCATGTGTACAATGGACACCAACAACTTTTCCGCAATTATTTTGATCACTCAAAAATTCATGGACAATTTGAATGAATTCTAAAGCTCTAGGTTCATTTTGATGAATTTCATGACCCGAACAAGGTAACTTGTAATGACGTATTTTCCGCTTAATGAATTCATACTTATCATAATAACGATTTGTTGAAGTGAGATCAATAATGAGACCAAGATTGATATTCTTTTTTTTGCAGTGATCTATCAAATCTTGCGGCCTAAATGTTGCCTCCGGGGGAAGGCGTGTTCCATGTGAGGTAAAATATGAATTATGAAGAGGTGTTTTGAAAGGTAGAAATTGAGTGCCTTCTATGACTTTTCCTATAGGAGATTGATAAGTACCCCAACTAAAAAATAGAGTTAGTATAAGAAATAAACAAATAATAACCAATTACCCCTTCGGCAGTTTTAGAGATGTTGGAATAAAACCATTTTTTTCATGCCTTTCAGTTGATTTATGACAAAAAGATCGAGAATTTTTTTGTTTTTTTCCTTCACTATTCATATTCATATTTCTATCTCTTTCCTCAAATTTATCCCGTTTAACAATCCTACCATAAGATGATGGCATAACTTTTTTTTGAGGAAATTTTTCTAAAGAATGAATAGTATAAAAATCAATAATACAAGATTCTTCTAGAGGCAAAACCAAAAATATATTCAAATATTATTAATAAAGAAAATATTTATCGTTTTGACATAAAATGAGACAAAAAAATTCCCAAAAAAAAATTGACGTATGCTTTATTCCATTATTGTTTTGAATGGAAAAGTACTAAGAAACATAACGATCATTTTTACTAGTTACTTGTATATAGACCAATAATGAATTAAGGGGCAAATCGAAATATAAATAAACGCCTACATTGTTTTTTATTTACTAATTATATTAAATTCAAAATTATATTACGTATGAAGCATTATTTGTATGATAGATTTTTAATAAAAATTAAGTTAAAGCATTAAAAAAGTACTGTATAATAGATATCTTGTAGAAGATAGTGTAATTATTTGGTTGAATTATCTCTAAATTTCAAAATAAATATTATCTTCTTTTCTGCTAATAATATTTTAAAAAAGCCAAAATTTAATTATTAGCTGGAGTAGTAACATATTTTTAGTTTATGAATATTTTTTCGTAAGGTTCCGAAAGGTTTTTATTACACGTTATTAAATATGTGAGGAACGATTTTTCATCTCTTTTATGAAGTCATCAAATATAATTTAATTCATAAAAATGCTTTCAAAAAATTATTTTGTAACAGAATGTTATAATTTATTTCATAATTAACATGTTCATGGTGGGAACTTTTTTTTAATGTTTAATCTAGTTTATGTATCAAAAGCCATAGTGGTATAACTAACAATTTCCCCAGAATAATTTTTAGCATGTCATGTTTGATGGCAAATTTTACATTCTATTTTTTAGATATTATAAATTAAAAACTCTTGAAAAACTTGTCTCGACATAAAGATATATTTTTAGTTAATACATTTCAACAAAAATATTTCTATATAAAGGTGAAAAATATTTAAGTTAGTGTTGTAGATTTATTTTAAAATTTTATAATAACATATTTAATAGCAGTAAAGCGTTAAATAATTTTCTATTTACCATTATTTTGCTCTTTTAATAATAATTAATCATAATTAAATATAAATAATTTATTATGAAGGGTATTAGATTACACAAACCAAGGTAGTGTGTTTTTCTTAAAAGATAATGAAATTTTTTTTAAAATAACAGAAAAATTACTTTAAAAATATAATATATATATAGTAGATTATAAGTAAAGAATGGTTTAATGAAGTTAAGTCGAAATAAAGACAAAATAATAGTAGCACTAGCCAACAAAAAAACTAGTGCTACATAAGGTAAAAAAAGCTTTTTACATTTTAAATTTACTAAAAATATTTTTTAAAAATATAAAATACAATTGAAAATAAAAAAATCTTTCTACATATGGTTAATTATTTCCATTCAATTACTTGTGAATCGTTTATCAGGTACCGTGTTGTTTATATGAAGACATCTTTATTGATAAAAAATTCTATTATTATAAAACATGATTTATCACACTTATTTGACAACAACGTTTTATAAAAATAAATAAAAAAAAATAAGTATTGGTATAATAAAGATTAATGATTTTAATTTTGCAGTTGTACATAACTCTTTATCTTGATAAATTGTTTTGTTTTTGAATAGTTCACTATGCTATTTTGCACTTTATATTTTTTAATATAATATGTCTTTAAATAAACAAAGTTTTTGAAAGTGAAAAATTTATAAGCATTTTATAAAAATGATATAAACATAAAGATGAAATTTTATTTATAAATATCTTTGTAACATTGCTGAAGATGTATATATTTTAATTGAGGATAAGATATAGTTGATTATTCAAATATCATTTTGTTAAGATTTAAATGAAGTTTTTTTGTTTTATTTTCCTCATTTTTTTATCTTCTATTATCGAAAATAGTTGTTTACAAAATGATGAGGTTGATAGGAATATTACATCAGGTATTTTTTTAATTTCTTCTGTTCTAAATAAATATAGATGATACTCTCTTAAGAAATAAAAAAATCCATGGAAGATGGTATTTTGGGGGTATTGCATCTTGCGGTGCTGCGTTACTTAGTCATCCATTAGAAGTTGTCAAAGTTCACCTTCAAACTCAAAATAGATATGATCCAGACTCAAAAAGTTTCCTCAAAATAATTGCTCACATATTGACGGTGCATGGAATTTTAGGATTTTATGCTGGGATCAGTGGATCGTTATTAAGACAAATCACTTATTCAACAGCAAGATTTGCATTTTATGAGTCTTTTAAATCAACTTTCTTATCTCTTAACAATGAAGATCCTGATAATGATGTGCCATTTGATTATAAAGTCATCTTAGCATCTTTTGCTGGTGCGATAAGCGGCTTTATTGGTACACCTGGAGATTTAGTTAATGTTAGAATGCAAAATGATATTAAAGTTTGTGATGAACATAAGAGAAATTACAAACACGCTTTTGATGCAATTTATGTTATAACTAGAGATGAAGGATTTATAACATTATTTAATGGAGCTACTATGGCTATATGTAGAGCAATAGCTATAACAATAGGACAAATTGCATTTTATGATCAGTTTAAATATATTATCATATCAACGTCTTTCTTAAATCTTAAAGATAGTTTTATCACTCATCTAATCTCTTCAATTGCAGCATCAAGTACGGGAACATTGTTAACACAACCAATAGATGTCATCAAAACACGAATGATGAATGCTCAGGTGGGAGAGTACGGAACAGTTACCGAGTGTACTATTAAAATATGGAAAAGTGGTCCATTAAATTTTTACAATGGTTTTATTCCAGCATGGATACGGTTGGCTCCTCATACAACATTCATGTTTCTTATTTATGAACAATTAAAAATAAATTTTGGATATACTAAAAATTAAATTTTCCTTTCTTTGTGCACTTAATGTTTATAATAAAATTAGGTCAAAGATAAAAATCTTATTTTTACAAAATTTATAGTGTTAAAACTTTAATGGAATAAAAAATTTTGAAATGTTCTCTATTCATTCTATAGTATTTTGTATTATTTTTTGTTTGTTAGCGTATGATATTAATAGAAGAGCTTCAATAGTATTAAAGGTTACTGATTTTGTTGAAAAGTATGGAAGAAATATGACAGTGAAAGACTTTGATGCATTGCCTGAGTTTAAAGATAAGGTTAAAAAAATTGGAGCACCTGCAATTATTTTATTGAATCAGGTATTATTTATATTTTAATGAATATTTTATAAATATACTAATTTTTAGTATGCATTGAATATAACATTAAACTTTTTGTGTAATGTTGAATCTTTTAACAAAACAAAATCACAGATATTACTACTAGCATTTGATGATATATCTTACAATGTTTTATCAAATTCCTTTCCAAATATTCACATCTATCGATTTTATTCAAAACCATTAGAAGAAAAATTCAAACGTGGCGAGGGAACCTATCAATTTTTTCAATACTTCCGAGCCTCTTTATCTGCATACCTCACGACAATTGTCGATGAATTTTGGATGATTCAATGCGACACAATATGGAGAGATGACTTATTTAAAGAAGTAGAAAATAATAAGAATTTACACTTAGACAATAGTTATAAAATTTTATTGGATTCTGAGA
Organism: Strongyloides venezuelensis; assembly: GCA_963280985.1. Taxonomy (NCBI): domain Eukaryota; kingdom Metazoa; phylum Nematoda; class Chromadorea; order Rhabditida; family Strongyloididae; genus Strongyloides; species Strongyloides venezuelensis. The sequence continues at coordinate 21,304,563 of CAUJLX010000002.1, read as the reverse complement.
GTGACGAAGGACTATTGAAAAATATGACAGCTGGTGGTTATTTTAAGGTTAAAAGTGGTAAAGATACATATGAACTGTTTAAATTTGTTAAAAATAATCTTGAAAATAGACTTGTAACAGATAATAACATGATGAGTCAATACTGTTATAAATTTATTACATCTAATAAAGATAATGGACTATGCAAATTTATACCAACAACTTTGATGAGTAACTGGAGATTAAATATTGACAAAGTAAAGAGTCTTCCACTATTTCTTCAATATGATGGTGGAGCTGGTGCAGAAGAAAAATTTAATAAATTTGAGGAAATTGGTGCATTATTTGTTAATTTATCAACATACAATAACAATAAAGTTTTTTGTATAAAAGAGAGAAGCAAAGATCCAAGAGTAAGCTTAAAAACAGATTTAATAATGAAAGAAAGTAAAGCACAAAATAAATTAAATATTCTGGATAGAACATTATGCTGGATGGCTGAATTTTTAATAACACACTTTCCATTTTTCGAACATTACATGAGACTATGGATATATCCTGATTTTTCATACATTCTTACAGTGTAATAAAAAAACATTATTTTTTTTTTCAAAAAAGAACAATTATTTACAATTATTTGAATAAAAATAATCTATTTCTTTTTATAAAGTGCAGATACTTTTTGCTATTATCATACTATAAAACTAAATAAATGTAAATATATGTAGTGTTGAAATTATTTTTATTTAAGTTCATTTTCTATTCAATAGTAGGAGGAATGATCAAACGTGGTCCTCGTAATATAAAATTAGTATAAATAAAAATAACTTAAAGTGTCTATTAGATAGAAACATTCAATTAAACCAATTCTTTTTGTATTTCATCATAGTAAAACTGTGAACTTTATATAAAAACAATTCTTCATTTATATTTTACTATCTAAATGTGTTTTCTGTTTTTTTAAAAAAAGAATTTTTATGTTTAGGTTTAAAAATGTTAATAACACGACATTAGTTTACCTTTTAATGTTATTTGAAGTTAGTTATTAGTTTTTAGTCTTTGTGATATTAATATTCATTAGATAATATTATTTTACTATCATAAATTATGAAAATATTAATAGTAAATGTTATTTTAAATTAATATTTGTCTGAACTTTGTCATTTAAAATTTAAACTATGTATATGAATAAGAATCACTATTAAAATTATGTCTATATCAATAAATTTATAATAGGACATTTCTTGAAAAGTAATATCAAAATATTATTGTTTAATTTGAATCTATACTTAAATATCTCTTCAACTCGTGTGCTTTTTATTACATATACAAAGGGAACGTTATTATTTATAAGCATGACATGTATTATAATATATTTTTCTCTCAATTGTTAGAAGAGTAGTATAACCAGATATCTACTATATATGTAGTATTGATAAAGTCGTTGTCACCAAGAAAACATTAATATTAAAAAATGATGCACCAAAATTTAATCTTTTTATCTGTCTTCTTGAAATGCCATTTTTGAAGTTTAAATTATTATTTCTATATTTTATATGTATTGAAAAAATATTGTTATTTTTGTTATAACAATTTTCTATCTCCTCCTATTATAGTTAATATAATTCTGTCAATAATAAACACAGAAGAAAGATGAATTGAATATTTATGTGTTCAATTTAACAAAAAAAAATGCTACACAAATCCATTGACTTTGTTAATTTTTTATCCTCTAACATTTTTCTCACTTCGATGAATGTCAGAAAAAAACATCCTCAAGGATAATAATTTTTATTATGTTTATGATTCAAAATAATATGGTAAAAATATTTTGTTGATATAGAGGGTAAGAATAATTATTTAATAATAATTTTAATATTGCTAGCCTCAATAAAATTAACTTATATAAATTACCTTAAAATCGCTACAAGCTGAATAATGTTATTTAATATATTGAATAGTTAGAGAGATAATGCTAAATTAAAATAAATTTCTATTTAACTTATGACATAGTCTCTGAGTGATATAATTGACAAATTAAAAGTTCTCTAAATAAATATATATATATATATGTATGTGTATTATGTCATTATACAAAACTTAATAATTCTAAGAACATTCTCCATTAACAAGTGTAACTTTTACTATCATCATTTATATATACATTCATTTTATTTAAACTTATTTCCGTCAGGTTATATACTTCAAATTATCAATAACTTTATATATTAAAATTTTTTTCCCTATATTTCTTAAAAAAAACAACAATTCTCACCATTTTATCAAATTTTTTAAATAACAATATATATAATTTATTATTTTCAAGAGTTTAAATTTTATTTCTAGCATATTTCGTTCTTTAATTCTATTTTATCTTGTTTTTATGCATTTCTTTTTTCTACTAAAATTTAATACTTTAAATATAAAAAGTTACTTCAAATTTTTCTTAAATTTTATTTTATAATTACCTATTTAAAATGGAAAAATAATTTTTATTTATCACTACAATTAGCCATTAAGATCTTTTCCTACTGATAATATTTTCCTTATAATATATTTTGTAATTATATTTTTATCTAAAATTCATCATAATCTACAGATGAGCGAACATCGATATGATATATGCCAAAATTTTGGATATCATTTATTATCAATATTTTTACTGATGTTGTTGGCTAAAAGAAATTTAATAATTTATTCTTTTTCATAAATGTTATTATTATAAAGTTATATTATATTAAAAAGATTGATTAACATCATTTCAACGTTTCCATTATTCAACTTAAATTTTCCTTCGCTATTATTTTTAAAATTTATCTAAGAAAATATATATTTATTTTATCAAAAATTAATTTATTCATAAAAAAATATTTCTTAACATTAATTTTTCTTTATTTATTTAGAAAGATTATTTATTATCTATAAAATATCATTTAACTAATTCTTCCTATTTCTGGAAAAATATTTATTAATAATCTTAGAATATTTATTTTATTTATTTTCTTATGATTGATATATCTTTTTGAAAAGTTTTTTCCAAACTACAAAAATGGAAGACGAAGAATTTATTACTTGTAGGAGAGCTGAAGATTGTATGACTGATAGATTGACAAATTTCAAACAAATTATTTCTGATGATAGTGATAAGGCTGTTGATAGAAATACCAATTGGAATGATGAAAAATTACCATTAAATGTTGTAGAAAACGGGAAAACTATTAAAGTAACTAATCCAAGTATGTTTAAACTAAAATGAGATAAAGAAACAAATTTTTTAGATCATTTTGATAACATAAAAAAGCAAAGATCTTTTACATCTTTTTTAACTTTAAAAGGAATGTTTCGTTTTTTTGGAGGTACAGTAGCTAAAAAAGCCATACTATTTTATAGTTATCTCAACAATAATCTCATTATGGAGTATAGGATTGTACAACATAGATTTACGGGATAGGATACGGGATGGATATACACCAACTAACAGTCCTAGTCGCTATGAAACAAATGTTATTAGAGAATTCTGGAACTCCTCGGGTGATCCAATTATGACAGTCTGTACGCTTACGGCAAAAGATAACAATTCTATGTTAAGAGAGGAATACATTTTTGAAACAAAAAAGGATTTTAAATTTTATGCAAAGCACCTTTAAAATAATTCCCATTTTTAAGAATGAAAATGAAAAAAACAAAAATAAAAGTTACTCTTACTTAGAAATTTGTGAACCATTTTGTTATGCTAATATAGGATTAGAAATGTTTGCGGATGGTTTAAATAGAACTATAGAAGCTGTGAAAAATAATAAACCGTTACCCGAAGAAATAAGATTAACTTATCCAATAATATCAGTGGATGACTATGAAATGCATTTGGAACGGACATTTTTCGGTGTTGTTCAAAAAGGATACCCATCAACAAGGGATGTTTTTGTTAATCATTCTATCTTTAAATCTTCTACAGATACATTTAATGGATATAATAGAATACAATCAATCACTAATATGGAGTCAGTGTCCGTTGTTTTCCTAGTATTTCGTGGTGAAGCAAAAAGTGAATTTCAAGAAAAAATTTTATACCAGTGGGAAAAAGAAATTTTTAAATTTACTCAAGAGAATAAAAATTATAGTTCTATTGTTAATATTAATGTTGCAGGGACTGAGATATTAGATGATGAAATGATGAGAGATGGTAAAAAAATTACTCCATATTTTGCTGCTGGTTTCCTTTTTATGATTATTTTTGTTGCATCTAATGTTGGGATTGGTGCAGTGTATTATAATTCACTTGATGTTGGAAAAATTATTGTAGCATTAGGTTCTATTATGTGTCCTATTCTTGCTATCACTAGTACCTATGGAATGATAAGTGCTTTTGGTATGAGGACTAATAGTTTTATGTTAGTTATGCCCTTTCTTGTAATGGGAATAGGTGTTGATGATGCTTTTCTAATGATTCATGCATTTCAAAGACTCGGAAATGAAGGATTTGGTACAGTTGATAGAATGAGTGTTGTTTATGAGGAAGTTGGTCCAAGTATAACAATAACTAGTTTGACAAATTTTATTAGTTTTCTTATTGGTGCTACAACACCAACACCAGGTATTTTTCTTAATAATTAAAAAAATTAATAATTCTTTTAGAAATAAGAATGTTTTGTGCAGCAACTGCAATTGCTATGGCTCTTGGATACATCTATGAATTAATATTATTTGGGCCAATACTAACAATAGCATCAACATTTGAAAAACATCCATATGTTGTAAATGTATCACCATTATCATCATCATCTTCAATAACATTAACAAGTTCATGTAAAGAAAAAGATGAAATACCAAGAAATGAAATATCATGGAGAGAATTTGTGGATAAACTTCAACATCGATGGCTCCATCATTACTGTAATTTAGTGAGAAATCCAATATGGTTCCTATTTCTTACATTAATAATGACAATTTACCTTTATTTTGCAATAACTGGTTCTGTTAATATTAAAACGAAATTAGATGCAGGAAAAATATTGCCATCAGATTCACCTCTTCAAGTTACAAATGGACAATTGGAAGATATTATTTGGAAAGCTTATCATCCAGCAACTATTATTGTCAACAATCCAGTTGATATAACAAGTAAAAAGGATTTGAAAAGATTTTATCAGTTAGTTGATGAATTTGAGAGTCTTAAAGAATGTAAAGGAATGTATGCTAGTATGTTATGGTTAAGAGATTATATAAAAGCATGGAATACAACTTCAGCATATGAGAAATTAATGAAGTTTATGAATTTTGATTTTGAAGAAACAAAAAGAGTAACTAGAAGTGAAACTGGAATTGATTGGAGTTATATTGATGGATTTTTGGAAGACCCAATATATAAACATTGGAGGACATTTGTAAAACTTAAGAAAAAAGATGTCATCGATTATAGTGTTAAAAATACATCTGAAAACAAAAATAAACTAATAAGTCAGAATGTTGTTGTTAAATTTTGGTTTACGGTTTCCTATGAAAATGTCTCTACATGGGATCAAAGAATTAAAATTCAACAAGTATGGAGGAAAATTGCGGAATCTTATTCAGATTTAAATGTTACAGTTTGGGAGGCAAATGGAATGTTTGTTGATCAGATGCTTTCATTAAAATCAGTTGCCATTTCAACAGGTATATTAACGTTATCAGTTATGACAATAGTTTGTGCTATATTTATTCCAACTTTATCTGTCGTAACAGCTAGTTTAGCAATAGTTTCAATATCCACAGGAGTTTTTGGTTTTTTAAACCATTGGGGCTGTGATCTTGATCCTGTTGTTATGGCGGCAGTTTTAATGTCTATTGGGATGAGCGTTGATTTTACAGCACATGTAAGCTATCATTTTCAAGTAACTAGTAAAAGAGAAATTCGGAATGGAAAGATAATTAAAGTTTCTCTAAAAGGTGTTCAGGAACGATTAGAACATACATTGACAGCAGTAGCATGGCCAATGATACAAGCTGGATTGAGTACAATAATGTGTGTATTACCATTATTATTTTTGAATAGTTATTCTCCAATTGTCTTTGTGAAGACAATATTCCTTGTCGTAACATTGGGTTTTATACATGGTTTAGTGGTCCTTCCAACAATTTTGACGGCACTTCCAGAATTTATTAATAATACAAATATATACCATACGTTTTTGTCGTCGTCAAGTACAAGATCTTGCAGATATATGGGTCGAAATATGAAAGATAATGATGATACAATTTTACATGAAGCAAAAGATGAGTCAAGAGAAATTCTAAAGAGCGAAAGATAGCAGTATTTAATGAGGAAAAATACATACCACATTCTATTGATATTAATTTTTATTTGAAATATTTGGGTATCACAATTTGTTGTAGCTTTAAAGTCTTTATTTAACGATTTTTTTCTATGTACTTTTTTAAGTAAATTTTTTCTAAATTTTTGTCAAAACATATTTTTAACCAAAACACTTTTTTCTTGCAAAAAACGATTGCAATTTACTTCCATGTTGAAACATTGTTAATTCTAAAATATTAAACAAAAAATAACTGAATTACGATTTATATTTACTTATGTTAAATAAATACTTTTAAGTTATTAAATCTACTAAAAAATAACAAAACATAACATTTATATTTAAGTGAAAAGGATTCTATGCATTATAAGGTAGTTGAATCTATCAAAAATTTCTCATATTAATTTTTATTATTCCATCAAAATGGTCATTATAATTTTTATACATTTTAACATTATGACTAAAATAATGATTAAATTGCATTTTCATACATAATCTTGTAAATATTTAACACTTCCGATTAATAAATAATAATAATTTATACCATTATTCATACTTCAAATGGTTCTATTTTTTAAATCAGCTTACAAACAGTGAAAGTTATTATAATGATGCTATATTATTTATGTTTTATAAACTTTACTATAAATTCTTGAGAATAACAATCCCTTCTTTTAAAACGTATATATGTACACTTTTTCGGAAGGTTGCTTGTCATTTCATAAAACTGTTCAGCAATTAACTATTGTTACTAGTGATAATCACTTAACATAACAATCTATCTTTTCAATTTATTACCATTGCCAAATTTGTAATTTTAAAAGTATATATATTATTTTTAGCTTTGGACACGCCCTAATAAAGTTTAGGTATACATTTTGTAGCAATTTATATAGAAAAGAGAAACTTGTTTCATGCAATTTTGACTATATAAAGTTAGAGTGTAAACATGAAAGGTTTATCAATCAAAAAATTTTTATTTGCCATTCTTCTCATTTTTATTTTGACAATCGTGGTTATGATTTAATAACTTAACAAATGTCTTTTTTGTTTATTCTATTATTTCATGCTAGAAAAATTTATTCAAACACATTAAAAAAATTATTCATTAATATTTTTTTTCTAACAAATTATTTTTTTGAAACAAACAAAATTTAATTTTATATTTTATATAATATAAAACTACAATTATAAGATTATTTATCTAGAAAGATTTTCTACATTATTACATTATAGAGAAAATTAAAAGAATTTTATTTCTCCATCCATTATGACATCAATTCAATCATCAATTGCCGATAAACTTCATACTGATCAGTTAACAGTAAGAGAGATATTAGCAGAATTTATTGCTACATTCTTTTTTGTTGTATGTTTTATCTATTAAAGAACTCACAATATAATGTTTAGATGATTGGAACAGCCGCGAATGTTCAATTTGCTTCAACCGGTGGTAATAATATGATTGTTATCCCAGTAGCATGGGGTATAGGTTTTGCTTTCTCAGTATACTTAGCAGCAGCAGTTTCAGGTCAGTTAAAAACTATTTAAACGTTAAATTACTATGTTGTTTGATGTATAAAATGTTTTCTTATATATTGTTCATTTTACTATAAATAATATACATTTAAGGTGCCCATATTAATCCTGCAATTTCTGTTACACAAGCAATCCTTGGTAATCTTTCATTTGCCAAATTACCACATTATATTATATCTCAACTAGTCGGAGCATTTATGGGAGCAGTAGTCACTTACACTAGTAAATATGGTACTTTTTTAATGTAAAAAAATTATTTATTTAATTATATTATTTAGATGACATACAAAAAATTAGTAAAATATTTGGAAATAATACATATGTTGGAGATATTCAAGTTGCAGGTTTGTTTACAACATTCCCAGCCCCACATATGACTGCATTTGGGTCATTTTTTGATCAACTCATCGGAACAGCTATCCTTTCTGGGTGTATTTGTTTGATAACTGATCGTAGACATCGTATTCATCCAGGAGTTGTTCCAGCTCTAGCTGGAGGTATCATGGCTATGATTGCTTTAACATATGGAACAAATGGTGGATTTGCCATAAATCCTGCTCGTGATTTTGGTCCAAGATTCTTTATTTGGATTGCTGGTTATGGAAGTAAAGTATTTTCATATGGTGATTATTACTTTTGGATTCCTATTGTTGGACCATTAATTGGTGCTCTTATTGGTGCATGGATATATAAAATTTGTATTGGTCTTCATGGATTAAGTGAAGTCTTAGAAATAACTAATCCAAAATCAGCACTTCCTTAAAAAGAATATTTTTAAACAAAAAATTTAAAATAACGAAAGAAGCCCTTTATTATTTTATAAATATTATATATAAGTTTGTTTTATAATTTTTTTAAGCAAATGTATTAAAATCTTAATAAATATGCATTGATTTTATTAAGCATATAGGCTATATATACAAAGTTTTAGAAAAATTCGTATTCTACTACATCTTGAATCCATCTATAATCAGAATCATTTTTTATCTTACACCAAGTAATATCTAAATCTTCATGTACCATATGCATTGGAATATACATTGTTACAACAGCTACAATAACTACAAAACTAAGCCAAAGTAAATGTTTAAATAATCCGATTGCACAACAAAGTTTCCAATGTTGTATATGTGTCCAAAATATACGTATCCAGAAAAGGAAAATTTCAAGGAAAAGTGTTGCTGAGAAAAACATTAAAAATTCAGGATCTTGTTCTTTAACAAATTGTCCAGGTTTAAGAACTTCATTTGGTAGGAATGTTTTTCTACTATTGCCAACAAGAATGGCAAATGACGCCATCATTCTCCAAAAATTAAGACTATGCTCAATTATATTGGCAACATTCCTCCTACTTCTTTCTTTTTTAGCAAGAATTTGAAGTTCAGCCTTTCTTTTTGCCTTTATCTCATTTATAAGAGCTTTCCTTTCTTCTTTTTCCTTCTTTAATCTAACCTTTGCCTCTTCTTGTTCTCTTTTTTCTTCCTCACTTAATGGTGATTTTGCACTGTCATCCTTCTTTACAAGTTTCAATGGATTTATTTTTTTCAATGGTAGTTTACCAATAATATTTCCAATTTTTGTATCTTTGTCATTCTTTTTTCCATCAAAGTCTTTTGATTTTTTTAAAATCATTGGACGTAATTGTTCTTTAAAACGGCTATGACTACCTTCATCCATTCGTTCATCTAAATCATCATCCATTTCTCTATCAAATTCATCACTACTGTCGGTTTCTTTGTCGCTTAAATCATCATCAGTTCTCGTTTTGTCAACAACTTCTGGCAAATCAGGATATAATCTCTTAACAGATAATTCTTTCTCATTAATAGGTATATTTAAATCATATTCCTCATCACTATCAACTCCAAATTGTTTATTTTTCCTTTTTATTTTCTTCTAATGTCAATATTCTCTCTAAATCCATTTCAACTTTTGATTTTTTCCAATTATACAAATCATTATAAATAAACTAATTAAATTATATATAATTTTTTACGTGAAAAAAACAAACCCTAAAAGTTTTATCTTTGTATGTTGTGCATTTTTTTAAAATTAAATTGATAACTACTAATAAATAATTTTCTGGTCTCAAAGCCGGAACACAAATACAAATCAAAAAATGCATCCAAAACCAAAGTAAATCATATGCCTTCCATAAACAAAAATATACGCAGTCTACTTCAAGGGAAAAACCAAAATTTAAATGGGCTAGAACTGCTAAGGCAAACCGATATATTAACCAAAATCGGAAGCAATACCAACCCATTATTTATAAGAAAGACAATAAAATGTTTTATTTATATATGCATAAACACCTAAAATAAGTTGTCTAAGGTTATATAAAGTATAGTATAATTATCTTTATAGATATAATAAAAAAAAGTTGATAATAAGTTTATTGTTAGAATAATAACATTTTAACTAAATGGTAAACATAAGTATGAATCAAAATAATCAATAATTTTTATCAGTGTCTTTATACATATGACAAATTAAAAATTACCCCTACTATAGATGATTATTTTAAAATAAAACATTTCATCCATAAGTTTGTTTACAACATAATAACATATAACTATTATCTATTCATAAAATATTGTTCAAACAAAGTAGTATTAAAATATTGTTTAAAAAATTTACTAATAATATAAATTTAGCGTGTTTTAATTTTTGTATATATATACGAATGAGTAATAGTGGAAAATGTTAAGAAAAAAGTTATATTTTCCTCTCATTTAGTCTTTTAACTCTACAGCTACTACAGAACTCTTCTTTTTCCCTTGATAAAAGAAATAATACATTTACAATTTTTGTCTTTTCTCCCTCTAAGTCGTTCAAATTTTCCTTTACTATAATAACTAATATGACGAGAAAATGTAATCCATTGATATTTAAATATTCCTCAGTGTTTCCAATAAATTCTATGAAATGAACAATAAGAATCAATTTTTTTTATATTATTTACTGTCCATTATAAAAATGTATAAAAGCATAAATAAATTCACTAATTACAAATCCTTTGGACTGAATAAATTTAAGTTAATAATAGAAGAAATTTACCAAATTTCTACAGATGTCTAAATAAATTTTGATTGGCAAATTAATCAACACCATATAGTCATGTAAATTTAATTACTTATTTTAAATGATAATTATATGGTGAAAATAAAATTGTTATATATATTAGTAATACTTTACATAATCCTTTCTTATAAAATGTTCTTATTTTTTGAAATATTAATGATTACTTTCATTTGAAAGACTACAACAACTATTTCAAAATCATAAAGTTAAATCAACCTATCACGATAATTTTTTTAACCTTTATATCACACTAAATATTATTCTCATAAATTGTTAAACACAAAACTAAAAAATTATGCGAATTAGAAAACAAATAAACTTTATTATTCAATAAAATTTTTATGGATAATTTTTTCACTTCAATGACATAAAATTCTGATATATAATCTCTTTGTAAAATGTAATGTTTATCAAAGTTATTTTTTTAAAAATTATTGATGCAGTAACATTGAAAACATTTTAAAAACCATCAAAAATTATTTTTTTTTCAAAAACGTGTACAAATTTATTGGCTTATCTAATATCTTATACAGTTATGTGGAAAGTTTGTTCAACTCAGTTTTAAATATTTAAATTACTTTTGAAAAAATAATTAAATAACTTGAATAAATAAGTTTCCTAATTTGACACAAAAAATTATTTTTTTATTTCCATTGAAATACAGTATAAAATAATAACAGTAAAGTCATTTCTATTTAAAGCAGTATGTAATAACTTTTCTGCCTATTGTTTATACATTTCAAGTATCATTATATAATTTAAAATTAGAAACAAAATAAATGCAGTGGAAAACATAATGATTTTATTAAGAAAAATAATAATATTCCATGTCATCATATAATTATTTTATTGTTATATCAGTTTAAATTAAATATTTTACTTTAAATTAAAAGTAAGCAAAAATCTATGATTAAAGATTTTCCACTTGCATTATATAATATATTTTATTTTTGTTGTCTTTCTTTACACTTTTTTCCAACAGGTGGTACACTTAGAAGTGCATTTTTAATGTACTATAAATATGATGATAAAGAAAATGTAATAAATTATATAAAAAACATACCCGTTCAATTTTGTCAATATAACTTTTATCCTTCCTCAATAATCTTATATTCGTTGAAAACCTTATCATTCCCAGGAGGAGAATTGCAAACATATTTTTATCTCTTAACACATTGTGACGATACTTTCGAACTAATAAAGCGGTTGATATCATATTACATGTTTTTTTAAAATATAATTGTTTACATAATAAATTTAAAACAACAAACGTTCCTGTTCTCCTTGTTCCGCTTATCCCGTGTACTAAGGTCATCGTCTTCGTCGAAATCTTCATTTCTTTTCCTCTTTTCTCAAGATTCCAAACTATTTGCATAAAATTAATTAAATCTTTTATATCAACTAATAATTCAATATTCCAATTTAGCCATTGAACTATTGTTACTTCTCTAGGTACATCATCTTCCTTATTTGAAACCTTTAAAAAATATCCAACATAATCAGAGGTAATTTCTACATCCATTGTCTTAATATTAAATCTACCAATTGACTTCTTTTTTCCTTTTTTCAAATTAAAATATTCTGTACATTCATCAATATTTGAAAAATCAACGAAACTAACAACAACTGATACTTCCTCTTGCCATATCATTCTCCAGAAGTCTTCTATAGTATTTGGTAATGGAGATTGTGTCATAATATAACCTCCTTCTTTGGTAATAAAGCGTGTAGCATGAATATATTCTCCATCATCATTTCGAGTAGGTCTCAATTTAACGGAACCTTCATTATAACAAAGTACATTATTAAAACGATTCTTCGTTGGATTACTCATAAAATCATAAACAAGTCTTGTATAATCAAGAACTGATGAGAAAATTCTTTATGTAAAGCTTTTTTATCTAACATATGGTGTGCTAGAAAAAATTCAACTAATCCTTCGGAAGGAACATTCAGTTGAGGAGATTCTTCTGGTGGACGATTAGCATAGTCAATTTCTTCTTCTTGCAAGGATTCTTTATTATTACGAGAAGATTTTTTTCTATTCTTGTTACTATGCCGTTTTGTTTCATGCTTCCCTTTGCTTGGATGTTTTTTTGGAACATCAGTAGATTTTCTATCAAATGAAGGAGGATTAATTTGAGGTGGTGGTGGAAAGAGAGGTGAATTGCAATGTTGTAGCGGCGGTGGTTGTGGTACATTATTCTCTGGTACATTAACATTATTTGAAGGTGTAAAATACTTCATGAGATTAGGTCCAACACCAGGCGTATTTTGAGGAGCTGGTTTTGGAAAGTTAGGTGCACAAGTTTGAGCCATCAAATTTTCATAGTAATCACCTGGTCCGTTAGGAGCTCCTCCTTGTTGAGGTTGGAATTTGTTACTACTCCCGCCCTGTGTTTTTTTGTTTTTATGTGGACTCTTCATTTGAATTTGCTTCTTTATTGACTTCCTTTCAAAAGTAAAAAATAACACAAATCATTGGTAATTTTAGTTCATTTTATTTGTAGATATTTTTATTGCACAAATTTTAATTTAAAAGACCAATATTCTAATGAAATGCATACCGATAATTTATATATTTTAAAATAATTAATAAAAAAATTATCATAACTGTCGACATATTTTTTATCATATGTAGATTTTTTTTACACATGATGCAACTTAAAAAAAATTTTCAATGTTTGTTTTATGCATCATTTTTTATATTTTTAAACTATGATCACAGAATATGTATATAATTGTTCATTAACAATTGTTAATTGATTCAATAGATTGATAATTTTGATAAAATTATTTTTCTGAGAGAAACGTTTCCAAAACGAATATTATTTGTAATTATTATGTGATTAAATTTAAATGTAATGCAAGTTATTTTTGTTAATTTTTCAAGGACAATATTTTTTGGTAATAGTTTCAGCAATAATCAGGGGTTGATAAAATATATTTAAAAGTATAATGTTTAACTATTTTTATAAAAGTTTATCAATGTAAAACATAAATATAGTATCAAATTAAAAAGGAAATGTTTGATGATCTTTAAAAGTAATATTTTTAGCAACATTTTAAACTATACAAGATATAATTAAATCAGGTTAATTGGTAAACAGTTTTATACTATAAATAATTAATGGCATTTTTAATTATTAAAGAACCATCAGAAAAATGGAATTTTTAGAATATTTTAATTGATATTTTTTAAATATTTAATGTTTGAACAGAACATAAAAAATGTTGGAAATTTAATTCTTGATATATATATTTTAAAAGGATATTAGAAATAAATTAAATGATAAGATTATAGCATTCTCTTGTATATAACACAAGATTTTTTAAACGTTATCATAATATTATTTATAATAAACACTAAATAATGTTAAAATCAAGAAACATTAATAGGACGTTATCAAAATTCTATAATAATAATTTCCGTAAGAACATTTTTCTTATTGATAAGTCAAGAATAGATAATATTTTCCGGCTTCAAATGCTTATAAATTAGTAAAATGATTAAGGTTAAGTATCATAATAATTATGTTTGCTAAACTTTTACTTCTCGCAGCCTTAGTAGGTACAACTCTTGCTAACACTTGTCTTCATTGCATCTGTAACGTTGAATCAGGTAAATAAAAAATGGAAACTAAGTATTTGAACCTTTTTATAATATATCTTTAGGATGCAAACCAATCGGTTGTGAAATGGACGTTGGTTCACTTTCATGCGGTTACTACCAAATCAAACTTCCATACTACGAAGATTGTGGTGAAGTAGGTAAAAAATCTGGTGAATCAACTGAAACTGCCTGGAAAAGATGTGCTAATGAATACTCCTGTGCTACAACCTGTGTTGAGGTAAATTTTAATCATTTTTTAAAAATTAAAAATTAATAATCTCTAGAATTACGTTAAAAGATACGGTTTTGAATGCCCAGGATACGGAACTTGCGAACGTGATGCAAGAATTCACAATGGTGGACCACGTGGATGTCAAAACTCCAATACTCTTGGATATTGGCACAAGGTATGCTTTAATAGCTTTAAATATATTATTAATATTTTTTTAGGTCAAAGCATGCTGTGGATGCTCATAAATTTATATTCAAATTGTTTTAACAATAACTAGTTAAATAAATTTTTATAACTTATTGATAATGTTTTATTCTCAAAAATATATTATTATTTATTAAATAACAACTTTAAAAATTACAAAAAGCGTGCTAATTTTTTAATAACCATAATATTTAAAATTAAAAAGAAACAAAATTTTATTATTTTAAACAAATTTATTAAAATGTATTGTAATGGAATGTATCAAATTGAATAATAAATTTTCATTTTTATTATGTCAAATGTTGATGGACCTGCAAATTTACCAGTAGGGACAATTGTTGGAAGATTTAAAATTCTAAAAAGAATTGGTGCTGGTAGTTGTGGAGCTGTTTACTCATGCATTGAAGTATCTACAAAAAAGTATGCTGCGCTAAAGGCTGAATTATTAAGTGACAATGGAAATGGATTAAAATTGGAGGTACAAATATTGAAGAGACTCAAAGGAAAGAAGCATGTATCACAATTAATATCATGTGGAAAAACAGATTCATATTGTTACATGGTTGTATCACTTCTTGGAACTTCATTAAGTACTTTCATGCGCTCTAAAAAATTTGAATTTTCTGTCTCAACAAATGTAAGAATTTTTATTCAAATGTTGTTTGCTCTCAAACAAATTCATCAAATTGGTATAGTGCATAGAGATTTGAAACCTGCTAATATGACTATTGGGAGAAGTGGTCTGGATAAGAAAATTATTTATATTATTGACTTTGGTTTATCTCGGGAATTTACAATAATTGAAGATAATAGAAGGAGATTGAGGAAACCTAGAGAAAAATGTCTATTTCGGGGAACTATAAAGTATTGTAGTGCTGCAACAATGGAGAAAGTTGAACAAGGTAGATGTGATGATTTAATTTCATTATTTTATATTTGTGCTGAAATTAATGGCCCACTTCCATGGCATCGTTGTGAAAGAATAGAAGATGGTATTGAAAATGAAAAAGGAATACTCAGATGATTCACTATTTGAATTTTTCCCAGCCTACATTGAACCTTTTAAATATACAAAAAAATTAACATATAACGATCCTCCAAATTATTGTTATCTTTTCAAAGCACTTAAAGATGAAATGATTAAAAATGGTTTCAAATTTTCAGATCCATATGAATGGGAAGAGTGTGCTGACGAATTTAATTCATCTTTTTTACCACCTGGATATAGTAGTAAAAAGAGTTTAGGAACAGTAACAACTCAAACAATTGACTGTGATACAATTGATAAGTTCTTTGACAATCACTTTAGTACAAAAACATTTGGAACTGATAAACTTGGATTTTAAAAATAATTACTATTATTATAGTAAAAATGAAGAAAAAATAATATATTATATTATATTATACAAATACTAACTTGTAACAAAAATATTATTGTCAATATTAATATAATAAAATAAATTTAAAAAATTTTTAAAATCCAATATCATAATAATTTTTGTATGAAAAATAGTTGAAGATATTTCGACTTGCACATCCAAACATTTCCGAAATACCAATTACGCTACATTTATTTTTTGGGGTCCCAGCCAGATGTTATCATTAAAGAGGCTAAAATTAAGTAATTATTTTCCTCTTTCCATGTGGATATGTCAACCATGATGAAGTGAGAACAATCACTTAAATAAACTAAAGGATGTTCTAAATGATGCAAAAGATTACGCAATGTTGTAACTAATATTGTATAAGGAGCCTTCATACCATCTGTGTTAAATTTCATCTTTATATTATCACGTGAAAGGATTGCACGAACTTTAAACCCTTTAACAAATTCCTCAACCATTGAATAAACTTTTAATGCCTCATCACTGGAATTACATACAAAAACAACTTTTGGTCGACCTCGCTGGATTTCATGAGTGTTCTGTTTAATAACAGAATCTAATACTTAATGGAAAGTATTGTAGAAAGACATTCAAATCATGTTTCTTGGAGATTCTTATATCATGCTTATTTTCCTCTTTTAAACAATGGTAAATCTTGCACATGTCAACTGAAGGTGCACAGGTATTTGACATTTCAAAAATACGTTTAATTATTTGAGAATTTAAATTTAAATCACTGTAGTGATTTAATGAAAGTTCAAACTTGTCTACAAAACCATTATAATAACAATAATTATTATTTCTTACCTTCAGGAAATAATTGGTATTCCTTAACATTTATTCTTTTTGGTGGCATACACATAATTCAAACCGATAAAATGTACCAAAAAAAACGTAAGATATCAAAAATCTACCGCAAAAAAAACCAATTTTAAATACTATTCCAAAACACACTATATCAGTTTTATTTTACTACTGTAAAAGCCAGTCATAAAAAAGTGTCCCAATTAATAATTCTCCAAATAACTTATCATCATGATTTATCAATTGTAAATTCAGTCATCACCTATAATATTAACAATAATGAATCATTATACATATCTTTCTTCTTTCCAGCAGTTATAGACAGTTAAATGGTCAATCATTCATTGTCATATCACACTATTAATAATAAAAAATTCATACAATAACTTGAAAATATCCTAAATGTATTCTAACTCCCCAAAATATATCATATAAAATGATATGGTAAGAAATATGTTTAACAAATTTATATACATTTTAAATGAATTTTTGTTAGCGTGCCATGAATCATTGTTGTTGATAAGTGAAAAAGTAATAGACAATCGTAAAAAGTATTAACAGATGGGATAGAAAAATATGTGATAAATATACGAAAGAAATGTTGATAATAAGTTGAATAAAAATTATAGTATATAAATACACTTTCAAAAACTCCTCCTTCAAAAATAAGGATAGAAAGGGTATTTGAAAATATTTTTGTAAATTTTAAAATTATTAAAACTTTTAAAACGTAACTATTATCTTTATTTCTTATCTCAAATTATGGCTGATATTTTTGAAGAGTATTTTATTGATACAAAACCTTTGGAAGCTATATCACAAGTTGTTGATTCTATAGGAAACGATGATATCAAGATTTATAATCATACACATATTAAAAATGAAATCCATGATGAAAATAGTTCCAAAAAAAATATTGATTATGAAGATTCTCAACAATGTTGTTCCGGTTGTAACAGAAAAATTCAAGACAAAAATTATCTTGCTGTAAGTCAAAAATAATTTATTTTCTAATGTTTACATTTCCATTAATTTCTAGATATCAAGTACAAAAATACCACTAAATAATATAGTTAAAGTTACATATTTTCACGAATCTTGTCTAAGGTGTTGGACATGTTGTATAAAATTAGATCCTAATTATTCCTGTTTTTGTAGAAATAATAAAGTTTATTGTAAAAATCATTATTTTAAAGAATTTTCACCATATAAATGCAATGGCTGTGGAGATGGTCTTTCAAAAACTGATGTTGTATTTAAAGTTCAATACAATACAGATTCTTATTATTTTAAATCAAAGAAAAATCATTGTAAAGGAACTTTAAAAAAAGAAGATATTGAAACAAATGTAGTACTATTTTATCATCCAAAATGCCATAAATGTTTTTATTGCTCTAAATCACTAGCTGAAGGGGATAAGTTTGGATTTAATGTTAACTTTGAGAATCAAAAAACAAAGACAAATGGGATAATAAATATCGTCTGTGAAGAGCATTTATTTTCCAAAGATGATTATATTGATATTAAAGAAGAAGTTGTTAGTGACTCTACAACAAATCGCTCAAAAAAAGTTTCATCAAAAGAATCTTCTGGTAAATGTTCAGGGAAATCTAATTCTTCAAGTAAAAAAATATCATCACATTCTATAATTTCTGCTCTTCCACCTATTCTTCAGTATCCTTTTGAAATGTATACATATGGCGAAATGTGTTCTGATGATCAAAATAATTTATTAAAAAGAAGAGGTCCAAGAACAACAATTAAACAAAGTCAACTTGATGTTCTTAATAAAATATTTCTAACAACACCTAAACCATCTAAACATGCTAGAGCCAAACTTTCGTTAGAAACTGGTTTAAGTATGAGAGTCATCCAAGTATGGTTTCAAAATAGAAGAAGTAAGGAAAGGCGTCTCAAACATCTATGTAATTTCTTAAGGCATTATGATAGAAATGGTCCACGTCCATCTAGTCAAATTAATATTAGTCCATTTATAGAAGGAACAGATGATTCAGAAATAATAGTAACTGATGATTCATTTAATAATGGTTATATGGATCTTAGTTCATTAAGTCCAAGTAGTAATACCTCAAGTAATATGTTAAATATTGATGTAAATTCTTTTTGTGAAGAAATGGACTATGATTTTGACGATTGTAGAAACACAGAATTCATATCAGAAGAGGAAGTGTATGATAATTGTTAACAACAATTTTATAACACAAAAGAATAATTCTAAAATATTATCATTGTTAGTAAGATTGGTGAGTGTAAATGATATTAAAGACAATAAATATACAATAAATAAATACAAAAAAAATAATAAAATTAACTTCTAACTTTCACAAATTTCTCCTTGTACACAATTATCTTCATTCAACACATTTTCATCATTATCACTATTCTCAATAGAATCTTTTATTTCATATAGGTAATGACTGAGTGCACTATTTGCTTCAAGTTTCGAAAATGCCATATAAGATATAAAATTTTCATACCTTCTCAAATATGACCTTCCTTTTTTTGAGTATGTAGCAATATTTCGAAGAATTAATGCAGCAGTTAAACGAACAGATTTTGTCACTGGACCTTCAGCTACATTTGTGAAATCATTAAAAACTGGTGTCATTACAACCTTGCCATTTATTGTTGATTTATGGCACTCATTATAGGGAGGAACGAAAGAATTTTTAACTGGTATACGGTATGACTTTTTATTTTCTTGTTCTTTCCATTTATTCTTAAGAATCTGTTCTATATACTCTCTATTACCATGTTTCATTCTTAAATGTTTCGCCTCCTCACTAATAGGTTTTTTATAATGAGTCTCATGAATATGTGATAACAAAGCCCAATGATTCCTAACTATTCTTTCACAATTATTCCACTTACATACCATCTCTTCATGCAC
Source organism: Strongyloides venezuelensis (assembly GCA_963280985.1). Lineage (NCBI taxonomy): Eukaryota > Metazoa > Nematoda > Chromadorea > Rhabditida > Strongyloididae > Strongyloides > Strongyloides venezuelensis. The sequence goes on along the minus strand of CAUJLX010000002.1, from coordinate 21,284,522 downwards.
TGTATGTGTTTTATATATATGATAATAAAGTTGACTAGCATTAGGAAATATTATACCACAATCTTGCCATTCACATATTGGTGAATCAATCTTATCTAGATACTCGGAAGGTGATGGAGATTTTTGACTGAGTTTTTGCTTGTAAAATAGATTCAGGAGCTGATGTCGTTAGTTCACCATTTGTATGATGTACTTCCTGCACAGGATGTTCATTTTCTGTATTACCATCATATCCAAATGTTCCATTGGTAGTTGATTTAAAAGAACTAGAATCATCGCATAGGACATCCATATTATCTGATGTCATTGAAGTTTTCATATCACTACTAATTTTAGGTAAAGGTGAGGATATTTCGGAGTTAGAATTAGATGCATCCATACTTGATGGTGGTCTAGAATCAATACTATCATCCATGAGTGACTCAGCCATCTCTGGAGAAGCTGATTCCCTCATAGATTCAAGACTATTAGGAACATAAGAATTGGTAAGTTTCCTTTTTCTTGATACAATTTTCATTTCCAGTTGTCTTTAAAGCAGCCATCTTCTCTTTTTCGGCATGGGCATTAAATATTGTTTTTACTAGAGCTGTATGATCATTAGGTAATTCAGCATTGTTGGGACCTGCAACATTAGCCATTAACTGGGGCGGAAGGTTGTTAGACAAACCTGGTGTCCGTTGAATGATACCAACTATGCATGAATTAGCCTGACCATCCTCACTAGTAAATTTAATCCTTGGAAAAGTTTCTCTTAATAATGTTATAAAGTTTTTCATGTTAAGTGATAACATTTTTTTGTTATTAAAATGATTCACGTAATCGCAGTAAAGTTTCCCTCTTTTAATAGATGATTCATAAGTTGGATCGAATCTTAATGATGAATTCATCCATTCTCTTGTTAAATTAATTTTATCCTGATCTTCGTTAATTTTAGGTAAAGCTGTCTCTGATTGTGAAGTCATTCTAGTATCATCAGGTCTAGAAGGTCGACGCATCGGCATTGAAGGAGTCTGTATCAGGGGTATTTGTCATAGGACGACTTGGAATTTGACTTCGTGGTGTACTAAATTGACTCATTCTTTGATTCGGAGTTTGACCATTAGTAGTAGTATTACCTCGATTCATTGGAGTTGAGGCAAATTTTCTGACAACTCTTTGCCCACCTCCCAATTGTGGTGGATATTGTATTATTTTTGTTCCTTGAATATAACATGGTCCAAACTTATTAGCTTCAACTGTAAGTAAAGCATACAGTTGTTTCAAGACACCATTTTCATTTGCAAACAAATCACAAACAGTTTCACCCATTGTTGTTAGGTCATAAACAGTTTCTAATGTGTGTGTTAAAGACATGACATCCATTGGAACGAGCAATAAACTTATTTGTTCTAAAACATCTTTCTCATTAGTCAGAAAATCAATTACAAAAAACTCATTTCCTTCTTTGGCAGAAATATTCCCCAGAATTTCAAGTCCAACACAAATTTTCATCCTATCTTTACTTAATAAGCAAAATTTAACAAGTTTCATAAAGCAACCAAAATGGTTACTATAAACAAGGAGATCATTTAAATCGAGATCTTCAGAAATGTTGTTTAATGTATCCATTACATTTTGATGAAGGCATTCATATCTACTGAATGCGATGCACATGATAAATGTAAATAAATTTCTGTTTTTTGATAAAATAGCTCTATTGTCCAAATCAAAAGATAATTCTCGTAGTATTTTGGTTGTGTGAAGAACTCTAAAATATATTGGATCGTTCTCATTCATCTCTATTGAGGGATGGTAAAGAAAAGATAAGTCATCATTATCGTATCTCATGCCGCAAACTTCTGAACCGTTTTTATATTTAATAATAGAGTCCATAATATCTTGTCTCTCTAGTAATTTAATGGCATATTCTTCTTTAATGCCACTTTCCTTCCAAAAGGAATCAAAGTCACAATGTTCTTTGTGCCTCCAATTGGTTAAATAGTCTTCCCCAAAACCAGATTTATAATCTACTGGATCATTAACAGGAAATATACCAATCTTAGCAAGAAGAATATCTACAAGAATAGGACATTGTTGAAGTTTCAAATGATAAGGTCCTGGAGAAGCCATCATACTAAGAAGATTCCTTGCAAAAACATTTTCATTCTCAAATCCAGATAGCAAATGTTTCATTAATTTTTGATAATCAGGACCATTTTCAGCTCCATGACCTATTATGTACCCAAGATTTTTGGTCATCATACTACTTGAATTTGAATTACTAGCTTTCTCTATTGAAACGGGATTTTCATTATTACTATAATATACTCTTCCCCTACTTCTTGTCCCCATATTTGAAGAGCTATTCTCATCAAGATCCACCTCAGTTTCACCAAGACCATTTTCACTTTCCTCATAATACAATAAATATCTTTGGTAAATATATTTTATTAATGCTGTTTCATTGACAGCTCCTGGTAAGTTTAGGCTTTTTGTTACTTCAGGCCATAATTCATGGTTGGTTACCTTCATAAATCCACCAAAATTTTTAACAATTGTATATAATTCATACAAATTAAGGATGGTACCGTTTACATAAGGTTGAGGTTGTTTTTTGAGACCCCATTTTTTCTTTGCAAAGGATTCATATGAAGCAAAAAAGTCTTTCTCTGGTTTTTCATGATCCTCCTCTGACAATTGTGAGATGTATGAAGCTATTGGATCAAGAAGCAGTTTACGATTCAATGAATCTCCAAATGGCATCTAAAAAAATCTAATAATTTATTAAAAATCAATTTAAAATAAACTATAAAAAAAATATTATACACAAAAATTTATTATAAATAGCACAAAATTGAGAGTGAAAAAAAATGCTAGTATATGACAGTTGATGTTTGCTTTACCGGCATACAAGAGGCAGGCAGGGTTTAAAATATAAAACAAAGTTGGTAAGAAGTGTACTTTACTGATGAATAAGTTAACTTAAAAGTGGTACAAGGGGAATTTGAGCGCCAAATTTTGTTAGAATAACTGTCAACAGCAATTAGGACTTCCTGGTGAAGTACTAACTTAAAAGAGATTAAGCGGACTTATAAAATCTTAACATCTGAGTAAAATATTATCGAATTTATCAAATGTGCTTAAAAAAAAGAAGTTTGTTTTTTAAATTAATGAAATGTCTGTCGTGAATTAAGTTGTCAATATCACAATAAAAAATAATTATAGCAATTAATAGTAGACATAAAAATTAATTTAAGATTTTATTAGAATTCTAAGAAGTACTATACATAATGGTAGCAAAAAATGAATAAACATTTTACCAAAAGAGTTCTTATCACGATCGCATTGAGTTTGCTAATTTTAAATTTCTTTTTTTTGCATTAATTTTATACTATTAATTTTTTAAGTTACAATGTCTTTAAGCGATGAATTGGAGACTTCCAAATTATGGAGAATTCGCCGTACATTAACTCAGGTTAGAATGATAGGACTTTTACAATTACCTCATTTTTCAGATGTGTCATGATAGAGGTTATCTTGTAACAGATGATGAATTGAATCTTACACTGGACCAATTTAAGGATACTTTTGGGGATAAACCAAGTATGGGAAGACCTTCACGTTCCGATTTAACTATGCTTGTTGCTCAAATACAAAATGAAGATGGTATTTTGTAATAGTAATTTTATCTATAATTTCTCTTTTTGCTTTAGACCAAATGTATATTTTTTTTCCGGATGATGCTAAGGTAGGAATCAAAACCATTAAAGCTATTTGTGGACAGATGCAACAACAAAATGTTGCAAGAAGTATAATTGTTGTTCAAAATGGTATAACTCCATCAGCAAAGCAATGTATTGTAGATATGGCTTCAAAATACACAATTGAGCAATTTTCAGAGAACGAACTTGTAGTCAACATCACAGAGCACGAACTTGTACCCGAACACATTGTCATGACGGAAGAAGAAAAAAGAGAATTACTTAAGAGATACAGAGTCGCCCCAAGTCAACTGCCAAGGATGCAGGTTTCAGATCCAATTGCAAGATACTATGGATTGAAGAGAGGGCAGGTAGTAAAAATTGTCAGACCATCTGAAACAGCTGGCAGATATGTCAGTTATCGTGTTGTTGCTTAATTTAGTATTTACTTGTTTTATCATTTTTGATTTTCGATTTTTAAATAAAAGATAAAAAAACTAATGAAATCATGTATATTGTACAAAATAATTTATAATAAAACGAAAATAAAAACTATCATTATTTCAAGATGGGCAAAAAAAGCATTATCAATATATAAGCAAAAAAGGGATTGATCTTTCTTATCGGAATACATATATGAATAATAGTGGTTAACTAGAAAAAATTACGCCATCATCTCGTATCCATATCTTTCGTTTCTCGAATAGCTATTGAGGCTTCTTCTATCATCGTTATCACGAATGATCTCCTGGACAGCTTTTCTGAATACACTAACATTTGTCGTAAATTGGTCCTTATTTCTTATGGAGAGGACCTTCTGCTCGATACCCTCAGTAAGGCTTTCAAATGCAATTTCGAGCGCCTTCTTTTTGTTAGCATATGCCTCGGAATTTCCACCTTTATTTGCATCACCTTCAGCAGCAATAGCATTATTAATCATTTCTGCACCCCATTGCTTGAAGGCATCGTACTGGAGAAGAATAATACCAAACAATGGTCTACTTAAGCTCCATTGACACTTGCATTCTTCGAAAACAAGTGTATACAACATAGTGTTTAGAAGACCTAACAACAAGTCGGGATTCCTTTCTAATGCAACCAAACAAGCTCCAGTTTCCTCTTCAGAGTCGATGGTACATGTTTCAATTGTTGGATGAACTTTACGTATAATCATGTCCAAAATATAATCCAAAGCATTAGTCGCATTAGTAATAACGGAATTTTCTAAAAAAATATTGTCAAAAGAATTTTTAAGGAAAAACTATACCTAAAGATTGGATTCCATTATGAATACTGATCAATATATCTTCGAAAACTTTGTCATCGAGTTGACTAATGTAATAAATTTGATCCCTACAAATAGTATCCAAAACAGCAAAATAAACCCTAGCCAATTTTGGAAAATCCAGGACATCGTCCTTTATATTAAGGAATAACTTAATGTACAAATTAATCATATCCTTCAAAGAATCATCACCGTATAATTTCATAATTCCATATGGTAAATAACCACCTTGAAGTACATTCTTCGTAATATGAAAGATGTTTGTAATATTCTTAACTTTCATTCTTAACAATCTATCATTGCCTTTGTCAATTCCAGTAACATTTAAAGCTGATGAAGATGAATTAAGAGATGTATTGGTATTGAAGTTTAAAACTCTTTCTCCAAAATTAACAACTATCTTGCTAATTTCTTTAAACAACACAATTGTGTACTTTGTATTCATCTCAAAACTTAATCTACTCGTTCTGTTACATGAAATTTCGGTCAATAATTTCATGATTGGATTAACAACCTCGGGACAGTCTCCCCATAATTCAAGGGCACGTTGAATGAATTGAAATACCTTATTGTGCATCCATTCAAAAAGCATAGTGAAATGAATTTTTTTAGACAACGCATATGATATACCAGTTAGATCACGGCAAACAGAAATAACAGCTAACTTTAACTGATTTTGATTACAAGACATATTAGGATTATTAAATACTTCAACAATTTCATTTAAAGTATTTTGGATTGGAGACATAAAGGTCTTAAAAACTTTAAAATCTTCACCAAGATCACAAGCAAATATTCTTGTTAAACTTTTATAAAAATTAGTTCTACTTTTTAAGGAGGACGTTGTAACGGTACCGTTGTTGTAATTAAGTAAATCACCACTATGATTATTAATCATAAACTGGACTTCTTCAATTTTTAGTAATTTTTTCGAAGCCATAAACCCAAGTGTCAATTCATCGAGTAAGTACAATGATTGCCCGATAACGTGTTCATTAACATTGAGGAATTTCATATTTGTACAAATCTTCCGAACATATATCACCAAAAGACCATCCTCATTTTTGATACCGAGATTTTCTGATAATCTCATAAACATTTCTGAAACTTTCATTATTTGATCTGAGATGTATTGTTTTCTAACTTGTTCTAAACAAAAGAGATAAGCTATTTCGAGTTGGATAAAATGAGTATCAACAGTAAGACCATTTAAGGATGCATGTTGTTTATCAGTTGTTTGCATTAACTTCAAAACTCTTGATATTAAATCTCCGTCAATAATATCTTGTTCTGAGTTAGATGTTAAGGATCCCTTTCCCATAATACAACCCCCAATAAGATTAACAAGCCATGCTAATCTCTTTCTTAAAATCACAGCTTCATTAGAATTTGGCGAAGATACATAGATACTTTCATACTGTGAGTAATCTCGATCAAATACATCCTTCAAAAAATCATAGACATCCTTGTAAGAGAGACGTGAAATTGTTCCAAGAAGTTCCATTAATTGATGCAAGCTTCCATCTTCTGCCATATCATCTTCTTCATGATCATTCACAACAGAAATACAATAATCCAATCTACATTGAACAAATGCTTTTACAATATTTGGACATAACTTCTCGAGGTTATGATTCTCTGCACTGTTAACGTAAGCCGTTGATGAAACCATTTTCTGCCAAAATGAAAGTAGGTAGTAGATTGAATTAAGAGTAAATTCTTTAACTCGGAGTGCCTCAATGGTAAATGAAACCAACTTATTTATCATTTGCATGTAGTATGAACTTTTAACTAACTCAGCCAATTGAAAAGTTCCTTTAATTTTTGCTACCAATCGACAAAATTCATGAAAAGCATCCTTATCCTGAAGACGAGATGTATCATTGAGAATCATTAAAACTCCATTAGATAAAGCCTCAAGATGAAGACCACGTCCACGACAATCAAAAAGTGTCCTACGGACGGAGGTCAACAAGACGAGATTTTTGAGAAGAATAACAATATATTGCCCTGGACATACTGAATACAATGAGAAGAAAAGACCAACAATATTTCTGGCTTTATTTTCTTTACTTTCTCTCATTGAAGTAAACATCATTACCATCACTTGATTGTTGGTCATCATAGTAAAATAAATCTTTCCATTTAGAAGGTACCTGAATTGGAGCAGACTCATCCTGAGTCTCATCATACATTCCACCAATAAAATCAAAACTCAAAATTTGATAAGATAACGTCAAAGCAGAACAAAAAATCTGTCCTTCATTAGTAGATACTAGAATATTACGAATTTCAGGAATTCTTTCCATTGATGTAACTTCAACACCTGGAGAATATTTTTCTAAAATATCCATTGATATCTCGATCATATCTTTCATGTAACTGTCTCTAAGATCTGAAGCAACACGACGGAATTTGGAAACCCCATCTATTCCCTGCATCTCACCAAAATCCTCAATAACAGCTGATAGAATTTCTAACCCAATTTTAATATTTCCTTCTCTATTTCCTGGGACATTAACAAAAGATGTTGTTGGTGAGGCAGCATTTCTAACGAGTTGGATAGAATTTTCCACGAATTTCCTAAATGGGTAGGTTTCTCCAGCAGATGACAAACTACCACTAGCCCTAAGAGAACGATCTTCGGAAGTGTTCGATAATTGATACCAGGAAATCTTAATAATCCTTGCTAATACCTGACATAAACCTTTAATAATAAAAGCTGGGAATGCTTCGTGTTTTGCAATTATGTAGTCAATTAAATAATTAGCCAAGTCCAATCTGTAGTTACTTGGTATAGACATTTTCGAATTTAGCGTTTTCATAAAAAGAGTCTTTGCTACAGCTTGAGAATATGGAACCTACAAGAGAATGATAATAAATTTGATCTTCCACCAAATAAACTTACATTTTCACTCTCGAGTAATATTCTACAAGACTCGAGAACAACATCCATAGGTGCTGTACATAATTCAACGAATTTCTGTTCTGCACTCTTCTTAACTTCAGGGTTCGTCTCATTATAAATATCTGTAGCCAATTGATTCAGTACCTCAACTTTGTTCGACATCTCTCTATAAATGTTTAACACTCAGTGAACAATAGTTTTGCTATATATACAATTTACAATGAGAATTATTAAAAATTTCCACAAAATTCTATATCTAAAATTTTAAAACCTATTATAAACACACATTTTAAAACAAAAAGTATATTAAAAAAAATAGTAGTATAATTCAAATATACGATACGATATGATTATTTAATGCAACGTTCAAACAAACTTTAATGAAAGAGAAAAAATTATAAAATACCGTGAACACACGTTTAAAAAAAGATAAAGAAGATTTGGAGAATGATGTGTTCGAAATTATGATGACTGGTGGACAAAAAATTACCAAATACAATAAAAATATTTATATATTACAAATTAACGTGTATTTTTTATAAAAGATTTATTCTCTTTCAAAATAATGTGTTCATGAAAGTTAAGAAAGAGTTGTGGTAGAAAAAAAAGAAACTGCCTTTCCAAGAGATGATATAATGACATCTGATATATGTATATATTAAACGTTTAAAAAGTAAGGCATAAAAAATTAAATGTCTAGAATCATAGTATGCTTTATTTAATATATAATATAGTAGAAACATCATATTATATAGTATTAACAAAAAAGATAGCATCAATTATGGTGGTCAAATAAAAAAAAAAAAAGCATATACTAACAATATTATCTGTATCTTAGTATAGCTCTATCTGGTGATATTTTTATAATACAAAGGTAAGCGGTAAAATAATAAAAAAAAGAATGATGCATGAGAAACCTTTTACTTTTAACATTTAAAGGCATTCTAATTATATATTTTTTATTAAATGTGATGGAGAGAGATATATGTAGAGACGGTTGACTTTTGAAGGGAATATTAAAAATATTGAAGAAAGATCATTTTTTTGAATATTATTATCAGAAAAAAAACCCAACTCTTCAAAATGAGAGAAAGACACTTTTAACGGAAAAATGAAATTTAACGACATTAATTACTTTATGACAACAGAACGTAAAAACCATCTCTTTGGGACTAATTTATGAGTAATGAAGATAATTATAAAATTTGAAAAAGGCATTTCACATGAGTATACTTTGTTGACTACTTTAAAAGCTGTAATGGTAAAAATGACAATGAATCTTACTGTGAATATTGGAAAAATGTCCTAGAAAGATAGTTTTTATGTAATAGCGACTTAATAGTTAAAGTAGTTTTTTCTTATATAGACTTTGTTTGGTATATTTTATAGATTGTTAATGTCATTTTGAAGATAAAGGATTGATTTTTATGGGAAATGGAAAATACTGGCAATGAGATGCATGTTACTGGAGTTTCCAGGGTCCCCGTTTTTGATGAATATTTAATTCCAAATTTATTTGAAAAAGTATTAAACCAAAAAGATGAATTTTATAAAGAATTAACTTATGGTATTCATAGACTTAATGAAGCAATTTCAATGTCTCCTAAACAACACCAATCATTAGCAGATCTTTTCTATACAATTCAAACGTTTTTCAATCGTATAATTGCTTCGCCTGAACTTTTTGATGGTTGTGTAAGTAATAAAAATTTCTTCCAAAATATTTATTTTTTTAGATTGTTGATAGTATGCATGAAATTGGATCCTACATGACAAATATGACTATAAGAACGAATGCAATTGCTGATTTTGTTATAGTATTAAAAACTCTCCCAACAATTGAATCTATTAAACGTCTCGCAGATGAATGTATTAATGAAGTAAAAACCAAACTAAATATTGACTGTACAAAGGTAATGCATGATTTTGGTGTTGATATAACAGATGGTGTTACATGTGTTCGCCTTTTGATAACAACAGTTCCTTATAACCGTTATAAAATAAAAGATACTATACATTTAAAAAAAGAAGCTATAACTCTAACTGATAAGTATCTAAAGAATAGTTATTGGTTTATTCAAATATCAAGACAATTTAGGAACCCTTCTTTAAAAATATTAGTATCAGTTATTAAACACATAGCTGATTCTTATGATGGGTTTAAAGGATTAAATCCTCATATCATCCATGTTTTATGTCACTATTGTTTACTTCAAACCCCAAGTCGTGAAATTTTGCCTTTAAATCATGCATTCTTAAGATTTTTTAAATTAATAGGAAGTGGCATTCTTCTTCCAAATTCCATTTCCGCCATTGATCCGGCAAATGAACCATCAAGTTTGAGTTGCACGTTGACGTTACGTCCAATGTGATGATATAGCAAATAGATCTCAACAATTGATAAGAATAATTTTAAACGGTGGAATTTCCGAAATTTTATCATGTGAACCAAATAGGAATCTTCTTAAAAAATCTGTCAAAATTAATGGATTTCTAATAAACCCACTACCAAGTGAGTATGTTGAGGAGAGGTAAAATAAAATGTTTGTTTTTTATTGAAAATTATTACATTTTATTTTGTATTTAATGTAAATAAGTTAATTACTACAAATAAATTAAAAAGATAATAAATGGTTAAATAAATTATTTTGTTGGTTGAGCAGGTGGAGATTGTGGTGCAAAAGATCCGAGGGATGGAATTGAAAGAGGTGGGAAACCAGGAAGTTGGAATTGAGCTGCACCATGCATTGCTGGATGTTGTGGAAGAGCTATTGGAGGAAGTGTTGGGTGTGTTGGTAATGGTGCCATTGTTGGGAAAGTAAATGCCATATGTTGTGACGGTACTCCTCCGGCTGATGATTGTTGTGGGGTTCCGAACCCAGGATGTTGAAGGTGAGGAGGAAGTGTATGAAGATGAGAAAATAGACTTGGTGGGAATGTATGAGTATGAAGAGAAAATGGTGGAAGTGTTGGAAAGACAAATGGAGCTGGAGTTGTTTGAACTGCGTATGGTTGTTGAAGATTGTTGTTATTATTATTATTATTATTGTATGGCTGTTGAACATTATTAACATTATTATTGTTATTATAAGGTTGTTGAATATTACCGTTGTTATTAGTATTGTAAGTTTGTTGATTATTATATCCTTGTTGTGGAACTTGGTTGTTATATCCTTGTTGTGGAATTTGGTTATTGTATCCTTGTTGTGGAATTTGGTTATTGTATCCTTGTTGTGGAACCTGGTTGTTATATCCTTGTTGTGAAACCTGGTTATTAGGAATAAATATTTCCTTGTTGTCCATTTACTGGAGCTTGAATTGGTTTATTATTGACTTGGTTTTGGTGAATAGGAACATTTGGTTGTCCAAATTGTCTAAAATTTTGTTGTTCATTTTTCTTTTGAACTTCATTGTTTATTCCATTGTTCATGGCTTTCTTTTCTGTAGAACTTGCGATTTCTAATACTTTTACAATTTCTTCTGGAGCTCCTTCATCAACATTAACTGTTGGCTCTGGTGGATCTGGAAGACAATTCATACGACGAACTGTTACTTCATAACCAATTTTGTTTCCATCCTCCTCAACTACTTTTTTAACGTTAGAAATAACGTCAAATGAAATTTGTCTTCCATTACGAATTACTTCTCCACCGTTTATAGCTTCATTTGGATTGACTCTAGTGGTACCGACTTCTTGAGAAAACTTCAAACCTTCAAATGAACAGCATTGAAGAATTAATCTATAAAGAGAAAAATAGTTATAAGTATTAGTTATCACCAAAAACATACGGTTGTCTTGGATGATCAATATATTCAATACCTCCAACCCAATGATTTTTCTTATTACATGTAAGTTCATTAAACTCTCCAGTACAATTTGCATGGAATTTAGGAACACCACCAATGAATTTTGATCTTTTAATAGATCTATCACCCTCTCTAAAGAATCCATCTTTTTCTCCATTATCATCAGTCAAAAATTCAGAATCATCCTCTCCATCCTCAGGTTGTAGAATACAAGATGGTTGTGCACAACCCAAAACAGGGGCACCATCAGGAAGAACTTCAAATGAGAAGGGAACACCATACTTTCCACAAAAAGATCCCAATGTGATTGTAAATAACGATATCAAAAATAATATAAATATCAAAAATTTCATAATAAAATAATACGAAGTAAAATGATTTTTCTAAAATAAGTTTTATTATATTCGATTGTTTATTAAACGTTAAAACTAAAAGGATATAACATAAAAAGTTTTGTCTTTTTATAAGAAATTAAAAGGGACAGGATGGAATAAAAATTGCAATTGGTATCCTTTCCTATTAACTTTTATTTTTTTGTTACACCAACTTTATTTCAGAAACCGGAAAAAAAGGATGAAATGTCAAAAAGGGGTATATATAAAAATTGCCTCTATCATTTTATAATATCTTCTTAAAATTAAATACTATTAATACGATAGAGAGATTTGTAATAACATACTGAAGAATTTTAAATTTCATAAGAAGTGTCATTAAAAATGTATAAATTATAAGATATTATCATGTATGTTTTGATATCTATTTATGTATATCGTATATATGATAGAAAATTTTTACGTATATCTCTTGTATATCTGTGTCGCAGGCAACCGGCTGATGGAATGAAAAATGCATTAATAAGACAATTGAATTGAATTAATACGTCTTATCCATGAAAATGAGACAACATTTCTAAACACCATGAAGGGGTTAAAAATATAAGGAGGCCTTTAAAACTTTATAAGTATTATATATTATAATCACCATAAATATAATACATTATTATATTACTCATGATTATAATGAAAATGAAAAGTTTTAATCACCTTCCTGATAAATAGATTTTTACATTTAAAAAAGAATTTCTTTATAATACAATCATTAAAAGTCAAAAAATTCTTTTTAATCTTTATATATATATCCGTTAATTTGAAAGTTTGATTTATCTACTAATCAAAAAATTATAAAAAAAGAATGAAAGAAATTAGGAAATCACAATTTTTTGTTAAATTTCATTTGAACCTGTTTTATTTGGTAGAACTTTTAAAAAAAGAATTTTAATTTAAATGTTTCTTAATTTACACTATCGTTTCAAGATTTATGATGAATGCTACTTTTTTATCAAATTAAACGTTTACTTTGTAAAATAAAGTTTGCATAAAAACATTTTAAAGTTTACAATAAAATATGACCTAGACAAACTAGCGTCGAGCACTATATCGCAAAGGTACTGGCAAATAAAAGGGGCAGTCTTTTTATCAGTGTCTAAAACACAGGCATTATCATTATTAATGATATTTTCTGTACCTAAGCACTGTATATCAAAAACCATTCGTGTTCGATGCGTTAGGGGTTTCTAGATAGTGGGAGTTTCCTTCGAAGAGCATGAAACAAATGCTTAATTTTTATATTTATTTAATAAGAGAAAAAATTTCCTGAAAATAAATCAGAGTCAGCATATTAAATAATCTTGATTACATGATTAAGTTTTACAATCCCAAAAATCGGGTCATTTATTGGATTAGTCTGTATATTAAAGATTATAAAATAATCTTTTGTGTAAGAAAAATAAAAGATCTAAAAAAAAGTAAATAATTTTTGTAAAAAAATAAACCATATATATTAAAGTAACGATTAATTAACAAAAAACGTATTTTAATAAAGTTAAAACAATTAAATATTAATTAAACTTGGTTGCTGGAGTTTGGTGCAAAATTATGAGTAGGATCATATTTTTTACTTAACCTTGACCAGAAGGATCTTTGAATAGAAGTTATCCAGTAGATTGACTATTTTGTTCTATATCCCTCCCTTTTGAATTAATAATTTGATATAATATTACCTACCTCATGAACCTATGATTATGTAAGTTTATTGAAGGAATGAATATAAATGTAAAATATTTATATTGTTATTATCCTTTTATTAGGATAAGTTAAAAGAAAATATAAATATAAGTTATTTTTATTCACAACCATTTTATAAAGTTATTTCAATATAATATTTTATATAAAAAATATGGGAAAATATATTTTTTATATTATTACTATTAATGTTTTTACATTAGCAGTTTATATTTATTCTTGTTCCCCAACTCCTTCTTACACAAATTACAACAATGATCCACAACCTGCTAGTGTTTATGATAACAATTTCCAAAATGGAGTTTCATCAGCATCACTTGATTACAAAGTGGATTCATCAAACTACCAAGCACCACCTTACCACGGAGTACTATCAAGTGGTAGTAAAAGTAGAACCGAACCAGAAAAGTTAAAAAAATGTATCCGAAACGATATCGGAAAATATACATCATCAGAACTTAAAAGTTTGGCTACATTTTTTCCTTTTAACGAAAATTCAAAAGAAGTTCCATCATCACTCGTAGATGGTTCAAGTAGTTGTAATTTCGATACTCAAACAGAAAAATGTTCATGGTATTCTGGAGGAAAAAATAAATTTAAAATTGGAGGTTATGAAAGTTTATTTGATCTGAACAAATTTGACTGTACCTCAAATAGAGATTTTAATGTCGGTATGTTTAGGTGAAAAAAAACCCATTTCATTTAAAAAAATTAATTTTTTATTTTATAGATAATTATTTTTTAATCGGGAGTGTCTTTAATGAAGGATCTATAAAAAATGATGAAGAATTCATTAACCTAGATTTAGATGTTCCATGTCAGTTCGGAAAAGCAACATTATCCTTTAAGTAAGTCTTCTTACAATAATTTATTGAAATTATAAAAAATATATTTTTATAGTTATTGGTGTAATACAGAAGTAGCTCAGCTGGAGATATGTGTCATTCTAAAAGATAATGGAATGGAGGTTTGTGAACCAACAACAATAGATGAAAATCCACTGACATTCGAAATTCCAGAAAATTTGAAACCTTTTGTTATTAGACTACATGTAAGGAATATTGATGAGGATAAAATTATTTTTATTGACGATATTAAGTATCAAGGGCAGTTATGTGAGAATGTTGATAATAATGATGGAATTAGTAATAATGAAACACTAGTTAGGATAAATGAAAATGATGTTGAGGATGATCGTAATCCTAGAAAATTAAAAGAAATTTTAGATAATAGTAAATCATTAAGAAAAGGAAAGTCTGAATCGTCATTTGTAACGGAGGATTATAATGATGTAGAGGAGAGAACAATTGATGAGTCATTGACAATAGGAACAACCTCATTACAAAAGGAAAATAAAGAACTTTGTAATTTGTTATGGTGTAATTTTAATGATAATAGTACATGTAATTACAACCCATTTAGTGAGCTGGCAACGTTAGTTTAAATAACATTGAGATAATATAAGTAACCTCTTTTAACTTTAGTGAACCATGGAAAGTTTCTTTAGTTGGGATTGGTAACCCATTAAATGGAATTCATAAGAGAAATCACAATGATGATCAAGATAATAATTATTTTGCAGTTGCTGGTAGTGATGATGATAGAAATGAAGGTGATAATGTTTATATACTAGAATCTCCTTCTTTTACATCCAATGATAATTTCCTATTAGTTTTTGATATTTACCAACGGTCTGTAGGAGTCAATTTTTTAGTATGCTTTGATACTTTTGAAAATTGTCCTTATAAAAACCCACCTATTGATAAAGATATATATTGGTTTATAGATGAAAGAGTTTTAGTTGAGAAACATGTCAAAAAGATATACTTTGTCATTGATCTTATAAAACCACACCAATTCTTTGGATTAGATAACATCAGGCTTCAAACAACAAATGGAAACCAATTTGAAGATATATGTAAAATTGGAAAATAAAATAAAACAAATAAATAACATAAATTATTATAATATAGAATGCCATGAAGTTTTAATAATATATCTTTAAAAATTTTTAAAATATTTATTATCCATTACACCATAAATACATTTAAGGTAAAATTTTTGACAAAAAGATAATCCAATCATGATAATTCAAAGTAATACACTTAACAAATCTTGACAGTCTCTTTACATCATTGTATAAATCAACTTCTTGAGGTAATGCTTTCCATTGTACATTTCTAAACTTTCTTCTTTTTTTTCACTATCAATGGGTAGATAAATTATATTTCTTTTCTAACTATTTTAATACAAAATATTATTAAAGATAAACAGGTATAGATATATATATATATACATGTAATCAACACTCATTTTATTATTGCTTCTATATATTTTTAACAAGTTCTTTTTAAAATAATTTATATGCATGTATAATGTTAAAATTTTTTTAGATTTTTAACAGCAAACCATTCTATATTTTGTATATCTTCTTCTTCCTTGTTTCCAATATTTCTATAATTAAATTAACAAAAATTTTTTCGAACTAAAATATAAAACAATATAAGTATATTTCTTTAACTTCCCTATAAGTCATTGAACCTTCAAAAAGTTTAGATAACCTTTAGGTATTTTAATACACCTGGAAATTTTTTAATTATACTTATATTTATTAGAAATATATATTTAAAACATAGCTTCAAGGTCTCCTGATCAACATTTAAAAAGTAGAGGATCACGTCACAGAATATCAGGTTTCTAAGCAATCATTTTGTTTTCTTTTTAATGGTTATATTAGCTTGACATTTAATTTAATATCTATATGAATGAGTCATTTTGTAATGATGAAAATATCTTTTTTCAGATACATATTAAATAGAAATATTCTTTTTACACAAAACATTTTTAGTCAAAATATAATATTTTGTAGTAAAGTTAAATTTAACTTTAAAAATGTTCATAAAAAATCTTTTATTCCTGACGTTGATAAATTTTACATCTTCACAATATCCTTTTATGGTAGGTTTTTTATACTTCAATCATTAATAATTATTTAGGAGAATTATCCTTTCTTTCATCAACCAATGAGAAATTTTGGGTTTCAAAATCAATTAATCAATCCAAGTTATCCTCATTTGACGGGACTTCAAAATTATCAAATTAACCAAATGCAAAAGGCAGAAATGGATAAATTAACAACACCAAGACCAATATATTTATCAAATAGAAATGGAGTTGATATATTCATGGAGCGTTTAGCTGACAAATTACCAGAAATAACGGAAAAAGTTATAAAAGTTCTCCCTAAAAACATTGACAAAGATAATTTATTTGAAATGAAACCACTGGTTGTTGAAAAAAAAACCCCAATGAAGGCATATGGAACTCAAATAACACGATCAGATGATATTGAACCTGCAAAGATGGTTGAAATTAATGATTCTGATGACGTTATAATTAAAGAAGATCATGAGATAGAAAGGATTGAAGACAAAAGTTCATCTCATTATCCCAGACCATCAGCTCCTGAAGGACCATACTCATTTATTAATAATTTACCCTCTCCAGATACAATTTTTGGATTCCCAAAACTTTTTGGTAATAATAAAAATCCAAAAATTGACGAAAATGAAAAAGAAGTAGATCTAATAAACATCAAAGGAATTCCAATAGAAAAAGATGAAGACGAGGAAGTAATAAGTTACGAAAAACCAGCTGAAAAAAGACCATCATTCACAACAACTAAAGCCCCACCGCCACCACCAGACAATGGAGCAGGAGAGTTTGCTAAAAACATCTTGTCAAAATTTCTAAAACCAGAACCTGAATCAAAGAAAGAATCAGAAATTTTAGGTGAAAAAAAAAAGACAGCAGAGGCAACCCCTGAAAACTTACTATCTGCACTAATAAATGGAAAACTAGACAAAATAGATTGGATTTCAACATTTTTAGGTGGTTCCGAAGATCATTCATCAAATCCAATCACACAACTCTTTAAAGGTGGCATATTTGGAAGTGCAACAAATTTTGACGCTCCAATGGAAAAGAGTGGGAAGATAGAAAACAGAGAATTTCACTAATATTGATGACGTAACTAACTAAATGAGAGATATATAAAAAAATGAAATAATTTAATTAAATTAAAAAAACATGACATGTAGATAATTTTTTTGACAAATAAATATTGACCTAATAATAATTATAATGAAATTGTTAAAAGTATATTGCAAGAATGAATATAAAGAGAAAATTGTTTATAGAAAGTTACTTCCAAGTTAAATTTACTGAAATAATGGAATGTAAAAAATTGCTAAAAAATATTTTTCTTACTTTTATATTTCTATTCTATTTAGTTAATGGAAAACCTATTGTTGTAAAAGATTCACTATTTGATGTTGGCAATATATTTCCACTTTTTGGACAATATATGGTAACTTTCACAATATTGAAATGTTTAACTTTTTTACAGGACAATCTGGGAAATTTATACCAAGATTACAAAAAAAATACGATAATCAAGATTGTTAATGAGACTAAATCATCTACAACAATACCTGTGAAAGACAACAATTTAATATGAAAAAAAAACAGATAATCTTTAAATAGTTATATTATAATAAAAAAAAGTCGAAGAATATATTAAAATATTAAAAAAAAAGATATAAGTGATATTAAAATATTGTTACAGTTATTTAACACCATTTACTTTGCCACTATCAACCTTCCTTTTTTTCTGTTTTATTTTCTCAAAGTTTTCATCTAACATCGAGCATATCGTATATTTATTAAATCGTGTCAGTTCTCGTTTACTAAATTTGTACAATATATCAAAATCGGGAAATGATGGAGTTTCTCTTAATAACGATATTATACTTTCATATAATGTTTCATCAACATCTATAGCTCTCACATATTCCTCTACTTTTTGCTTTAATTGAATCATTTCATTTTCTTGAAGTTGACGTTTTCTCAATGATGTATTTGATTGTAATCCTGTACTTTCTTTTCCTTTCTCATCTCCACCCATTGATTTTAACATTGTTGGTGTTGAAAGTTTCTTTTTCTTTATTTCAATCGCTTCTGCTGCTGGATTGTAGATAGTTTTTTGTAGCGGAACGTTTAATGTTACTACTCAATGGTTTTGCTGATAAAAGATTTAGTGGTGAGATTTTTGTGTTAGACCCGTATTTTGGTGATGTTGAGTTTCCTGTTTCAGGATCATTATTTGTAGGTATTGTGGGCTGTAATTTTGGTATTTGGGACCTGTCTTTAACTGTCGTTTTATTTGATGATGTATCATAATGAGGCATTGGTGGAGGTTTAAAGTCATCTGGCGTTAGTGGTTTTAAGTAATCATCATCAGTTGATGTTATTTTTATTGGTTTTATAATCATCTGAACGTTTTCATAAATGCTGGTTTGTAATTCTTCACCACTTCATTAGTAGTTGTTAAACCTTTTTTAGAATCATCTTTTGTTAGTGTTTTGTTTTTATTTACGTGCTCTTCATTACTACTATTTTTTAAAATGCTATTATATTTCTCAATCACCGGACTTGGGGACCTTGAGCTGAAAGGACTATCTATGCTTAAGAAAGATTCTGTATCACTAAAATCTGAAGTACCATCACTTATATATCCATCACCCCTCACAATACCTAAGTTACCATTTAATTGCTTCCTATAAAATGATATAACACGATCCAAATCTAAAGGACCTTTTCTTTTTTTGGCCATGTCTTGTCTTGGTAACCGTTTTCCATTTACACTTCCACCATTTATACCATTTTCTATTTCATCTTTCTCCTCTGGAACTTCATCAATATCAATAACAGCCTTTTTATCGGACTTAAATGGATTACCAAATTCATGGATTTTATTTGTTTTCCCATTAATCTCTTCAAATGGATCCCGCATATTAATTTTATATCCAAGCTGAATTCTTTTATTTGAGTAAGAATCATAATCACCCATCCCTTGAATTCTTTGACTTTGCCACTCTTCAATATTGCACAAATTGGGTTTTTCACCTGGAACACCACCACAAAATGGTGTTACACTTTTATCTTCACATATCAATTCGTAATTAGTCATAACTTTTTGTGTTTGATCAAGTAAAGTACTATTATTGTTTGTTTCAATGGCATTCCTTCTTAAAGCATAAGCATTTTTATAACAATGACTATTTTTAAATGGAGAGTACGATGGATTTGAAGAGAAGTCAAAACGAAGTTTCTTTAAATCTTTAACAGCATTCATGGCATCAATCATTTTACCTATTGGAATTGTCATTGCATTTTTTTCATCTAATAAAGATGGTATTATTGAATGTTTACTATAGGAAATTGGATATGGAATTGGTTGTTGACTTTGGATTTGATTTAATCCTAAGCTCATGACCATAGAAGCTTGATAAGAATCTGCTACACTTTTATTTACATCTTCCATTTCTTTTCTTCCACTTTCCTTAATTTTATGTAAAATATTTACGACTCTTGGAGGGTAACTAGACATAGCAGCAAGTCCGTTACTATCTTCTAATGAACGAAGTGTCAATTTCATTCCCTTCATTTGTTTTTTTAATATAGTATGATAATACATTGGTATTTCTCGGAGATATTTATCAAATTTCATATTTAATTCTCCATCTAATCTATATCCTTTCCCTTTCCATTCTTTCATCAATGCATCTAATATACAAAAATTATATGGACCTAGATAAAGGTGAACAGCCGAAAGGTTGGAGTTTGGTTTAATGAAACCAATTGGTTCACCAATACCTTTTCTTGGACCGCTATTCTCAATATAAACAGGCCAACAAACATTCGCTGAAGAATTATTTCCCATCATATTTCTGTTATTCTCAAGAACAGTCTTTAACATAATGCTTGATAACAAACATGGCTCTAATTCATACTTGTCAAAAGGAAAATCATAATTATCAATAAAATTAAAAGAATTATCAGATTTAACTATTAGAGTTGGGTTAACTGGTCTAGTAGGGAATTTATCCTTTACCTCACCAGGCCAATAATTTTCTGGAATCAACCACCCACCAAATGATTTAACATTTCTATGTTCCCTTATTAAGACAGGTTGAGTTTTAAGAGATTTATTAATATTTCTCTTCTCTACATCATTACTGAAAGAAAAACCCGTTAAGTCAAATTTTACTAATGCTCCAACACATCCAGCACGATGAAAAATGTGCTCAGTTATTGTGTTAAGCATTCCAATATGTGTAACAACAAATGATCGACCACCAACAGATTGGCAGAAAGGTTCATAATATGGATCACATTCAATATTAGATATTTGATAATATTGTTTCTTTGTTGGAGCAATTCCAGATATCCTGAATACTAAGGTAAAAAATTTCTGGTCCCACCTAAAGGGTTGATCATAGAATTCTTGCAATGAGTCAGCTGTTTGATTAATTGTTAATGTTTCTCCTCTTATAGCTGATAAGCCATCAGTTACATGAATTATAACAGTATCATGCAATAATTGCGGAGATCTACCATATCCAAAACGATCACAACCGTTTAATTTTCTACTTAAATGAACGTAGTTAAAAATTTGCTCTGCTGCTCCAGGAAAATTTGCTCTTCCACATGGTTTTATTAGGCGGAGTTGGTCAAAAAACAGTAAACCGGAATCTTTGAGAATAACCTGTAATTGGTGTTTATTAATAAATATTCCAATAAAATTGTAAACAACTAACCTTCTGATGTCTAACAGCCTCTTCTGAAGTGTATAAAAGGAATTTGTCAACCTTTGAGAACACTTGATCTTTTAATCTCCCCTTAAAATTGGAAAAAAAAGAAAGAAAATTATTGAATTTCAAGTAAAAAAACACCTACCTTCACAAAACTATCAATCCATACTTTAGCCTCATCTAAAATCGTCGTACCTTTCCATGTTCTAGCTACCATAGATGCTGAATTATCAACTAAGAAAACAAAACACACCATTGTACGATATGATTAAAATACATAAATATTAACAATAAATATTAGAAAGATTATATTTAATTTTTTTCTATCGTTAAGTTAAACTAAACTAATCTAAAAAAAAAAGATTATTAATAAACAATTAAGGAATTCATTTTCCAGCCCATATTCGAATGAACTTCCAAAGGAATCGTGTTAAGAAATAGAAGAAAAAATATCTAAATACTCAAAATAAGTCATCCAATCAGACATAAAAATGCCAAATTATTTAAATGCTGTAAAAAATATATATTGGATCACACTTTAATGAGAAAAATGTTATTTTATGTCCTGTGTACCTGCTCATATCTTTGATACATTTTCGACCATCTGTTCATAACATATTATTACTGAAGAGTCACGAAGATCTTCCCACACAATACTTTTGCATACATATTTCTCCAATGAAATGAGAAATTCAAATTTTTTGTAATCAGTTAAGTGAAAGTAATAGATATTCTTAGGGAAGATATAAAACTTATTGCTGATAGATTTCAAAAAGATAAAATGCATATGTACGAATCAGTAAACTTCCTATATAATAATTGATTTATAATTCAAATATTTAGATATTGTTAAAATTGTTAAAATACCCTAATAATTGTCCTAATTTCTATTTTGAAAAGTTGATAATGTTTTTAATTAATACCTTTGGTAAAATTATTTTCACATTTCCTCAAATACCTTTTACAATAGAAATAATTCTCTATCATAAAAAATGTAGGTCTGTACAGATGGAAAAGTATATACGAACAGTTTTTTCAATGGGAAGAACTTCGTAACTCACCTTGTATTATTACACACATATTCTCTCAACGATGTTAAACATCCTTACATGAAATGGGAAATAAAGATGTTTAAGAATCAAAAAAAACTAACTACATTAATTACATGATTTCTTTTTTTGCTTCTTAAACAACTTCTAAATATTTTTTTTAATAAATTGTAGTAACAATAATAAGTAAATATTTAATGTTAAAATATGAAGGACAAAGTATCTTAATTATTTGAAAAATAAAACCAAAATATGATAATAATGAGCAGTTTTAAACTCCTTCCTATCATCTAAAAACTACTTTATGAATTGGTGGAAATATTTTGATATATTTATCATTTAAATATAGAATATGAAAAACAAATTTTTACAAATCTCAATATAAGCACGAGGACAAATAATAAATCCAAAGATATTTTATCAATTATGAATACTTAGTTTAGTATTTCATAAATATCGGAATGAGAAAAAGAAATACTTCTCAATAAATTAATTCCTACAAGAAAGTAAATCATCTTCCAGTACTTTAGCAATAATGTTTCAATGATCTACTTCATAAATCAAGCTTATATAAGAAGTTTGCATTGATGTATTTCTCTCTCTCTTTGTATTAGTAATTTTTGATTAATCACATCACAAAGCTAAATACGCACTTCACAGTTTGAAAGATTAAAAATATTCATCAATAATCCATTTGTGAAAAATGTTGGTAATAAGAATTTGCTTGAAAAATCCTTCGATGCTGAAAAAAATTTTCATCATTTTCTTCATTTTCCGTTGGAAAATTATTTTATTAAAATCTTTGAACAGTTATATGACAAGTACAGCTATACATACAATTATTCTCTTCTTATAGATATAATTTTTCTCGATGAAGATGAACAGATTATATACATATCGTTAAAAGAGAGATGGTGAATACTTTTACTGGTATGTATATATAAGATAAAAACAGACATTTGCACAACAGTGAATAGAATTAGAAATGACCCAAATATAAGTGAATTAAAATAGAAAAATGATTCATTTGTAAAAAAAAATAAAAGTTTTAATAACAAAATTAACAGTCACTACTAGGAAATAAGCTACGATATTATATAGCACAAAAATACTCCTACTTAATTCAAGATAATTATTGTAGAAAAACTTTAATTAAGATAAACTAATAAAAAAATACTTTATCCATACTACAGATTCGTGATAATTGTTACAAATATTAAAAAAATCATTTTTATACTCTACAAAATATCTTATAGATGATATAGTGTACATTTTTAAATATCTAAAATTAAAAGTTAATACCATAAGTAGGCCCAAGGTATCATATTCCAAGAAAAAATTTTTAAAAAAGTTATAAAATAAAAATTTTTAAAATGCCATTATGTTATCGTACTAAATTTATAAAAACATTTGTCCCACAATTTGTGAAGTATACATTCGATTAAATACACTAAAATTACATACGTTTTTATGATTTATTGCTATCTATGTAACCAAACACTAGAATTTTTTTTTAAAACTATTCCGTACTAAAAAGGAATAAATTTGCTAAAGAGAAGCATAAAAAATTTATCAGTGTTGGTATCCATGACAGAACCAAAAATTAAAACGACCATAAAAACATCACCGCTAATAAAAAAATATAAAATAATAAGAAAAACTACGAATTGTACAGTTGATAACATAAAGAAAATAAAATTAGTGAAATAGTAGATCTAAGGAATCACAAAACTAAAAATATCTTTAAAGGTTACAATAAACTTAGACGATTATGAAAAGATGAAATTGTCAACATTAACTCTCATTGTAAATTATTATTCAATTCTAAGGATCCTCTCATAAGAAATGGTAATTTTTCTCATCAATATAAACTCTATCATATTTTTGTTTTCATATACTCTTTCAGAGGATGTTCAGAAGGAAATATCAAAAAATCCAGATGTACTTTTATGGGAATACGTATTGTCATATAAAAAATTTGATGAACTATAATCGTTGTTGGCCTAAAAGTAAATATTTACTATTCAACTTATGATGCGCACATTAAAGAGAAAAATCCCAAAACTGAATGTAATTATCCAAAAAAAATAGCTGACAAACTTTATTTGTATATACCAAAAACTGTAACTGAAAATATAAACATTTCTAACAAAATGTAGGATATTAAAATTGAAAACATAATGTTTTACCATTCATCTTGATCGGAATTTATTTATAAATGAAAAAGAACAGTTGACTGATATATCCTTCATTGTGGGGAAAAAATTGAAATATAAATGAAAGATAATGTGAATTACCATCTCTATTCATTTAATATAAAACAACTATAAAAAGAAAAGAGAGGAAATGTACTGAAAAGTAATCAAAAAATTAATAATATTTGTAACTTATCAAACAATAGAGTACAAATTACTTCCATAATAATTTTAAATGAAATTAAATTTACATTATAATAATAGTATAATTCTAAAACGCTAGTAAAATGAAGATTTCAAACCAACCAGTTTTTAAAGTATTGCAAACTTCTTACTCATAACAGATATCTAATACTTTGCTGATAACTTTGAAAAAATTATTAAATTTATGTAATTATAAATTGAAGGTTTTTAAAGAAGTAACAATCGATAGTTACTACATAAACAATGGCTATTAAACGCATAGAAGGTTTCAAATATCCCTACTCACTACTAAAATATAAAATACGAGCATCATTGAAAGTGTAATTAATTGGTAATAATTTATTAAAGACCTAAAATTTGAAGATACTACAACATTCGTCAACACCTATAGTTGTGAAATTGACCATGAACAATATTCTAAAAAACAAGTATTCTCAAATATCGGTGTAATCGAAACATTTTTTTGACATTACACATTAACACTTTAGGAGGGCTTTGGCAACATCTACTATCAACTCTCTACAGTAGTTTAAACAAGAAAAGTACTTTTTTAAAACTTTTTTAAAAACCATAATAAAATTAGAGATATCTTATTTAAAAATACTAGCAATTCGTCAAAATGCAAAGGTAATAACGTTAACTAATACCTAAAAACTAATAACAATATGACAGCTTTTCTTACTAAATTATGAAAAAAATAACCTAAAAGCTGTTCCTGGATTCAACAGAAATTTGAAAACCTGTCAATTGTCTTTTTTTTAGACAACGCACCATTTTAAATAAAATTGAGATAAAATCAAAGTTTTCAACTCTCAAAATATTGTTAACCTACATTCAAGAATATATCTCGTGTCATCATCCATGCCGTAGAGTGTCAAATTTCATTTGTCAATTGAAATGTCTTCAACAATGTAAATGAAGATATCAAAAATTCACCTATACTACAAAAACAAAAATCTTACACTTCCAATAATCACTAATTTCCTGTAAATCTCACTTAAAAATATAAATAGCAATCTTAAAGATATTCCAAAAACAAATAAACATACGTTCTTGAAATCATAGTAGTTTATTATAAATATGTGTAAGGAATCATGGAGGTTAATATGACAAGGTAGAAGATCAAAAATAATCTCTAACTCACAATCATCCCTTACATGACATAAATAATTGTATTATTTTTCCAAACCACACTGTAATTTCCACCATATATTTAAATCCCCTTATTTTTAAGTTTATACTTAAAAGAAAAATTCAAAAAAACTCTGTTGTAAACACTTTAAAAAATAAACCTGAAATTTGTTACAAATATTCCTAAAATTGCATTAAGTAGAATAAAATTCCCTTTATCATTATGCATAGCATACTCTCCTGTTTGTGTTATATTGTGCAAAGGACTATAGTAACTACGTTACACTTTTCGCGCTACAATAAGTTTAATAATTAAAATCACATCTCCCATATCACAATAATGTAAACAAAGTTGGGACGAAGTACCTTAGGGTCGCTGTGTGATTTTTTAGGAAATGAATTTAACTTCTTCCATGTAGGTAGAGATGAAGATGGATGTTAAATCGCTAGTCACACGGATACTTTATAACTCTTATTAATCTCTTGGTAGTTGTTATATTCTTGTAACAATAAAAAAACCACCCATCTTCCCTTATTAGTATGTTTTTTCCCATGTATAAATGTTATTGGCATTATTTGTAGACCTGTAGACATATTATGATATACCTACTCTGACATATCATAACACGTGGTAGTCATCGAAATAGCCTTGTTGAATTCACAATATTGACCCAGAACAGTTGAACATAAAAAAATCCCACCCAACTAAATTTTTACACCTAAACCAATGATATTGTCAGTGGTGTACACACATTATATACACACAATAATTATGTATACTTCTGCATCAAGAGATATATGGTGTGGTGATAGAAAACTTACAATCTATCGAACAACAACTACTTATGCACACAATTTTGATATGACTGAAGGAGAATGAAAGGGTACTGGGTTTATATATTGTCTGTGGAAGGCGTAACAAACAAATGACAGGATTTCCACTTAAAACCATCTCTTAGAATGATATGTATTGTCAGTAAATATTGGATAAACGATATAAGGAAATTATTCTTACGACGAAAGTTTTGAAGCATTTATATTATTTATTCCTACTATTTATTTAAAGTTTACTAAAAAAGAAACACTTTTTAGTAATGAATTCCTTAGTTGATTATGCTTCAGATAGTGAAGGTGAATCTCCAACTTCCTCAAGTGGTATTAGAAAGGAAGAAGATATGGAAATATGTGGAATTCAAGAACCAGAACCTCCTAAAGGACATAATAATCAGGAGGAACCAGAAGAAGAAACTCCAGATGCTATGACAGAACAATCTCCAACCGAGAATAGGAATGACGTTTTGAAATATATTTCAAGTGAAGATAAAGATAAAAGTCCAAATTTTTTAAATGCTCCACTCTCAGAAGAATGTACTGACGATAACATAACTGTGAACGATGAATTTGATTCTATACAACTACCTCCGTCTCCGAATAATTGTGATCCTGAATTGGAAGAACTTTTCATAACATGCCATCAAAAGAAAAAGGATGGATATGATTTTACGGAAAACATAACAAGAATAAGGAACTTTAAAAATCCATCAAGTTATACAGGTATGATAGAAATGACTGGAATTGATGAGGTGGGAACAAATTTCCCTCCAGAGGTATATAATCCACATGCATTTCTGGAGATAGATTATTATAACAAAATAGCTGAGGCTCAAAACAGGATGTTAGAGAAGATGAAAAAGGAGTCTAATCGTAGAAATTGATGTGTAAAAATAAATATTTTTTTAAATACTTGCATTGTCATAAGTTAAATTCTGTTTGTATATATTTCTTGAATTTTTAAATGTGTATATGTAGAAATTTTAGTAAATTTTAAAAAAAAGAAAATGTGTACAAATGAGATAATAAGTAGAGCATTGAATCCTAGGATCTTTTCAAGTACAAAAGAGTTATCTACGGTGTTGTTAAGGAATGCCATATTTCATAGGAAAGGAGAATTTTTAGTAGTTAATAAACCTTATGGTGTTCCATGTTTGGGATATAAACAAGATGGTGGTGGGATATTTAATTCTTCCAAGAAATCCGATATGGTAGATGAAGATGAAGATAAAATTGTCGTAGAAAAAAAAACCACTTCTGACGTAACAATCGAAAAAACATTGCCAATTTATAAATGAATCTTTAAATGAAAATAATATTCATTTCTGTGCTGGATTAAAAAGGTACATTTCTGGACCCGTTGTATTACCATCTTCTAAAGAACACTTTCAAAAAATAAGAAGTTCATTACATTTAGCTTCAAATCTTTATGGAACCAGTGGTTTTATGCCACATAGAGCTTTAGTATTGTGTCTAGGTAGGCCTCTAAATGGTTCTGGAGAAATATCTGGTAATGTATCATTTA
Source organism: Strongyloides venezuelensis (assembly GCA_963280985.1). Taxonomy (NCBI): domain Eukaryota; kingdom Metazoa; phylum Nematoda; class Chromadorea; order Rhabditida; family Strongyloididae; genus Strongyloides; species Strongyloides venezuelensis. The sequence goes on along the minus strand of CAUJLX010000002.1, from coordinate 21,256,171 downwards.
AACCTGTCTATGGTCATTCAGAGTACTGGTTTGAGGAAAAAAAAGCTAAGAAAAAAAATTTAAAAAGGAATTTCGCCATCGAAGGTTCATTGAAATACGAAACAATTGCTTGGAATGGTGAGATATCTTTAGTTGATATATCTATTGTCAAATTTGCTCGACACCTCCCTCGAATAATACTTGCTCATCTCGGTGCTCCATTACTTGGAGATACTATTTATTGGACGCGATTTGCAAATATCAGAGGAGAAATGGTTCCGATTGAATTGAAAAGTAAAATGAATGCTAATAAGAATTATTATTATCCACGCGAATTTTTAAAAACATTAAATTTGTCAGAGAAAGAATATGCATCACAAATCCCTATTTATTTTCATGTATACAAAAGTATATATCCCAGGTATACTAATGTTCAAAAATCCTCAGGAAACGATTTAGTTGTTATGGCACCACCTTCAGGTATAGTTTTTATTTAAATAGGTATATCTATTTAACTACTTTTCAGAACATTTTGAAGCAATGATTCACATTCTGGGTTTCAAAAACGAAGTTAAAAATGTTATTGAAAGGCAAGATACTGAATATGATGATGTTGGTGATAACATCAACTCTACAATCTAAACTAACTCCTACGTACACATTAAAATTTGCCCTTTAATATTTATTTGTCATCAAATAAATCAATAAAATAATCCTTTTATCTATTTTTTTAATATGATAACGGAACAGTTGAAACTTAAAACGTTTACCCCTTTTTACCGCTCATTGATTTAGTTTGTTTGCAAATAAAATGTGTTATTCTTTATCTTTCTTTGTTAATGCTTATAATGTTTTGAAAGTAAAATTTTTATTTAATTTCATTATCTTGGTGAGTTTTTAATTATCTCAACAACAACATTTACTTCATTATAACTTGTTATTTATAAAATTTAAAGATGAAAGATTATTTTTTTTTCCAAACCACGTGAGTATTTCGTTTCAGAAGAAGTATTTTTCCAAAGTTCTTTGAATAAAATGCATACATGCATAATCCATAAATAGACTTTCGTGATTCATAAATATTTCATCATATAATACGTCAGCAAAAGCATTTAAATTTTTCCAGTATACTTCATACTTCACATAACTTTTTGTGTTAAAGTTTGTTGGTTGCATTTTTGATAATAAACTATTAATTATGATCGATTTACCAATCGTTTATTATGTTTAAGTATTCTATAATTTTGAAATATATTTGTAAATAATTTTTATTTTGTAATAAATCATATGTAATTTTGTATATTAAACGACAAAATAATGTTTCCTTTTGTCACACCATTTTATAAAAATATTTATAGGTTTATATTTTTTAATACTACAATAACTGTCTCTTCGTTTCATATATATTCATAATATCATAAAAATAATATACGAAAAATTTCAGTATCGATATGGCCTATTCATACGGTGGACAACAACAATCATACCCGAATACCGGTTATAATCCACAGGGACAAAATCCTTATCAACAAATGAATCATCCCTCTCAACCGGGTTGGAATCAAAATGGTAGGTATAAATTAAATAAAAACATTTTTTATCGATACATTGCGTATATTCGTTATAAGAGTTACGGCTATTTTAAGCTGCGTAATGCTTTATTTTAGTTATTTTAAAAGCTAATATTGTCCTCATTGTCTATATTTTAGTTTTATATTATCTATATTTTACGTAATAATCAATTTATTTTAATTTTAGCATTCTTTCCACAACCACCCCCAAGAATGGATACAGGAGGATATTCTACTGAAAGTGGTCAAGGAGACAAACGCTTCGACTTCACTGAAGCCTCAATTCGTGCAGCTTTCGTCAAGAAGGTCTTCATGATGGTAACAATTATGTTACTCGTTGTTGCAGTTATGACTGCTGTTCCTTTTATGGATCACAGTGTAAAGAGTTATGTTAGAACTTCACCTGGATTATACTTTGCTTCTTATGGAGTTTTCTTAGTTGTATACATTGCTTTGATGTGTTGTGAATCGGTTAGAAGAAGTTTTCCTGCTAATCTCATTTGTACAGCTGTTTTAACTCTTTCAATAGGATATATGACAATGATGTTATGTTCCATGTACGATATTGTTCCTGTTCTCCTTACATTGATAATAACAACAGTTTGTTGTGCTGGTATTATTATTTTCTCAATGCAAAGTAAGCATGATTTAACATCAAAGATGGGATATCTCTTCATTGCCTCATTGGCTATTATGGTATTTGGATTTGTAGCTATTATCGCTTCAGCCATCTTTAAAGTCAAATTTCTTTACACAATATACTCTGGACTTGCTGCTCTTCTCTTTATGTTTTATCTGGCCGTTGATATTCAGATGTTAATGGGAGGAAAGAAGTTTGAACTTTCTCCAGAAGACCACATCTTTGCAGCTATTCAAATATTCCTTGACATTGTTTACATTTTCTGGATGTTACTCTCTATTATTGGAGGATCCAGCAGGTAGGGGAGATTAGGTTTTAAAATTATAATTCATTTTTTTGAATTATAGAGATTGATTGACTAATTTATAAAAATGATTGGGTTGTCAAGTCCATAGTAATAAATTTTATTCGAATTGAAAATGTTAAAACATTTTATGAAAAATCTATTTTATAAAAGAAAATCAAAGTCTATATGTATATTGTATTTTTTTATGTAACAGTTTTATATATGATTTCATGAAATTAATATTATTTTATGGTATTAGAAATTGGACTTTGTTTTTTTAAAGGTTAATTATTGTAATTATTTTTATTTATGATTTTTCGATTCTCTTTTGTAATTAAAAACTACCTTATCATTGAAATAAAACTTGACGTTCACTTAATTGGCCTAGAAATTTTTATTTGTTTTTCTTGTATATAATGAAATATGAATATTGAAAAGTGGATAGTCGTATAGAATGACTTTATTTTTAGAGTTATTTGTACTTTTAGTTTCCACAAGATATATTTCTTTGGGCAAGGAAGTATCTAACTATAATTATCGTTATCTATATTCAGGTCTTGGAAAAGAAAATAGAAATAGTGGGAGTTTTCATATATCTATGGCGTCAGATGGGAGAAAGAATAAGTGGAAAACTGTCATAAATGACGATGGAAATATTGAGATTTTAGAGAAAGTTCCTGTCTTAAAAAATATAATTAATAATCATAAAAGCGATGAAAAGTTTAATATTGTTTATGGTCAAAATATAAGAAGGAAAGAAATCACAAATTATAGAAGATCTCCTATAATATATGAATGGACAAGTCCTTCAGACTCTAAAAAAACATTATTTAATACTCTTCCTTCACCAGCATTAAATAACGTAAATAATATGAATTCCAAGTCATTTAAACGATTAGAAAGCAATGAAATATTGACATCACCTGAAAATACTTTCATGACCCAACCTTTAAATCAAAAGCACATAAAATTTCTTCAACCACAAGAATTTTTCAATTCTAATTTTAACCATAAAATGGATTTCTCTATACCATGGTTTGGAGCAAGATTTTTTGAGAGACACCAGCCAATTCCTGAATCGACATCTCCTCAAGATTTTGTTAGACAACATACAATTAATTCCTATGGAAATGGAAAACTTCTTTTTTAGTGAAATGCAAGAAAAACTTAACACACTTTTTAAAGACTTGAACTTTTAATTTATTTAATGGATATATAAATAAAACCACCTACTATCCTTGCTTTGAAGATAATTAGAATTATTTTATTGATTTTTTTATTAAAATTTTCCCATATAAATAAATTATACCATTGCAAATGTTTTTATATTTTTTTTTAAAAATATCATTTATATATAATTATCACATTAATGAACTTTAGTAAATTGGATTAATAATAATTTCTAGTTTAACAAACTTTTTTATATTTTTAATTCTAAAAAAATAAGTTCTTGATGTTAGTGCCATTTTGAATTACATCACGTGGTGTTGATTTTACATAATTCACTTTATAAATGCTTTTTTTTATACATTTACAGTTATCTAGCATTCAATTTCACTATAAAAAGCTAGTTAAAAAAAATTGCTTAAATTTATCATAATTCTACTACACAATTATTATATTACACTTCAATAATATACAATATATTCAGTAAATGTATTTTTTGAAAAGACACGTATTTTGCAAACACCACAGTACAACTCTCATATAAAATATATATTTGCCTCCCCACATTTATAAAATATATATTTATTGAAGAGAGAAAAAAAATAATCGCAATGGAAAACTCAATATTTCGTTGTTACTTAAAATTTAGAATAACATTTTATAAGAAAATAAACAACAAACTTTGACTGCATGCTTCTTTTTTTGAATAGTTGTTATGGTATTTTTTCCCTATTATGCGTAATTTTTTGTTAAGTTACGAAAAAAAGTTGTTCAAAAAGTTCCATCTTTTTAATTTTATTCAAATTAATAAACTTTATTTAATATGTTTATTTTAAGACAATTGTTTTTATCATCATGATAGTTAACAGGAACTATGATAAAAATAAAATTATTGACATTTTTTTTAAGTTTATAAGATGCTATATTATGAACATGAGATGCTTCAGTAAAGATTAAATATAAGAAATTATATTATGGTTAATGTATGATTAATTTTTCTATAATTCCTAATTATTAACAATTATTATCTATGTATTTGTCCACAGTATATAGAAATTTTCTAGGATTGTTGATCTTTTAATTACCTGATTTATGAAACTAAATCATAAATATTTTTTATCTTGAAACTAATATTTTAAGCATTATTATCATCTAGATAATATATCATAAAAAAATTAAAAATTTATAGAACGTATAAACAATGTTTGTATAGCAATATAATTACATTTTCATTAACACTATAATTTTTGACATGTTTAAACGGATTACATATTTATCAGTTTTAAAGCTTGAAATAAGGGTTTTAATATTTATAATAAATCAATTAATCTTATGCTAAATTTTAACGTTTAAGTTATCTCAATTTTAGGTCAGATTGAAACTAGAGAGGTTAATATTAACATTTTATTATATCAGATTTTATGGATTATTCTTTTTAATAATCATTATTTTCAATGTTAGATTATAAGTTTTTTGCAAAAAGGTATATTAATTAATATTTTAATAACCATGTTTAATATTTTAAATATCAGTTTGTGTTAAGAGTATAAACATATAACTTTCTTGAATTATCATTGTTATTTTTGATGTAGAAATTATTTGTTATAATTAGTACTAATAGCAATGTTTTGCCTATGACAGTTTTGTTCAGTAAGCTAGTATAAATACATAAAATTATTTCTCTAGATAAAAATAAATAAGAAATTATTTCACCAATTTTTTTTCATTTTTTAGAAAATGATTGTAAAATATATTTCTAGAACAACATGATTATTTCAAATTTATTAAGCGATTGATTATTAGAAATCAATCTTTGATAATGATTTAGACAATTAATTTTTATTTAATTGGATAATAAAATAAATTATTTTCTAGGTATAAACAGCTACAATAAAACGGTTTAACTTTTCACCTATTTATAGACATTTAGCTTTATTATTACAAATGATAATATAGATAAAAAATTAATTAGAAAATGTGTTCTTCTAAATAAGTTAATTACCTAGTATTACATCACAAAACATTACGGTAGTTACGTAATTTTTGTTAAAAATATTTTGAAAATATTAAAAATAATTTTTTTACTTCATTCTACATTCTTTGCGAATAGATAATAAATATTTTAACGATACTAATTACCTTTAAGCAAAATATTTATATAAGTTGATGGAACAATGCAAAATACGAAATAAAAATTATTAGTAATATTTTTAAAAATCTAATTACTGACGTATTTTATATGATATAATTTCATTCAATTTACACAATAATATTTACGACACATGCATACAAAATTTTATAACATTACAAATATTGGTAATTTTAACAATAAAAATATCATTCCACATTGAGGAAAATCTTTTCATTTTAGTCTAATCATATACAACTGTATACGCGCACTCTTTTAAAAGAATATTTAATACTTTGAAATAGAAAGAAACACTGATCTTATTACAAATTGAATGAATAATACATTATCTTTGATTACTAATTTGTAATCTTTTAATTTTTGTTAACTTTTATCTGAAAACTTTTTTTCTTTTTTATCATATTAAATGTGAGAAATTTTTAATCTTTTATATATTTTTTATCTTACATATACAAACATTTAAAATTGTTTTTATTTGATGTAAGTTGGTATTGTATAGATTTTCTATTTTAAAAGTTTTCTAAAACTGACCTATTTTAAAAATTTTTCGTTCAGTAAAAATTATACATTTTTAACTTATTATTTTTTAAAAGTTTGTCAAATAGTAATGTTAAAGTTTATTCATCCGCTGATAGAGTAATTTTACTACTACTCAGTACAAAAAATATAATAGATGTCCTCAAAAAGTGATAGTAAATGTATTATTCTATTGAGATATAATACTTTTACCCAAAAATTACAATAAATTTTTATAGATATTTATACAGAATCTTTATATCATTTTTAACAGTTGTCGTCTCTTATCATAAATTGATTTTAGATAACAAAAGATTATCTAATTCTCTCTTTTCTCATAATCATGATATATTTGAATATATAATGGTGTCATTAACCTCTGTGTGGAAGCTCGTCTAAGCATAGTGGTGTATTTTTAATACTTGATTAAAATCGCGTTTTCTTTAAAAAAATCAATTTAATCATCACTCCATTTAATACTCAATAAATATTTTTATTTATTTCATTTGCAGTTTATAATAATACTACAATGTCTCTTTTTAATGATGTTCCAGTAGCTCCACCAATTGAAGTTTTTTTTATGAATAAAAAATGTCAAGATGATGTTGATCCAAATAAAGTTAATTTAACAATTGGAGGTTTGTTTTTTTTTTAATTTTTAATTATCAGTAATATATATTTTTATAGCTTATCGTACTGAGGAAGGTAAACCTTTAGTATTACCAGTTGTTCATGAAGCAGAAAAAAGAATTATCGCTGATGCATCATTAAATCATGAATACCTTCCTGTTCTTGGACATGAAGGTTTTTGTAATGCCGCTGCCGAACTTGTTCTTGGATCAAATTCAATTGCAATTAAAGAAGGACGTTATTTTGGAGTTCAATGTCTTTCAGGAACTGGATCTCTTCGTATTGGTGCTGAAGCACTTCATGATATGATTGGTCTTGATACTGTTTATGTTTCCAACCCAACATGGGGAAATCATAATGCCGTATTTAAAAAGGGAAACTTTAAAAATATTAATAAATATCATTACTGGGATACGGAGAACAGAAAAATTGATATTGACAATATGTTAAAAGACTTAGAAAATGCTCCAGAAAAAGCAGTTATTGTATTCCATGGATGTGCTCATAATCCAACAGGAATGGATCCAACACATGAACAATGGGAAAAGATTGCAGAAGTTGTTAAAAGAAAAAATCTTTTCCCATTCTTTGACATTGCTTATCAAGGATTTGCATCCGGTGATCCAGATGCTGATGCCTGGGCTATTAGATACTTTGTTGATCAAGGTCTTGAAATGGTCATTTCTCAATCATTTGCTAAAAACTTTGGATTATACAATGAAAGAATCGGTAATTTAACTGTCGTTGTTAAAGATCCCAAAGTTATTACTGGCATGAAATCACAGATTTCACTTATTATTCGTGCCAACTGGTCAAATCCACCAGCCCACGGAGCCAGAATTGTCCATATGATTCTAACTAGTCCAGATTTAAAAGCTAAATGGTTTGAATCAATCAGAGAGATGTCAGGTCGTATCAAGGAGATGCGTGCTGCTCTTCGTAAACATTTAGAAGACTTAGGAACACCAGGAAAATGGGATCATATTACTCAACAAATAGGAATGTTTTCTTACACAGGATTGAATCCAGCACAAGTTAAACATCTCGTTGAAAAACACCACGTTTTCCTTTTAAGTGATGGAAGAATAAATATTTGTGGATTGAATACTAAAAATGTAGAGTATGTTGCTAAAGCTATGGATGAGACTGTTAGAAATATCCCCAACAAACTATAATTTTTAAGATTTTTAAAAGTTTACATTTGAAATTAGATTTTTTTAATGTTAAAATTATTTTGTAAAATTTTATAACTATGAATATGGTTTAAAAATACAAAAATTATTATTATAAACTATTTATAACTGGTGCTTGATAGATTACCTGTCATTCATAAACAGTTCACTGTACCAATGAAAATAAAATATTATTCTTATAAATGTGTTTATGTAACAATAACAAAAAATAATTAATCATGTTAGATTATTCCACTCATTTAGGCATCGGGGTTAAACGAAGGTATTTCTTCTTCGATGGAACTTCAATAGAATCAATATTTTTTCCAAATAACAATTCAGTATCAACTTCAGAGAGTGACGGAACAACCATACACTTGTCACCGTGCCTCCAATTAACAGGAGTAGCAACTTTCTGTGTGGCCGTAAGTTGAAGGGAATCAATAACACGAAGTATCTCATCGAAATTTCTTCCTGTTGTTGCTGGGTATAAAATACTAAGTTTAAGTTGTTTTTGGGGTCCAATAATAAAGACAGCTCTAGCTGTAAGTGCCATTCCATCTGAACCTATCTCTTCTGGATCCAACATTCCAAGTTTTGTTGCCAATTCTCTGTCGACGTCAGCAATTATTGGAAATGGAAATACACTTTTTTCATTGTAGTTTTTGAGTGTACCTACGTGTTTTCCATAAGCAATGATATCATGACACCATTTTTTGTGAGACTCTTCATCATCAATTGATAAAGCTATCATTTTAACATCTCTTTTCTCAAATTCTGGTGCCAGTTCAACTGCCTTAGCGAGTTCTGTTGTACAGACTGGTGTAAAATCTGCTGGATGTGAAAATAGAATACCCCAACTTGAACCAAGCCATTGATGAAAGTCTTCTATGTTACCATGGGAAGTTGCACATGAAAAATTTGGAAATTGATCACCTAGTTTAAGTGACATATTATATAATTCCTATAAAAAAATACTATTAAAAAGTTTTACACAGAAATAAATGAATAATAAAATTATAATGTTATTATATAATTAAGAATTGAAAATGCTTTGATAAATTTTATTTCGTGGGATTTTGTATACCTAAAAGTATTTAAAATATACAACTATACATCGTAATACAACATCATTAAAATAAAATTTTACTGGTAAATAAGGAAATAATATAGATATATAAAATAGAGAAATTTATTTAATTTATAGATTATAATTAATTCATCAACAGGTTTTTGGTCCTTTCTCTCGCGAGCTCTTCTTCTTCTGAACCAAGAGCGGATATTTTCAGAATTAAGTCGGTCAAATCCAGTACGTCCAGAAATAGTGTTTATTGCTTCAGCATATCGACCGAAATCATGAGTATATGATGATGATTTATACCATCTCTCAAGAATGGGCAATTCTACTTTTTTGTCGTACTTTACTCTCCTCTTACGTCTAGCATCCAGTTGGACTTCTTCTTGATTCTCCTCAGATGAACTTGAAGATGAGAAATCTTCAATAATTGAGTCCAGAGTACTGATATAGTATCGAAAAATGCCGGAGTCTATGTCAAGAGGTGAAGTACTGTCATCCCTTGGTACCGACGCGAAATTAAGACTGTTATCCTTATCCGAAGTTAAAGCGTCGTTTTTACTCATTATTGTAACACTTGACTTAAATGCATGAGATAATTCTTGATCCATTCTGGAAAGAGTTTCTAATGGTAGTTGTCTGATTGGACAACCTTCTGCTTCATATCTTTTATACTAAAAAACCATAAGATTTATGGAAAACTATGAAAAAACACCAACCTGAATGATTTCATCTGGTAGTTGGTTTTCCTTGTCATCCACTCTGGAGAGCAAATAATTGATAATATTTTTATATACTCCCTCCACTTTCACTATTCTTATATCTTCACAGATTTTTCTATAATAAGCAAAAGAAATTATTTTAAAAAAATTATGAAAACTTACAGAGGGACAAAGATTTTTATTGTCATAATTTCTCCAAATTGAGAAGCGACAGAACCAATTTTAGTGTTCATGTCGTGAAAAAATGAACTCAACGGGTAGAATTCCATGTTTGAATGTTGAACAAGCACTAAAAAACATATAAATTTATAATATGATAGTTTACCTTGGAAGTCATTATCCACATCTCCCAAATTATATCTTTTCATAACACTTTTAGACAAATCCTTGATTGAAATCCTCGAATTCAGTGTTATGTTTTCCTCAATTGATAATTTGGATAAATGAGGATCCTTCACATCCATAAAACCGAGACTCGGTCTGATTATCACTTTTATGGTAACTTCATCTACCATAGTTGAGTTGTTTGATGACATACTCCTGAAAAGATCATACAATAAAGATAAGATAATGACAAACCTAATTTCTGTTAAATAATCGTCTGATGATACTGGTGACTAAATTTTTTCTTTATATAGTCATGTGTGTTTGATTTTTTGTACCTACTAGAGAATTCGAGAACATTTCAGAAAATGTATAGCAATCCTTTTTGTAATCAAATTCAGCTATCTCCAAAACTGTATGAAAATTATGATATGAAAACAATGTATTTTTTAGTAGAAATTGCCATATTTTTCATGATTTAAGTTTTACAAACAAATTTTAAAATAATTGACATCAAGTAAATATCCTTTTTTTGAAATTTGAGAAAATTTTTTAAATAATCTATATGGTGGTCATCCTTATTGGGATATCTTGTAATTTTTCATCTAAAAAATTCTTATTATCAATAATCATAATAATAAATTTTTCTATCTATTAGCATTCGTAGAAATTTATATCATGCGAACTAAGACTAAACTTGGTATATCTCTTTCGGCAGCCATTAAATCTTCATAAACAGGAAAACCTAAACATGTAAATTTTGATAGATACATTATATATACAGAAAAAGTTGATACATTTGATAGCATTTTCCATGTACATTCCGAGGTAGATTGAAACCTATGATCTTCCATATTTTACATGATCATTTATTTTAATATAACCTGCTGTTGGCAGTATTTTGAAGATTGTCTCGTTAAGTAGATATGTTTAAATTTTCTACGCAGGTTCATCAAGAACATTAACCCACAATTAATGATTCATCAGAAATTTGATATGATATGTTTGCTCTTTGGAAATTAAACGGAACTATGGATATTATATTAATGATTACATTAAATAATATGATAATTTATTAGTATAAAATGAAACGTTTCAGTAGATAGGAAGTTATTTTTTGTACATTCACTTGTGTTTTATGTCACCGTTATTTCGACTGAGAAGATACGTTGAGGATTATTATAGTAATCATGTCTGAAAATCAAGGGTTTCGGGGATTTCTCTGGAGATAATCATAGGACTGAAAATACTTTTCAGAAAAGATTTAGAGTAAACAGACATCTTCTTGGAAACCGCATCGTGGAAAAATTGAATTTGAAAATACTACTGTTACTGAGAATGTCCCTGAGGAAGAACTTAAAATCGATATTGAAGGAAAATCAATTTTTATTTCTAAAGTAGTAAGCCAATTTGTAGATTTGTTATTTAAAAACGGACCTAAAGAGATGTCATTCTGGGAGATGGGTCGTAACACAATGTCATGCTCTAGAAGACCCAAACACTACATATATAGTTAGATTGATTTTAATGAAAAGTATGATCTAGGATATCAATTATCTGATTCCAATGTCGGTGTAAACTTCAAAGACGACAGTCGTCTCGTCGTTGATGGTACTATGAAAAATTATCACTATATAAACAAAAGTTGTGTTAGAGTATGTTTCGATTATGATATATACCCTTCGAAACTGGGTAAGAGATTTAAGTTGCTTGAATACTTTAAAAGATATATGGAAAGAAACTCACTGAACAAATCACCAGTGGAAGAGCAAAGAAACATCAAAATCTTCGATAAAGGAAATACCTATTTTCCTCAAGTGGAAAGAGATGATAAATAAATTTGTTTTCTACTATTTAATAGAATATTTTAAATTAACTTCCTCGAAGTAAGTCTTGTTTAAGTCACATTTTTTATATTATCATTATAGGATCACACGAAGTTTATTATCTCAATATCAACTAGCAGTATTTCAATAATTGATAAGGATAATAAATTAAAAATTCACAGTAATGGAGTATTAATTAATAGTAAAATAGATGATTTTACGGAAGAGAAGATGTCCTATATAAAGAAAGTTGTTGGTGAATGAATATCACTTAAAAGAAAACATGAGAACGATGATGATGTTGTTCCGGGAAAAAAGTCAAATAATAATTAATAACTTCCGGAGGAAATTTTCTATTGCAGGTACTTTTTTATATGTATTTATAAATGTAAATAAGTTGTAATTAAGTAAAATATTTTTATTGCAATATTTATTTTGTATCTATTAATAAACAATTTTACTAATCGGTGGTTTAGTTTAAAAAAAAAAACCAATTTTCCCAATGAAAATTCGACAGGTATCAAAATTCTTTAACTCCTATATAAAAAGCAATTGGTACTTCAAGAGACATTAACATTCTACCAATAACGATGACATCTAAAATAGTGAGTTTTTCGTATATAAAAGCAATTTTTTGTGTTACGATTCACTTTATATGCATCTACTCATCATATTGTTAATCTCTTTTAAATCATAAAAATGATGGAGTGCATCAAAGGCTTTGATGATATACTACCAAGGACTGTTGTGGATTATAAAGCTAGGAGAGAATATATTATAGAAGAGCTCATTGGAGAGGGTGGCTTCGGACGGTGTTATAAGTTAATTAGAACAGATAACAACAAATGCTATGCAGGAAAAATCATATTAAAAGAATATCCATATACTGGAAATCAAAGGAGACAAGTGAGTTTTATCTACCCTCCATTATTTATTTTTTATCTTTCATTACTTAGGTTCATCATGAGGCTAGAATTCACTATCATCTTAATCACTCTAATATTGTTAGGATGTATAGTTATATATCAGATAATTCATTTTATTACTTGGTTCTTGGATTCTGTGGAAAAAACACATTGCGAATGTACCAGAAGGAGAAAGTAACTTGCTCGATACCTGAAACAAAATATTTTGTGAAAGAGATTGCGCAAGGGATCTCTTATCTTCATAGCAAGAAAATCGTCCACAGAGATATAAAATTAAACAACATATTTTTAACTGATAATATGGATGTAAAAATAGGAGACTTTGGATTGGCTGTTGTTCTTAGTTATCCGGGAGAAATGATTAAACACCTATGTGGGACTCCCAATTATATATCTCCTGAAGTTCTAAATGGGAAAGGATACTCGTATGGAGTTGATGTCTGGGGACTTGGATGTATTTTATACACTTTACTTGTTGGAAAACTTCCTTTTGATGGAAGATGTAAGGACAGGATATATTATAAAATAATGAATAGTAAGATTACTTTTCCGACGACATTAGATATTCATTCAATGAGTATGATTAAACGGCTATTGACTTACGATTCTAGAATAAGACCACGTATTGAAGAAGTTCTCAAAAGCGACTATTTAAATAGAGGACTCACTGGGAAAGATGTGTTATTTCCTTCAATATGCAAGAAGTCTCCTTCTTATGCTACTCATCAGAATAAGGAGAACAACTTTTGTTTGTTACCACCATGTGGATACGAGAATGCACCCAAAAACATGTCAGATTTAGATGTCAAAGAGGATTTACGTTACATCTATCGGGAGATATCTAAAATATTTAAAGATACTAAGTACCGAGTTGTTTCAAGATCTCAAATGGAAGGTGCATTAGATTATCAAAATAAACCTATGTCTTTCATATTAAAATGGTGTGACTTCATTGATAAGTACGGTTTAGGATATCAACTCTCTGACTCCAGTATTGGTGCAGTTTTTAATGACGGAACTCTTATGGTTCACAGGAAGAGTCAATATATGTGTGGTGAGAATCTATGTGTAGACAGGAATGGTAGAAAATCATTTTGCCATAATTGCTATGTTTATGGTTTTGAAAAAAAATATAAAATAATAAAATTATTTAAGACATCTTTTAATAGAAATCAAGTCTCCGAATCAAACAAGGTAGAGGGTAAATATAAAATTGCGCTTAAGAATCTACCTTATGTTACAAATTACAAAGAGTCTAATATAGCTATTGGATTCTTATTTTCTGACAAATCACTTCAAGTTAACTTTTTTGAGGTAAGTTTTTATTTTGAGGCTTTTTTTCTCTAACAATCATTATAGGATCACATCAAAGTTATTGTATCACCACTAATAGGAACTATTTCAATCATTGGTAGGGATAAACAACTAAAAACTTACAACCTGAAGAAATTAGCGTCCACTGGATGGGATCTTATTATGGATGAGAAAATGTATTATATTAAATCTCTTATTGATGAATGGTCATCACTAAAAAGAAAAATTGGAGGTGATGCTAACAATATTCCCGTAAAAATAAGATTTAATAATCGTGGGTAACTCACAGAAATGGATTCCATTACGGGTGTTTTTAATATGTATTTTTAAATGTAAATATATTGTTTATTTGTATATTATATAATAACATAGTAATTTATATATAAAAGACTTATACTTCTTATCAAACTATTTTAATAGTACTCTTTCTACATTCAAAAATCAAAAAATATATTTTATAGTATCATCTCTAAATTTTTCTTTACAAAATTGATTAATCAATTTGTACTGGAATCCTGGTTACAAACATCTATAGGTTAATTTAATTCTTTAAGTGTAACTTTAACTTAATGTTTTTCCTACTCAACACCTCATTGATCATATGAATTAGTGTACCAGATGACACCTCGAACGAAGATTTTATGTTTATAAGCAGCTATTAAAGTTCCAAAGGTGGAATGAAGTTATTTTTTGAGGAGAAAAAAATTCATTGGTCTATTTGCAATGAAAACTTTATGTTGAAGAATCTTGTCGATACTATCTTGTAGCATAACAGAAGAACGTTACTATTCTAATTCTTCTTCAGGTATTTACCTTTTCATTAAGGTTTTGGTTTGAGTCAAGAAGTTGTCTAAGAATAATTTGTGATGAAAAACATCTCTGATTGGGTTTAATATATTCATTGGAGCCAAAAAATCAGCTGAAATTATTATTGTTCCTAGGCAGATTAATTCATTAAGGCATATTGTCCATTAATACCAGATTTACCACAAACGATTGGTTCTGTTTTGTAATCAACTTTCTTCCCATCTTTGGTAACGTATTTTCTATTACTTTCCATATTACCTTTTTGGAAGTAGGCTGCAAAACCTTTGTAAATATTGATAGTATAGGAGGAGAGCGTAAGTTTCGCAACCGAAGAAATTAATGTGCCCTACACAAAGGACAGCCAAAATGACGGGGATGCTTATTTTCTAATGGAGTTTCTTTGAAGTGTTTGTCCATAAAGTGTCCATCTTGAAGAATTTTTTCAAAGTAATCGAAACCAATGAATATTGCTATTGATAAACTAATAGCTGACAATAATGAATATCTGCAACCAATCCAATCCCAGAAAGCAAATATATTACTTTCAATATACCAAATTCCTTTAAATTTTTTGGAGCATTTGTTGATAGAGAAACGAAATGTTTAGCAACATGTGAGTGACTTTTCAGCTTTATACAAAAAACATTATTTAGCAGATTCAGCATTAGTGATAGTCTCTGGAGCTATGAATGTTTTTGAAGCAATAATAAAGAGGGTTGTCTAAACATAAATCCTCTTCAAAACTTTAGCAAAGTAGGTACTATCAATAATCGGAAACAAAATGGACATTAAGAACAATTTGGTAATGCTTTAAGTCTTCTGTTACCATAAGTAGATTTAAGTCTGAACCACCAATACTAATAATAACAAATCAATAATTTCCTTACCTGTATTTATTGTCGATGACTCTGAAATTATTTCAGAACAAAATTGTTTCATGTCTTTAAGAATATCACTTACATCTTTGTTAATATCTTGACCATCAATAAAAAGGGAATTTTTACCTTTGTTCCTGTGACTAATGTAGTAAACGGCTCTATTTTCTATGAAATTGATTTTTTCTTCCCTGAACATAGCTTCTCTCATCTCTGGAACGCCTCTAGATTTGGTCAAATTGCACACAAAATCTATACATGTCGATTTAATCAATACGATTCTAATAGAAAAAGGATTATGATTATCAGCAGTTATAGGTAGTGATTTTATATGTGTGTGACATTTTAAACAATCACTTGAAAATTCTTTTAATTGTTAGTTGATCAAAAAGAATCTAGAATGTATAACAGATTATGTGGCTTTCTCGGTAGGCAATGGTAAAGAAATTATTTATTTATAAGATATTATTATTAAAATAATATTGAAAATTTCCTTTTTTTTCGTTTACTTGAAAATTTTCCTTTATTTTAATATTTTTATATATATAAAAATATATATTGTTAAAAATGCATAAAAACATCTGCGCTACCTGAATCTCGAAAACGTCAATCTACACCCATATGTCAACTCATAGACCACTACACCATCAAAGCAAGTTGTACCTGGAAAACTTGATATGATTCATTTATTAAGTGACTTTATTAGTTATTAATTAATTAATTAATTACTTAATTAATTAAATATTTATAACAATAATTGAAGTTTTTGATTATTTCAGTAATACTATAGTGAGGATAACTCAATTATTTTAGAAAAATAGTTTTTGTTTTATAGATAAAATATATCATATTTAAATAAAATTTATTTTATGTTTGATTTTTAAAAAAATTCATATGAATGTATATTTTAATTAAAAGGTTTATTAATTGTTTAATTATTACACGATTTCTTAATACTAAAAAAATAAAAAAATGTTTAGTGATCAATTAATGTTCTTTGTGTAACCGCCCACCGTGGTTACTATAAAATAAGTAAATTTAATATAATTATGTTCAGTTGTATATGATAATAACTTACGTATTTTAAATAAATTATATTATATCTTCTAATATTGTTACATTTGTAGTTTAATTAAAGTAAATAAACTTTATTTTTAAAATACTTTTATTACATTTATTACATTAATAACTTATTAAAAAGATAATTTAATAATATTTTGAATTAAATTATAAAATTTTAATTAATAAAAACACAATTTTTAACTAATTATTGTTTTAATTAGCCAGTAGAATAATTTTTCAAAGCTACTTATTTTTTTACATTCTCGAAATAAAGTTTGATCTCTTATTTTTTAAATTTTTAAATTAATTTCTTTCCTTATATACTTTTTCGACTATTTGTTCTTCAAATTAAGTTAATAAGTTTAAGAATTAATTTTAATTACTGATATTTACAATAATTTAAAAGCTAATTAAAATTGAAGTTATCTGAACTTCTACTATTTTGGGATGAACATTCCTTTACTTCAGTTTTTAAAAATCTTATTTATCTTATTAGATACATTATCTTAATGGAAATACCCGTAATGATTTTAATCCAAAATATAGTATACATATGTGGAATTTTCAATTCTATAAGAAGTTGTTTTAAAATCTGTAAATATTCAGCTTCTTATCTTTTATAAATCCTATTGTAATCTTTGTGGATTCTTGGGATTTCTTTGGGACTCCCGTGGTTTAGTATAATAACACGAGTCTTTATATAAACTTTTATTAAGCGAAGGGTTATAGTGAAATATAAATATAAGTGATTATAGATTTAAAAGGGTATTCTCAGTTATTCTTGTGACTGACTGATATGTCTATATTCTGATCAGGTATTTTTTAAAGGCTCCTTTTATACTCTTTTAGTAGATAGGCGTGTTCTTATTCTGATAAACTTACATACATACTGCCCGACGCAGCTTCCATGGTTCACACTATAAACGAGTATTTAAATTACTTTTTCTAAATTTCTAAATTAAAAAAAAAAAGATATTACCTGGTATAAAATCAAATTTCAAATATAACTATTTTTTATAAGACAAATTTAAAAATACCTTTTTCACAGAATAAGAATTAAGGATTTTTGGTTGCAAACAATAATGTCAATAAAATTACTAAATATCAGTTTAGTAGGTTTAACCTATATAAAATGATATGAAATTAAGATTTTTATATTATTAATAATAATAGCTCAAAAGAGACAAAAATTCTTTCTTTTTCTTCTCAATTTACAACTATCTATCAATGCTATTATTTGTTTTTATTTTAAAAAAATTAATATAACAAATTTTAGAAATTTTGTAGAATTTTTTTATGAGTTATGATGATAAAAAAACTGTTGTGATTCTTTAGATAGGTGTTAAGAAATAATTGTTAAATTTTGAATTAATAATTGAACAATTTTTAAATAATTTATAAAAGGAAATTTGTAATAATGTTGATATTATTTGAAAAATATCGTTTTACTACATGAATTAACTTTTAAGTTCGAAGTTTGTTATTCATATTTTTACTGCGTTTTCAGTAATTTTATCTTTCTTTTTTTATCGTTGTCTGATACTTTATCATGGTTTTTGTTTTTTTTTTTGGCATCGTCACTATTCTTTTTTTATCAGTTAAGTTATTAACATCTGATTTATTAACTATTGATATTTTCTTTTAAGCTCGTTTTTTTCAGTAACCAGAGGATTATTATTACTCTTCTTGTCTTTCTCCTCAACAGCAGTTTTTTATTCTTACCACACTTTTGGTCAAATTTTTTTTCATCGTACATATGCTTGACAACTCTTTTTACATGAAACTTCAACATTTTCTTCAATTTTTCTTCACCATGCTGTATCTTCCTTTAAGATTCAAATTTTTACGGTGTGACCTCATTTAGTTTTTAAAGGTTAATTATTTTCAATTTCTCATTCTTCATAACATCATTTCTTTCATTTTTATTTAATCATTCTCATTATCTTTGTTTTCCACTTCTTTAATCTTATTAATTTTTCAACAGACTAGAATTCATAATCTTTTTTTGATTTAAATATTTCATCTAACTTAGTATTCTCGTTTATTCTCTTATCATTTTCCTGATTTTACCTTTATTCTTGAAGTATCATCACATAGATAAATTTATACAAAAAATCGTCTTCAATTTTAAATTTTCGTGCCCATTTTTAATTTTTATCTTTAGTATGTAATTTTTTATCCTAAACCCAAAAATAGAAAATTATATTTATTATTGTCGCTTATGATATATTTTGTAATATTTATTTGGAATTATAATTTTTTCTTAATAATATGTTAAAATAATTTGTAGGTGGAATTTGATAAAGGATAGGTATTTAACAAACAGCAGGTCGCTTCGCTCGTCCTACTTGGACAAGCTAAACTATCTGCCTTCTTTTCAATTATGAAAAAATCTATCAAAAAAACTTAAAAATCTTTTTGTTCCATAATAATGCTGTTGTAAAATATCAATTAATATTCTATGTTTATCATGTTTTATAATATCGATGATTAGTATTAAAATATTACATAACTTTTCAATTGTTATACTACTTTTTAAAAAACTGATTTATTATATATTTTTGTGATTTTAAAACAGTTTGGTATTTGAATAACTTTTCTTAAATTTTTAATAATGAAATAGTAAAATAAATAGAAAGAGTAAATTAAATTTATAATTAGTATAAAATGCTGGTTTTGTTATCAAATATGATAGAAATTCAAAGTATAGACTAGTTTTCATCTTCCTTATTTTTTTTAACATTAATAATATTTGAAGATCGGCATAAGAAGCTACATATTTTAAAACGGATAAAAGTTTTAATACAAAAAATAATTTCTAGATCTTTCTTCCTCCTATATTAAATATAGAAATTATCTATAATATGTTAACTAAAAATATATGGAACTAAATTCAAGATAATGTCTGTCTAAATGTTTTAGATATTTTACGTGTTATTGAAAAAAATGTTAAATATTTTCAATTCTATCTGAAAAAAAATAAAAATTTATAATCCGTTTAAGAAAAAATACTGCAAAAAAAGTAGTAATATTTTACGATCTGCGACAGAATGATAAGATCGTAGTTCACATATTTAAAATTGAATAAAATTTATGCAATTTTTTTTGAGGACCAAAAATTGTGACATAAGTATTTTTTGTTGTGTAAATTTCTCTGAGTGAATGTATGTACAAAATAATACAAAAACGTATATGTAGAATTTTTATAACAATAGCATAAAAAATGACTTAGAGTGTAGATGTAAAATAAGGTAGAATGTAGCTCGTCGCCTACCCCATTTAAATGGTAGGTTATTTTAAGATCACTTGCATTTTATTCCATTTGGAGTATTTTCGGTTCAAAAGATATATTTAGGTTTTGTGTGAAGAATCGAAAAGCAGAAATAGCGTTCCTGGAATAATTTGATAAGGATGATCTCTGTAAAATTTAATTTAATTAAATATCAATGATAAGTTAATGAATTTGATAGATATATTTCCCATTAATAGTAAATACTATTTAAACGGAAGTTATAGAATAAAATTAATATGAATAGATTTTAACTGATAAATTTGTTTTACAGAAATTCGATATTTTAAAAAATAAGAAGTGATTAAACGTAGGTTTTTCTTGTTCAATTATTTTCTAATGCTACACTTTTCGAAATACCTGTTTATGTTTGATTGTTATTTTTAATAATTTTTTTATTGTAAATTGGTCAATGAAAATAACAAAGAACCAAAAATAAATGTTAAGAGAAAAATTTTTATTTTAGTTGACTTATACCCTTACAACAAACATATTAATAATTAACATATTAGCAATACAATAGAAAAAACGTTTACAATATTAACCCCTTGGTTTGTCATCTCATTATGATTGTCATGTTTTTTGTAAGGTGTATTCACAAAGCTTCTAAAAGTAATTCTAATTCGTTAAATTAAATTTCAATAAACTATTATAAAATAGAAATATTTTTTATTTTTAAAAGAAAATATATTTACAATTACTCTAAATAAAATAATAAAGCTATATTCTATTTCGACATTTTGAAGTAGCGAAGCAAATAAAATATTACACTGTTTAAAAACATCACATGTACAATAACATTTCAAGCATGTTCTTATTGTAATTATAAGCCATTTAAAGAAATATTTTCCTCTAAAAAGAATAATTACGGATAACTATAAAAAAAATTTTTTAATGTAAGTCACACAATGCAAAATATAAAGTAAAATATGATCCAATTCTCACAGATTCCGTGTATTATACATTTTTTGGAATTCAACTTCTTCCATAAACCTTATGAAATCCTACAAGAAAGAGATTATACTTTTCCAATGAAACTATCATATAGCATCATGCTCTTTTAATCTTGTGAATAATAATGAAATTCTAAGTAAAATTTTTAAAATTATCTTATGACAATCAAATTTGCAAGAAATTATATTTTACAAACGTGACCTATACTTTATAATAGACATGGGTCTAACCCTGAACGAATTTTGAATTTTGAAGATCCTTGTCAAATTTTCTAAAAGCTAGCCTCAAATTTTCATATTGTTTTTTACCATTGTTTATTAAAAATTGACATTCTTTCAATTTAACAACTAATAATTCTACTTAATTATTAGTTTTAAAATGTGATTTATAAATTATATAATGTAATATTGTTTTTTTTACGGGAAATTTGCTTTAATTAAAATAAAATTAAGTTTTCATTAAAAGGATATGTACAAATAAATAAAATTACGTAATTGGCTTAACAGGTCGATTTAAGTCGAATTTCAAAAGAGACCTTATCGGCCGAACCCGGACCTAATAATTTACCGACCCATCCATATCCATATGTCACTATATGAACGTCAGCAAAAAATATTTATCTTAATGTTTTAAGAAAGCGTTTTGTTTAATAGCCTTTGAAACATTTTTTGATGGAATTATATTAAATAACTTAAAAAAAACATAACCAAATAGAAAATATTTTTATATAAAATTAATTTTATTATAGGGTAATAAATGATTTTACTTTAAGAACAATTTAAATTTTTGCCTATGAAACCGTTTTTTGTAATCATATTTTGCAATAAGCTGATTTACAATAATTTTTAAGCTTATACTATATTGGATTTTTTATAACTTAAATAGAGCTAATTTCACTGAAATGTTATTAATAGTTATTTGTTTTTGTTTATACATTATTTTACTCTAAATAAGTTACTTTTTATACGATATTGAATTACAATTAATTAGAAAAGTTTAATGTTAGACAAAGTAGTTTTATTAATTTTCTATGTTAGTTGAAAAATAATAACCAAATTGTAATTTATAAATGACAATAAACAACACTAATAATAAATCCGTTGTAAAATACCTTTGATTTTTCTCTATTATGTCATTGCATATAATTAAATTTAATGTAAATTTTTACAAATAATCAAAAACCTAGGAGTTATAAGAAATATTTTTCCGTTTCTCTGTTTAAACAATTAGTTTTTTCACTTAAAAGAAATCTATTATTAAGATTTATAAAATAAGAATAATTTATTTATTTATGTTGTCATATTCTTAAGCTTATTGTCTAATCCAAAAAAGTATTACATATGTAATTAAATTTTTTATGGTATTTTTTACATATCTTAATAAGAGTTTTAAATGAAATTGGATTGCCTTTCAACAACTGTTTTATAATGTTTTATAAATTTATTATTTGATAGAGTTAATTTATTTTGAGATACACGTTTATTAATTGATATTATATTTATCAAAAAATATATAATCACAGTACTAGAGTACATTTATAATTAAACTTATTATTCTGTTGTTAAGTAAACTTAATCGTGTGAAAATATTTTTATGATTAAAGAAAAAAATATTTTAATATCCCATCCATCAAATTATTTTTTTAAATAAAAAGTAATTAATTTGTATATTCGTGTTATATATTATTTTTTTGTAGATATGACTACAATATTAAAATATTATATTTTTTTATTTCAGATAAAAAATTCTAATATTTTAAATCATGGAGATCAATATTATTTACGCTCTTCTTGTACTTTCTGTTTCTGTAGGATTTTTTCTTATGATAATGTCAGTTTTTACAATTTACATTATCCACAAAACGCAGGTAAGAACAGCTTTAAAATTTCTTTAATTTTTAAAAAGATTTTTCATAGCAATTTAAGAAATATTTTTTATGTTAACATCGTCTTCTTTTTTATGCTTGGAGGAGTAATGAATGGTAGAAATATTTTAAAAATGCAACAAATTTATCCACTTCATGAAGCATGTTTAAATCAAAGCTTCTATATGCTTCTTATTCCAAGTTTTTTATTATCATCATTAGTAAATTTGGAAAGAGTATATGCTTTCATTAATATAAAGACTTATGATGAAGATGAAAGTAAACTCTCCTTCTTCAATATCATTACTTTTAATTTTGTTGGATTAATTACAATTGTAGTTTTATACATAAGTAAAATACAAGTGCTAATATCTTCTTTTGATATAATAGTCTCCTTCTTTATTCTTCATCTATTTTTATCTATTGTAAGTTCGAAAAAATTTCTTCCGATATTTAAAGATTTATTTTTATACGGTTTTTAAAATAGAGCTAATGTTTCGTCCAACATCAAAACTTCAAAATATTATTTTACCCTTGTCATCAAAATATTCTATTAAACAAGTTCATAAGAATATGATTCTTCTGACTATAATTATTTGTATTTCAATATTTTTCAACTTAGAAATGTGCATTCATTTATATATTATACATGGATTTCAATTTACTCGAAATGAAGGAACAATTCATTATATTGTCTTTCATCTTGGTGTCTACTTAGGAGCATTAATTAAAATGTTTGCTATAATTTTACTTCAAGATAAAGCAAGAAAATTTGTATATGAACGTTTCTTTAGAATTAAAGGAATTCGTGTTAGTCCAGAAATACAATCACGTTATAATGCTAAATCCGAAGGAGAAATATATTTTAGTATGTATAGCATACAATGGAATTAATAATAAAAGTTTTTTATATTTAATTTTTAATAAATTTTCTTAAAATAAGTAAAACAAATACTGTATTTGTTAGGTAATTTTAATTCCTATATGAGTAAAATGTTTATGAAACCTTAGTGATGCGACGGCACGTAATTGAAAAAGATTTTACTAATGAAATATTCAAAAAAACAAGTTTAATAACAGTGCCCATCTATATTTATTCATAATAATGATAAGTCACTCCGAATTAATTATTGCTATCTATATATTTCTAATATCTTAACACCACCATATATCTTTATAGTTCCTAGAACTAAAATTGATAAATTTAATTTACACTTCTAAAAAGTTTTAACAAAGTTTAAAGTTATATCTAATTTAGGTTCATTTATCGTCATAACATTATTTATTAAAAGTTTAATTTCATTAATATCTAAAAAACTAATATGAATAAAGATAAATATTTGTTTCATACAGTTTTAACTATTTTCGAAAAAATTACCTACAAAAGAACGATTATTTTATAAATTGATAATTGTAAAGATTGAAATATAAAAAAATAAATATTTTATTTAATAATCTAAGATACTTTAAAGTATGTCAATCTAACTATGAAATCATAATTAATTTTAAAAATATAGAAAACAACATTAAATTTTTAAATATTATTATTAACCACGTTAAGGTTGAAAACACAAAATAAACAATAATTAAATTTTAATGTACATTTTTAATAATATTTAAACACGAGTATTAAATGCTTTTAACCATTAATTAAGATAAGTATTTAGAAAGTTGAAACTGTTAATTACAGTATTAATAATAAATATATTCTAATAATTGCTTTATTATTTAACACGTATAAAAACATTATAAAATAAATATTATATGCTTTACTATATAAAAAATTTATATGTTATATAAATATTAACAATTTTCAATGGAATATTTTACAACATAATTAATCAAATATTTTACAGTATAATGTTTGTTTTTAAATAAAATGAGAATAGTTTATAAATCAAAAATTCTATTACAAAAATAATATATTATTGTGGTTAAAGTATTATCATCACAACTATCTTCAATCACAAAAATGTTTATAATATAAGAAATCATGATGATATGAATGTCAAAAATTTTTTTTACGAATGATAATTAAATAAAAGTTTATAAATCTAATAATAACAAAGCATTAATTATAAACAATACAAATAATCTATGGACATTTGTTAATTCTTTTTCAATTTATCAACTAAACTATATTTCATCTCAAAGATTATGGAACTTTTAGTAAATGGGGTATTTTATATAATTGCTTATAATTTATAATTAATTATATCTTTAAATATGTTAAAAAATGTATAGTGAAATATAATAACTGAATATCATGTAAAAATTAGTAATCAAATATAGCATTCAATTTGACGTAATGAAAATTATATTTGGCATGTTATATGGTAATAACACCTGTAAATTTTCATCATAATTAATATCAACCAAACATATTTCAGGTGTTGCTTATTAATTTCCTTTTAAATCTTTATTTCCTTATCGTTGAATAGAGAAATGAGGTCAATTTTTATTTCTTTTTCATTATTTTCAAGTGTAATAATCATTCTATTATCAATTATAACAAATTTTATACTTTATAAAATAAAAGTAAGTCTTGATTATAAGAACATTAAAATAAGTTTTTTAAAGATTTTTAATAGAAACTTACGGCACATGTTTTACTTGAATCACAATTTGTTTTATTTTAACATCAATGTTAACTTTTACACGAGAATTTATGTCTTGTAGGCATTCTATACACAAAGAACTTTTGAATATCTTTACTACGCTTCCTTTGGCATGCTATCAGCATGCTCCTTTGCAACGAGTTTACATTGTATAGAAAGAATACATGCATATTATAAACTTATTTCAAAATATAACGATGAAAATGAATCATCACATTTTACATTTTTTAGTTACGTTGGCAACAATTTCTATAACTGCAATAACTCAATTACTCGGTAATTACTATACTGTTTTAACTACTATAAGGAGTAGTTTGTTATTTCTTACAATTCAAATTATAACATTTGTTGTATGTTTATTATTCTAAATATTGATATTATTTTTCAGATTTTTTTGTATACGGTATATAAAACAAATATTTACTATCGTTTGAAAACATCAGAGCATTCAATTTCCCTGCCATCTATCATACAAATATCAACTTCAACAAATCTATAAATCATCCAAACTTCTAACATTAATTATTTTTTGTGTTGTTTTTTCAAATGTTGAAGGATGTTGTCATACATTGATCATGTATTTGGTAACTGATGAAGCTATAAATTTAATTGATCATGCTTTAACA
Source organism: Strongyloides venezuelensis (assembly GCA_963280985.1). Classification (NCBI taxonomy): domain Eukaryota; kingdom Metazoa; phylum Nematoda; class Chromadorea; order Rhabditida; family Strongyloididae; genus Strongyloides; species Strongyloides venezuelensis. The sequence goes on along the minus strand of CAUJLX010000002.1, from coordinate 21,229,779 downwards.
TTTCAGTTTGTTATAAATTTATGTATCATTTTTCGCCTCCTAATTCTAATATTTCTTCAGAAAAAATTTAGAGCTTTTGTAAATAATAAATTGTCAATTAATTCAAAATTAGGAAAAGTCGAACCCTTAGAAAATGGACCAATATTTTTATCCGAAACTAAAAATTATTTTAATTTTTATGCTAAGCAATGGTGAAAGCAAATAGTTTTAGTGATATATTAATGAAACAATTTTTATTTTTTAAATAAATATAATTTTATAAAGACATTTTATATAATATAATTTTTATATAATATAAGTTTTTATTAATTAAATTTTTAAGTAATAACTCATGAGTTAAATAATATTTATAATTATCCCGTTTTTTTGTAGTGACTGTTAAATACATAGAAGCCTATATAAATTATTAGAAATAATAAACTATACGAATCCTTTAAAAATTGACATTTCTGCAGTTTTCCAATCTTCAACAACTTTATAACTAGGAAATAAACCGGTTTCATGATTCCCACCAACTAACGCACCTTTACTCCAACCATTCCAATGATTGCCTGCTATTCCTATCAATGAATCTTTTTCAAAAGATATCTCTTCTTTTGTTAAGGCTTTATGACTTTTGATAGCTCTTAAATTGTGAGCTTGTTGTCCACCAAAATAATATACATCATCAATAGAGGCATAATTGTATCCAGCATCATCTTGAGATTCAACTTGCATCAATTCATATGCCATCCTACTAACTTGTGATGAAAAAGTACCTATTATGAAAGAGCATTTTGATAAAAACCGTATGTCTTTTATAATACCATGTAATGAATCATCTTCATACCTTTTTCCTACACCTGCATTATTTGCGACATTTTCATCTCCATAAAATGTGTAATTAGGATATTTTTTTCTTAAATCATCTATTACAGTTGAATCATCCGTTGCTATAAATACCTTCCTGCTTATTTGAGTTTCCATCTCGATTTCTTTTTCACGGAAAAAGATTTCTGCGTGATTCATGTACTCCTTAACATCATGGAATGATGCTTCTGTACCAATTTTATCGGTTCTTCTTACATGGATTCCAACTATAGGTGATTTTTCAAATGGTACTTCTTCCACAAATTTTGAGAATTTTCTCTCAAACTCATCATTATGACGCATGGCATACTTTAATATCTAAATTAATTAATTAATTTTTATAATTATATGTAGTTTTAAACATACTTGTCCAGTAAAATAGGCTGTTGGAAAAGAATGTAATTCAATCATTTTGCTACTTAATTCTTCAGGTAAAGTTAATGGAACAAAATTTGGCTTAGGCGATATATAATCAATAATTGGTATTCTTATAACAACATCATCACTTCGTGTGCCTCTAACACCACTCCATGTAGCTGTCGGTTTATTTTTTGCATTTTTTTCATAAGAGCATTTAGAAATTGGTTGAAAGACTGATTTCCATCCTTTTTTGGAATACCTCCATTCATCGCCATCTTTATCAAATAATAGTGTTCTATTAGTACCAAGTGCCATATAGAAGCAAAAAGCTACATGATGTAATTGGCAACCAAATCCACAACCTTTATCCAAATTACAAAGCACAAATTTTGACTTATCACAATTTTCAGGATTCTGAAGTGTATATATCCTTTCCTGTATAAAATTAGATAATTTCTTTAATTCCCTCGATCTCCATAAGCTCCCATCTTTATAAAGTCTTTTTATATCAACATTAAGTGATAATAATCTATCTATAGCATCGTTTTGTAATGCTTTATCATTGATACTTGATAAAGAAGCCTTTACGAAGAAATACATTTCTCTAGTATTTCTTATAGCTTCTTTTAATAATGCCTCGTGGTTTGCCGTATAATGATTATTATTAGAAGAATTTAGAATATTTTCATCTATAATTTCTTTTTTTACTTTATTTTCTTCATTATCCTTTACAAATCCTTTAGCTTTACTGTCAATAAATTCACTAATGATATTTCGTAATTCTATGTTTTCTTTTAATAACTCTTCTGAAGCTGATAATGCTCTTTTAAGATTATTCGCTAGCTCCATTTTTGTAAAATCTTTATTTCCCACAGAAAATACATCTTAAAAAGTTCAATGTTCTGTCTTTTAAAAAATTTATGAAACTTACTTTCAGTAGTTAATTTAAAATAAGAAGCAAAAATGAAAATAAAGAATATAAATAATATTAGTACCAGTTGCCTTGTTATATATCTCATTGAATAAATCTAAAAAAAGGTAGTTAATTCTAATTCACATTAACAATGATAATTTTTAAAATAAAATATTTCTATTAATAAAGAGTATGACTTTATAAAATATTCTTTGAGATTTTAACTTAAAAAATTTATTATTCTTAATGTTTCTCTTTAGAATAATCTATGGAGTGGGGAAATTATTTTGAATGTTAAGAGGTAAGAAAATTCTTGGAAATAAAATTTCATTTTAAAAATTCGAATAATAAACAAGAAATATCATTTATATATATATCATATCTTTATATTTATTGTAATAAAGATGTGTTTACAAAAATTTAGGATGATGCTCGTTTATAATACTTAAAAATTTTAAAATTAAAAACAATAACTTTTATTATTAAATATAAAAAAAAATAGTGTTATAGACAAATCATTTCTATGAGCAATAATTTTTTCATGTAATTTCTAAATTTCTATTATTCAACAAAACAATAAAATTTATAAAACAATTTTTGGTTAAAGAATAGGTAGTTAAATAGCATTCAAAAATTTAAATTTTTATAGTAACAAAAAAATATAATAATCAAAATAAAAATTCATATCCTATTATTAAATAAATGTCCTTAAACATCGATTTCTTTGCCCTATAATTTTTCTATATAGACAAAATAAAAATAAGATAAACTACATATGCAACTCACAGCTGCTTTTACTCCAATGGCAAAAATTTTATGTATAAAATATTTTAATACATCATTGCTTTGGTTGGATATAGAAGCTTTAATAAATTACTCTTATACATAAAGTTAGTGTAACCATTGGTCAAGATATTTCTTTAAACTAGTTAATACATTATTTATAATTTATTTATCTTAAGCCTCTATTTACCAATAAGTATTTCCTTACTTTCATATTCTACACTAATTTATCTACAATGAATTTTTAACATCTCTTTTTCGTATTGTAACATGCACTTAATGAGAATTCATTAACTGTAATTTTACAATTATAAGGACAGACTTATATATAATAAGCTGATAAATAATATATTTGACCAACACATATTAAACTATACACGATTATTCATAACTGAATGAAATATGATATAAACAATTTCTTGAGAATACAAATGGTATGTCTATTTTAAAATATTATTTAAAATGGCATCCATTTATTAGAAGATAAACATAACATTATTTAAAGTCATAATATTCCCAATTTTAAAATAATATTCTCAAATATGTCCAATGATATTTCTATACTATATCATAGACAATTGTTTAATCTTTTATCACGCTAATACATATTAAATATATAAACTATAGCTTCTGCATGTAAGAAAATGAAAATTTGTAATGAAGTTAGATATAATACCATAAATATTTAGAATTTCATCTGTAAGTAAAAGCTTAACCGACAAGTAAAAAGTCACAAATAGATGTTTAGTAACATATCTATTTGTATAAATTTTGTTGGCCAACTATCTTTTATAACATTTTACTTCAAATTAAAATAACTGTCAAGTTGATTAATGAGGGCATCTGTTAAAAGATTTGTATACAAAAAAGGTTCTAACTTTAGCCATATGGATAGGAAAAGTGTGAAAAATATTATATAGATTATTAAGATGATACGCTATAATATCATTATTAATATATATAGGATCTTGATTTAAGTGTACAGTAAAATATATTTTTAGCATCATATAAGAGATAATAAACATGTAATAAAATCGTAAATACATTTTTATTTTAGATCTTTTTGACAATCTTAGTATTATTAATCAATTAATACCAAGGAAATATTTAGAATTATTTATAGCACAAAAATAACAAATTATAAAATTATCTTATAGAAAAAAGACAAACTTTGCCGATAACAAGAATACATACATATATTTTAATAAAAGAACAAGAAGATTGTCCAATAACTTAAACATTTAAGTATCAATATTATAACTTTATTTGTGCATGATAAGAAGTCTAAATAAGAATTATAATCATTAAAAGATAAAGATGTAAAATATTAATTTATAAAGTAAAATTTAACATTAGCAACTTTTACATTAAATAAATAATTTTGCAAAATATTATAGCGCATTGATTATTTTAATCATGTAAAATGTTTTTACAATTATTTGTTTTTTAGGCTTGATGTTTATATTGGTAACTTTTTAAAAGTATTAAAATGATAAAAGAATTCCTCCAGTGTAAAGGCTATAAAATAAAATATTTCATTTCAAGAATATACTTCCTATCAGGATAGTTTAATGAATCAGTAGATATAATAAAATAGGCTATTATGTAATTCTCTTTCCATGTTAAGCTCCGCCAGATTAGAGATTTAAAAAAGAGTTAATTTTATATTACTTTTTTTATCATTACTATATAAACTAATCTAGTTTTTGTGTTAAAATACTAATCATTATAAACATTTAATTATACATAATAAATTCATTCCTACTAAATTTTCAAACAATGGTTATATTTCGATAACATTCAAATCATTTTCAAGCAATTTTAAATAAAAAAATATATTCATTAATAACTAAGGAAAACTAACAGTTATTACTCATCAAAAATAATTGAAAAAATAATAATATTACTGAAATTCCAAAGAAATTTTACATATACAAACAATAATTTTGATACTAAAAAATTTTTTTGTTAAATATTTTAATAAAAAACGTATTCATAGATTCTCGAAAGTGTGTTTACTATACGGTTAAAAATTGATAATAAATGTTTTTAAAAAAATTTATTTTAAAAATTATAGAAAAGAAAAAATTCCATTAGTATTAATCAATTACCTTACAAATTATTTATAAATTAAATACCATATAAATAAGGAGACAAGGAACTAAAATTTATTAAAGTTTTTAAAACTTTTTTTACATAAAAACAATGTTAGAAATATAAAAAATAACTCTGCAAAATAACTATTTATCTTTAAAATTAGTAACTCTAAAAAGCAGTAACAAAAACTATATCTAAAGAAATGTAATACTTTAAATATAAATAATTATTGCTTATTTTTAATAGAGGTATCTTTTTTAAAAATGATTTAAATATATTTCTGTTCTTCATTAATATTTATCAAATGATAAAGTAATTACATTATTACTCTATCATCGCTTAGAAAATTCTAATTAAAAATATATTTATGATACAAAGAACATACTTGGGTTTTTACTAAATAATATTTAATTTTTACTGCATATTGAAGTCATAGTTAACATGCTTCACTGTTATTTCAAAAATTGTATTTCCTTTTTAATGTGCGTAAAAAAAATATACTCGTCAATTTGTTATAAAACTGTTATTATTGAAAAATAAATTAAATTTTTCTATATTCTTAAGTTTTTTAAATAACCCAAACTTCCAACATATTTCATAATAGTTTCAATAAAAATATCAACCAAAAAACATTACGAAACTCAGTATATCAACATTTAGTATTTGGAAAACATTTGTCCCAAGAACAAAATTTAATATACACTTTTAGTCATATTTCCTGTATTTTACACAAAGCATCTTTTTATGCCCTTTTCCGCAAACAAAAAAACATTTGTTATTAAAATAAATAACCTAAATTAAATCAGTAATTAAATTTCCAAACTGAATTTACTCAAATATTTAATTAACATTTCTCTTATCTACTTCACACTATTAAAAATATGGCGCACAAAAAGTTGTTACTTCTCACAAAGAAGTTTTGTCATTACTTTGGAAAAACATCACTCCTACTGTACCAAAATTTCAACACGGAGTTATACTTTGGAGGGATCAATTCTAATTTGATTATCATTTAGTTTTAAAATTTAAAACGACCAAAAATCATATCTACATTTCACTATACTTTTTTACCAAAATTTCTTTAGTACATGATTGATTTCATAATTTATTTTAAAACAACATGTTTTTTTAGGATATATGGTTAGAACTCGTTCTACAAAATACACTGAAAAAGAAGAAGGATTTATTCCTAATGGTAAGCAAAACGGATCCTTGGGCATTGATAATACGTATGAAAAAATAAACGGGGTATGTTGTTATTAATATTTTAGAAATTTTTAAAAAATAATTTTTTTTATTCTAGAAATCACCTATAAAAAATGGTAAAAAACCGAAAAAAAACGGAACAACAGAGTTGACAATGCGTGAATTAAAATCACTGTAGGTTTATAATAGAAAATTCCTCAATACTCTTTTTTAGAAATAAAAAAGAAAATATTAAGGTAGATCAAAATGGAGATTTAAGTTCAGAGGAGTCTGTTTCATCACCATTACAGTTATCAGCAGCTGCCTCGACATCAGATTCTGGTAGTGTCGTTAAAGAACCCACAAAAAAACCTTTGATTACCGATGCAGCAAATGCACTTGCCACTGATTCAACAAATACTCTATCATATGCTGTATCGTTAACGCAATCATTATTGTCATCAGATAGCAAAAGAATAGACGATATTTTAACAGGTTCAATATCACAAAGAGAGATTAAAGATACAGTAAAAGATTTACCTACAATTCATGTTATTCGACTATTGAAGTATATAGAAGAAAAACTAAGAGGAAGCACTGGTGGACATGTGGAGCTTCTAATACGTTGGAGTGGTATTGTAATTTCTACTCATATGTCTTACTTAATGACGGTTTCTGATCTTGAAAAACAGTTAGGTTCCTTTTTTTCATGGATAAAAAGTAGAGTCTCACATATGGAGGCACTTTTTATTTTAAATGGAAAGTTAAGATTACTGTGTGAGCAAATTGATAAAAGATGTAATGTTGTGTCATATGCTGATCAGAAACCTTCTATGGTCTTCCATCCTGATGACGAGAGTGACGATGAATTAGAAAAGAAATATCTGCACTCGAAAAGGAGGTCTTCGATGCTGCTAATGAGGATGATGAATGGTGGAAGGAGGATGAAGAAATTCAGGAAAAACTTAATGTCAAAGAAATTAGTAAGAAGAAGAAAAAAGGTAAGAAAAGACATGCTGAAGAGGAAGATAGTGATGAAGATATGGAAATTTCAAATCAAAGTATGGAGATTGATGATGATGATAGTGAAAATGATGAATAAAAAATATTTTATATTGTTTATATCATCGAAGAATAATTAATGTTTGTATGAAAATACGTGATGTCACTGTCGAAGTTTTTCTCGGATCTACAATCTTTCAATTTCTTCCATGGAATTTTTTAATTACTCGTGTTACTATCATTTTTTTCGTTATCATTTTTGTTGTTTTTATAGTTTAAGCATACTGACTTTTATATTCAAGTATTGCTATTGTTTGTTATTTCATATTCCTGTTTATATTATTAAAAAGAAATTCTCTTTTCTTTGTATTTAATCAGTTGCCATCTGGAAAATTTTATTTTTAATAGTTTTGTTTTTACTTTAAAAATAATATTTAGATGGACCCTATTGAAGCTTTGGATGAGAGATTGAGGAAATTGGAGAGTCAAGTCGGGAATAGTACCATTCTTGGAGATTCAAATGTAGTTGGGACAATTGAAAAATTAGAAAGAACTTTAAAAGATAAGAAATATGGATTTTTGCTTACTCTTAACAAGGAAGATATTGCACATCTTGACAAAAAGAAAATAGAAATTGAAGAAAAGGATATCAGAGACAAGACTTTAGCTATTTACTATGCTACAGAAAAATTGAAAAAACAATGCGAGGACCTGGAAGAAGTTGATCGGTTATCTAAAAAAGTTTTTGATTCAAAAGCTTTTGTAATTGTCCCTACATTGGTTGAAGATCTACATAGGATTGACAGTGCAATGAAAGCTATTTCCGATGAAACTTCATTGTATAGTGAGGAGACCAAAGCAATGAAAATCGAGTTGACTGAGGTTATCAAAGAGCTTACGAATCGAGTCTCTGAATTAGAGGCTCTAAAAAAATGATTTTTATGTATATTATACATTGTATATACTTTCACTTTTAATATAAACATAACAAACAATAAACTAAAGTTATTAATTCCTACTTATCTATTGATTCCTTGTTGTCAATATCGAGAGATTTCTCTAGCATACTTCCAAGAATATTAGAAATGTCGATATTAATATAATTCAAATGAACGAATTGAGGTTCATCTATCCCCATAAACAATATTTAACCGTTCTGATATATAACTTCCGATTTCAGAGACACGAACTAATTCAGGTTTAGGTGATAGATGTGAATTTAAAACTTGAACAGCCGATTTTTCATACATCTTCAAGAGACTATTTGAAACAGTATTCTTTTCAATTGATAATCCCATGTTATCATTAATTTCCTTCATAACTAGATCAACAATCTCTTCACTGCCTTTTTTACATTCTTCACTATTCCTACCAAATACAACTATACCAATAACTTCTTTTTGACACGAATTAAACAAATTTAAGTATTTTATGGTCTTCGGTTTTGTGTAACTAATTCCTTCACCTCGAATTATAACAGGCCATTCGTTTGTATTTGATATGAATCTCGATTTAATAAATTTTGAGAGCATCGTTGGTAATGTAATTCCCATTAAATACATATTTATATCATCGCCATTCTCTGTAAATGGTAGTAATTCTTCCATATCCATATTACACCCTTCTATTACAGCTTGTCGTATCATATATGGTGGAGATACCGGTTGATAGGCAAATAAAACATTATTAAGTTTTTCTTTAATTTCATCTTGAAGTCTTACCGGATACCCTAATAAATGAAGATATCCATGTTTACTATCACTTCTACATAAACCCATCATTTTTAATGATGGTACATGTGATAGTAATGATGGAGGATCATTAGACTGCCTTTTATCTTCCCCATCATCATTAAAATCTACCACATCATTTGGTAAAGATAATGCCCCCAACAAACCAAATGACTTTGATTTTAATTCTTTTTTTATTTCAATTAATTTGTCTTTCTATAATATTTATACAGTCGTACATGTAATTTTAAATTTTATTTTACCTCTTTTATCTCATTTTTTTTAATAAAACATTTCCACCACGATTTGTATTCTTTTTCAATTTTATCAACATCCACATTTTTTATTCCTCTCGATAGTAAATTTCTTTTTAATCGATCTTTATCTTCGAATCTTTTATTCAAATCAAGATAAGGATCTACCACATGAACTATATTCTTTGAATTAGGAATAAATTTACAGGCTAAATGAGTCATATAACGTTTTACCAGCATCCTACACTAAAAAATATAATTTTACTACGCGCTCCTATATTTTATGATACACAAATGACTATACAATATAAATACGTAACATAAACGAATTGAATAATATTAAAACTTTGTAAACATTTATTTTTTTTGAACAGGTATTAAGAAATATCAATTATATATTATAGATATATACATTAAAGTGAAAGATCAGCAAAAAAAATATGTATGAAAACGATTACTTGTTGTCCTTAGTAACATTAATAGCTGGTAATGGTTCAATACCATACTCCTTAAGAACACTCTCCAGAACATCCATATTTAAAGTATACTTAGTCTCTTTAATACCTTTCTTATTAGTTTTAGTAGTACCAAGTCCACGATGTTTAGCTTGTGTCATACAATCTAACAAAATATCTGATATAAATTTCTGTGTACTAACAGCTATCATCTTAGGAACAATTTTATCATTACATTCAATACCACTTTTAGATAGATAATAACTCGCTACTGGTTCAGGTATTACGGAGTTAAATCTATTTAAATTCTCTAGAAATTGATAAACTTGCTCTACATCTGGTGCACAAGCTTGTTTGCGTAACTCAGCTACCATTTCTGGTCGTGGATTTGTTGGTGGATTCATCTTCCAATGTTTTTACAAAAATTTAACTATAATTTTTTTTATTAATATATATTTTTAACAACTTTATTTGTATATAATCAACGCAAACAAGTAACAGAGAACTAGATGAAATGAAGTAAATCTAGATAATTTTTTTATAAATAACATTCTTAAAGATTAATAGAAATATATACTACTAAACATACTAAGTTATGAATAAAAAAAATAATCGTAAGAGAATTATTAATAAGTTTGATAATATTTTACGGAGAAAAAAACATGTAACTAGCCAGCATGGTAAAATTACCATGTGCCCAAAGCAAATTCGCTTCAAGACAATAATGAAAAAATTATCCACTTTTATCATTGAACAGGAACATTTTGTTCACTATATCTTCACAAAAGAATACAATGTACTAATAACTTATTTATGATAAACAGTTAAATTACTTGAAAAAAATTATTCAAAGCCAAAAAAAACAATATAGATGTTGTGCAGTTACTTATTGTTGTTGAGCAGTAAGAAAAATATTTTTGTAAAAACTTTTTATTACCACTAAATATTTAAATTAAATGTTCTAAAGGAAAAGTTAACTAGTTTTGAGAAAATATCCTTTTTTACAAAAAGAAATTTCTAAATATTGCTATCTTAAGAATTTACAGTTAATGTATTAGGAAAGGCCTTATTGTCCTTTTTGTCATCCATGTCTTCATCTAGCAGAGTCTTAGACCTTCTTTCATTCCTCTGTTCAATAAGAGATGTCTCTAAGATTTCTATTTTTTTAGATTTTGAATATTTTTTTTCAACAAAATATCCTATCGTCCCTATAACTGTAGCAAGTGGTAGAGCAATATATCTAGTAATACTAGGAACTAAAATGTAGTTTTTTGTTTTACTTATATAAATAAATATTTTCATTACTCACGATGGTGTTGTATAATTCTGGTCCACATAATATATAATATAAAAAAATAGACTTACTCTTATATTAAAAAGTGAGACTGTTAAATGAAAACATCAACATTTCACCAAAAGTGAAAGTAAAAGTTAATGTCTTAAGTGGAATATCTTAACACAATAAAAGTATAAGAGTTTTATAGTAAAAAAGATATATAAATTAATATCTTTTGACTACTCTTTTATTTATCATCTAACAAATATATTTGCAGTACTTATCTATTATATCTATGTATAAAACTAATATACTTTATTTTCTAGTAATATTTTATTAAAAAAATTACTTTTATAAAGAAATGAAGTTGAAAAAGAAAGATATTTCATCTCCTGAGGCTTTTCAACATCGAATACATGCTGAATATGATAAGAATACATGTACTTTTAAAGGATTGCCAAAGGTAAATTGATGTTAAATAACAATTTTTTATTTTTTTTATATACTTTAGCAATGGGAAGCTATACTTGGTATGAATACATATATAGATAAATCACGACCCAAACCTATAGATCCTTCCAAATTTACACCCCACCAAATGGCACAATATAAAAAAATCGTTAGAGGTACCACAGGTACAGGTTACGGTAGTCGACCTGAAAGTACCATGTCAAAATGGAATGCTTCAGACATGTTCAATAGCGATTTCTCCAACCGATCAACACCATTATCAATCGTACAACAAACAAATTTTTCCATATCATCGTACCCCTCTACACCACCGATTTACTCGAAAATCAAAAAATCAGATTCATTTAGGATGACGCCAATAATAAATAACGTTAAATCTAATTGTGATTTTAATAATGATACACAGAAGATTATCGTTAAAAATCGTCCCACTTTAGTAGACAACTATAGTTATAATGATGATAATAACAAAAAAGAAGATACAGAAACAGTGAAAAAAGATATTAGTAAAGTACAAAGCGAATCACAAGGATTATCTGATGAAAACTTTAGAATGGCTTTACAGTGTGTTGTTGATTGTGGTGATCCAAGATGTAATCTGAAAAGTTTTGTAAAAATAGGAGAAGGATCAACTTCTTTGGTGGTACGAGCAATTTTAACTACTAATAATACTTCTGTTGCTATTAAAAGAATGAAACTCAAAGGACAACAAAGGCGAGAATTACTGTTTAATGAAGTTGTACTAATGAAAGATTTGAAACATTCTAATATCGTTTCTATGTATAACAGTTACCTTGTTGAAGATGAATTATGGGTTATCATGGAATATATGGAAAGTGGACCATTAACTGATGTAGTAACAGAAATGAGAATAGAAGAAAGTGTTATTGCTTACGTAACTTATCAAACATTACTAGGTTTAGATTACCTTCATCGAAACAATATTATTCACAGAGATATTAAAAGTGACTCAATATTGTTTTCTAAAGACGGTACAGTAAAGATATCAGATTTTGGTTTTTGTGCTCATTTAACAGATGACAGACCCAAAAGGAGGAGCTTAGTTGGTACACCATATTGGATGGCACCAGAAGTAATCAAAAGATCTTCATATGATGTATCTGCAGACATATGGTCATTAGGTATTATGATAATCGAAATGGTCATGGGTGAACCCCCACATTTCCATGAAGATACATTAAAAGCACTGAAAAAAATACTTGAATGCGATGAACCAACAATCCCAAGTAATGCTAATGTCTCGGAGGAATTAAGAGATTTCGTCTCAAAATGTTGCGTAAAAAAAAGTAATTTACGGTTATCAGCATCAAAATTATTAGAGCATCCATTTTTGAAAAAACGTTGTGATAATCAATATGTCATAAATTTATTAAAAAAACTTTCTCTTGAGAAAAATGAATCTCACAAAACATTGTGAATGATAGGAATTATTTTTTTTTGTCTATCTATTAATCTTATAATTAATTGTAAATCTCAAAGTAATGATTTAATGAAACTAGGAATTCCACATATATTATTGTTTTTTTAAACAGTATAATGAAAATTAAGTATATTTGTCAAATTTGTTCTTTTATTATATTAAAATGCATTTTACATTGTTATCCGTTATATTAAATTTTGTAATTTTGGTTATTCCACTAATTAATATTTATTAGTTATAATACTAATTAGATATATTTATTTTCCTAGGTTTTTTTCATGCTTTCTTACAGCGCTGTCATAACTATCAATGAATTCAAGGAATAGTTGTGAAGACTGGAAGTTTATTTTCCTTTTTAAGTAATCCAGTATACTTGAATGAATGTAAAAATAATGCTAAAATATATAAAAACATTATTAATAAATATGATAACATTAAATAGTACTTACAATTTCATGTTCCAATGAAAGTGCTCTCGATTTCCGTAAACTTTCTCCCATTTGTTGTAATGAATCAACTTGATTACCCATTGTCAAAGATTCCATAAATATTTCAATCAAAATTAATATACCTGCTCTTCCTGTACCAAGAGCATCATGAATAACAATCGGCGTCTTGGAGAACCTCAAAAATCCTAACAATTGAAACGGTGTCTGTGAGATTTCAGGAACAGACTTGTCTGGAAAGTATGCCCAATGATAATGTAGAACATTAAAGGATTTATCATTATGTTGAACTTTTAATGTTGTTCTCCTTAACTCCTTATTTATTGTCATTTTTTCTCTCTTTTTACATGTAATTTTAACCTCACCAAATCTACAGGAACGATTTGTTTTGTTAGGAAAATATAAATCTATTTTATCTTTATTTCCCTTTGACATATCACTTATCATCCCAATACAAGATACCTCATTTTGTACGATCATTAACCAGAAATCGTTTATTGTGTCGGTTGTTGGAGATTGTGTGCAAATGAAGCGTTTAGGATTAGATGCTGTAGCAATATAATTGGCGTGAATGTAATCTGTTGTATAATTTTTCAATTCCACTCGAGTAGTATCAAGGCATGGTACATCTAGGCTCCTATTTTTGGATATATTTTCAGGTTTTAGAAAGTTTACAGTCTCAGCTTTATCAGCAACTATACGATTTATCTCAGCAAATTCCTTTTTCAATCTATCTATTCCTTCATCAATTAACTTATCAACAAACTCCACTGCAATATCAGCTATATTCTTTTTTGTTATTTTTTTTTCGGTTACAGAAATTTCCTTTCCAGACTGCACCTCTGTTTGTTGTAAATCAATTGGAGGTGGTAACGGTTTGTTTCCATATTTACTAACAACATTAGTTTGGTAAAGTGAATTAGTACTATTACTTTTTCTACCACCTTGTTTCAATGCAATAGTAGCATTTTTGAATTGATTTTCAAATGGAGCCTCTTTCTCATCCTCACACTCTACGGTTTTGTCTTTCTCAACAGAAATCATTCCAGTATTGTTACTATCAAACATTTTTTTCCTATTTTTGACCTTAGTTTTTGGTCTTTTAAATGTACCACTGGGTTCCATATTGCAAAGGGCAAAAAAATAAAGACAGCCTTTGTGTCTAATAGAAAAAAATATTATAAATTAGGTAGAATTTATTTCATTAAAATTATCAAATTATCCACATAAATTTGAAAAATAATCAAGTATTTATTCATAAATTAATAAACACATATAAAAGAATGGATCAAGAATGATGGTAATAAAATGAAAATTTATAAGCGGCAGTTAATTATATTAAATGTTTTTATACAAATTACAATTAAAATAATAGTATTTAGAAAATCATTAACAAATTGAGTTACAGAAAAAAAGATACATATTATATCTAAATAAAAGCATTAAAAAATTTTGTTATTTATTTTGTAAATTTTTTCTCATAAGTTGAGATCTATATGAAGGGATGTAATAAAAAATGAGTAAAATTAATTTTCTTTATTTTTTAAGCTTTTAAAAATAGGATTATAATATCTTTGAATCACCGTAGCAGAAATATTGATGAGTAAATGTTTTGTTAAAATTCTTCTGACAAAATTAGTATAAATATTATAGAATATTACATATAAATGAATATAAAGAAAAACCTCATATTAAATAGGTTTTTTTGAAGGCTTATCAAAAGAACTAACAAAAAAAATAGAAATATATATTAAAATTACAAGATAAAAATATAAATGTTTAAATTATAAGAGATAAAATCAAACTGAGGTGTAGAATTTTGTTAATAAGAATACATATTAATAAAATGAGATATATCTTTGACCTTTTTAGAATGATAGAGTTAATTACTAACAATTATACACCGAGGTATGCACTGGTTCCAAAATTTGAATAATTAAAATTAAAGCTTTTTCCATTTTGTTTAGATTGTTGCTTAATCATATAACAGCATTTACCTCTTAAAGCCCATATAAATTGATTAAAATCCTGCTTCAACCATTTCTCTGTTCCCGAAATTTTTTGTGAATGTTCCTCTATGTGTATGGAAGTACCATAATCGACAAGAATAAGTTTTGGAAATGGTTGTGATGTATTGTTTAACTGAAAACAATATTCTCGAAGGCCATTTGTAGCACGAAAAGAAAATTGTAAATCTAATTCTTGAGCTATTTTACATAATTGTGATAAAGTTTCACTATCTTCAAGAGAAAATTTCGATGCTGGGGAATGGATAGAAGAAGAAGTATTAACTGGTGAAGCATCACCAGAAGAATATGAGGTAGAACTATGTATTGTTTCTGGTACAGAATCCGTGTTAATTTCTTCATCGGTAGTTTTTACGAGTAATGATGAATCCTGAGTAAAGGCAGTTGATGTAGAAGTGGAGGTATTTGTGTAAGTGTAAATATTAGGAAAAGCATTTAAAAAATCTAACGGTGATTCATCTACATTTGGTGTTGATGCTGATGTATTTGAATTCAAATGAGATTTCTTTATACAATTTATTTCAGAAGATTTAATTCCATCTGTATCAAATGATTTTGTAATGTTTTGTATTTTTTCATTAACAACAATTGATTTTAGTATTGTATTTAATGGTGTATTACCACTTGTTTCCGGGATCGGATCATCTACAACTTCCTCTTTTATAGCAATAATTGGTGACATTCTACTTGTTTTAGCATCTCTAACAATACTAGCTATTCCATCATCAGAAGCTGGTCTTTTAGGGGGACCATTACTATTACTTTCCTTCAAACTTAATAAATATTCTTTGGACCTTTCATTAAGATACGTTTGTGGTGTATGATTAGGATACTTTGCTTTTGTGGATATTTCATGATTATGTACACCAGTTTCAAATAAATCTATTTTACCATCATGCCTATATAAAACATACATTTGATAAGTACATCTAGTTCTCTTCCATACATTACATCTAAATGTCAACTTAACACCATTTCTAATTGTATCTGTCTTCCTCTTAGAAACTCTCTGTGTACATCTTACTTTAAGCATTTCCTCCTCATTATCAAATGATCCTAATAATCTCCATTGAATGACATTTCTCACTTTCTTATAAGTACCATCACTATTTAAATTACCATTAATAGTATTTGAATTATTATTATTATTACCATTACTCTTCCCGTTATTAATAGTATTAGTTTCTTTTTTATCAATATCACATTCTTTTCCATTATTTTCACTATTGTTTTCACAATCATTATTATCTTTCTTCTTCATAAGACTCACATTTTCTTCAAATGATTTCAATAATGGTCCTCTTTCTTTTCCATTATTTTGACATTTTTCTATAACTTCATCTTTAATCTGTGATGATGAAGATGTCATATTTAGTGAATCACTTGTAGATGTAACATTAGAAGATGAGAAATTAATTGAGGTATTCTCCTTTTTAGATGATCTATCGTCGTTAATATTGTCAGATGGTGAGATATCCTTATTATTGTTTACATTTTGATATAGGGATGGTGGACACACATCCTGCACCGGGGTCGTTGAAACCATGAATGAGATATTTACCTGAAAAAAAAAGAATACTAAAAATATGTCAATATCAGGAAGAAGGGCTGATAAATAAAGTTATGTAAAGGAAAGAGAGAGAGAGAGAAAAAAAGAAGAAAGATAAATTGCTGTTCAGAGGTCTCCTGATAACAAAAGGTAACATATAAAGATATAATTGAATATATGTAGTTAAGAGAATATGTGTGGTAAATATTTTACCCCTTTTCATCAACCCCTTCAAAATAATTCATAAATTTTTTTATGAAAATTTTTTATATGACAACTTTGCATATAAAAAAAGATTGGTAATCAAATAATCAAATAAAATAGGATACACATAAAAAAGGTAATAGAATAGAAAAAAAAAAAGAGAATGTGGAGGCTTTGTTGAAAAAAGAAATGATAATATCTAAAAATATATATATTAAATATAAAAGAATTAAAATAATAGTAAATAAGAAAGGAGAGGGAAAATTTTAGACAACAAAAACCGCTACTATAGTGTCCCATAAAACAAGAGTGTTTCCCATTTGGTTATTTAAAAATAACAGATATATAGTATATTACTCTCGCATCTTAAAAAGAGACCCCTCTTTTCATTTTAAAAACATTATTATCCAACTCTTATGAATACTGTATATATAGGAATGAAATTTTCAAACGTATTATCTCAATATATACATTTTTTACTGGTGATTAGAAAATACTTAACAAAGACGAAAGTCATTATAAAAAATGTTTTTTTATTTTAGTATTTTAAATTACCAAAATCTTTTATTGCCTTTAAAAACTTTATGGTATATAAATACTAATATATATATATATATATATTTATATGAATTTTAATATTTTTAAAATAAAAATATATATATATACATTATATACACATAAATGTGAATATTTGAAATAATTCTATATCTACACATATATAAAATATCATTCTCCCATAGGAAGATGTTATAGGGTGGCATCACTTAATAATGTTGAAGGTTCTTTTTTTGATGTAACATATATCTTTTTGACTTGAAAAGTAAGAGGGAGGAAAGAATTATATGATTTAAAGGGTTTTTTTTATTTATTATATGAAGTAGTGTAAAAAAAATTAAATAAAATATTAAGGGGATGGTAATTTATGTAACCATAATTATATTTTAATGTGTAAATTGAGTTAAATATGAAGGAAATGTCTATATATTATTTTTTTTAATATTGAAACTATTACATTTCTATTAATAGTGGTAAATTTTTGGAAAGAAAAAGAAAAATGACAGTTGGTAGGGTAACTAAATAAAAATTTAGATCGCATGTAATATAGTTGGAGTGAGGGGATGGAAGGGTAGAGATGAATGTTAATCTGTAGTGTTTGTGGATTTTCTTACTTTTTCTCCTTCTACTAGATAATTGTTATGTAATATGGTGCAGCGTGGCGGTGTAGGGATGAAAAGTTAATGGAAGGAATTTGGGGAATCGGTCTTAATATGCGAGTTAAAAATAAAGAGGGACCAGGAATGAGTTGAAATATATATTTATATTAATATTATATTTACATATATAATAGAAAATATCATTGGGGTTACTAAGTTATATTGTTAAAGAATTTTGCTACTAAAAAAACTTTAAATTATATCTATTATTCTTCTACCAAAAACTCCTTATCAGAGATGTTTAAATGAAAATATTTATTATACCATACACAACCTGATAACTATATCTTTTTTAAGTTTTAAAGAAAAAAATATACATAAATACATATTTTATATTCTTTGAAAAAGATAAAAACATTGAAGACCCCAATTATAATATGGGTGAAAAAAATATAGAGGAACAATGAGCAGAGGTTATCTCTTTCCTATATGATCAGTAGGTTATAACCTCAATAAAAATATCGCTTTTGCTGTGATTAAATTTTAAATGAAAAAAAAAAGATTATTGAGATGTTATATTGGATTCTAACCAAATGAATTTTTTTTTATTATCATATTAACAAGTGGTTCAAGTTATGTTATATTTATTATATCAATATATATAATTATTTACAACAATTTGAAAGTATTAAAAACAGTTAATTAATTTAAAAGAAAAAGGATGATTTCATGGTTCTAAAAAGTAATAATTATTTTAATACTATGGTAGAAAGACCCGTTATTTTCTTATTCTATAAAAATGCATATTTAAAAAGGAAATATATTATTATTAATGTTATATATATATATATAAGTAATATAATATTATAAAAACAGAAGGAGCTTTTATGGTATATTTTGTAGATAGATAAATATATATATATATATATTCTGTTAAGTGACTATCACTATTAGGCGAAATAAAAATGAGTATGATATATATCAAAAAAGAAGAAAGAATTTGGGTGCATAGATAATGGTACCCTCAAATTTTTGACTGTATGCAAAGAAAAAGGAGATACTTTTTTGTTGAGATAACGCAAAAAGTGTTACTATACTAAATGCATCTATAAATAATATAATATACATAAAAATAAATATGTTAAGGAAGTGGGGTCGGATGAGATAATTGTGTATATGTGAAGATAGAAAATGATTAGTGGTGATTTTTGGAACATAAAAATTATTGAAAAGATTTGATAAAATTGACACACACACATACTATTACAGATTAGGACTATTAACATTATATAATAGGGGTTGCATAAACTAAAAATGTATATGATCCTTGATTACATTTTAAGGGTAAAAAGACATAGAAATGTTAGATACAACATAACTCTTATTTATAGAAATAAAAAACCAAAAGTTAGTAGGGGTATATGATATATATTAATCTGTAGGTGAAGAATGTCAACTCTTTACTCTAATAGATGGTGTTATTATGATATCTCTATGTAATGTATTTTCTAGTTAAACTAACATGCAATAAGTTTTTGTACCAAATAAAAATGCAGGATGAAAATTTAAGAAGGAACCTTGAAGGTAGTTTGAAAACCTTATTAACAAAATAGAATATATGCGCAAAAATTAATCATTTGCGTTACTTGAAGTATCCATAATATTACATTTCCACACCAATAAAATATAAAACTAACCCAACGTATTTTTATATATGTATATTCTTTTAGACGACTCCCTTTCTTTTAACCATCCACAAATATTAAATATATATATATATATATTTTCATTCATTCATTTTCCTACTTCATTTGCACACCCTCTCTATATGTTATCAAAAATTGCATCACCCCCTTTCTTTTTAAATCATATTTTACTTTAAAATGATTATATAAAACACAATTTAAACTATAACATCCCCTTGAAATAATATATGGGTAAATATATTTATAAACATAAATATATATCTTTTAGATAGTTTCTTCATTTATTCAACCGTATATTTTAACACCTTGACCAAATTTGACTTTCAAAAACCTATATTATTTTATCACTTCACACAATATTTTGTTTTCTAGTTATATTATTATACAAAAAAAGAATGTAAAATTGCTTTACAAGTGGTTAGAAAAAAAAGGAAAGAAGAGAGAGAGGGAATAGATATATGCATACTTGTAAAAAGTATTACAAAAAAATTGATATAATCTTTCCCTTCTCTTACAAACAACAAATAAAACCATCCAGATATAAATGTACATTCCTTCAGAGGAAAAGTTTTTAGGAAAAAGTAGAGTATGATTTCTTAACAACTAACAAATTTCTTTTAAATAAAGTTTTTCTCCAAATTTGAAAGATTCAAATATAAACAAAAATCTTTTAAGTCTTTGCCTAATATTTAAAATAATTTTGAAAAAAGATGGAAAGTAAAATTAATTGGTTTCTTAGAAACACTACAAAATTAACCCAGTACTAAATAATTTAAAGTATTTCTAAGAAAAACTTCCATATCCGATAACTCAAGAAAAACTTTCTTTAGGGTACATCTTTCCGTAAATTGTACTACAAGTTGTAAACATGTCTTCAAAAAAAATAGACTTTCAAAAACACATCTTTTTATTATTTTTATGATTTATTTCTTTACTTATCACACCAAAACACTATGTAAATAACCTTTAGAAAATATTTTGACAGAAGAGAATTTCTTTTCATTCTAAATACAATATCAATTAAAGCGAAAAAAAATTATGTTATTTTTCATCGAAAATATTACGGGTAGAAGGTGAAAAATTATATTTGACAATGTAGAAATATTTTTATTACAATGGTCAATATACTTGGTACATAAAATAGTGTGAAGTAAAATATTTGTTGTTTTTTTACCTACAAATTTTAGTTGATTATAAAAAAAGTTTTATCTAGTGAAGAGCACCAAAAATAATAGATAAAAATTTCTACTAGTAATATCAAAAATTTTAAAATCATCATAAGTGATTGATACGTTTTAAAGTTAGTGAATGAAGTTGGTAGTTTGATATTTTAACTATCAGGTTAATAAAAATTTCGATTCATAAAAATTTTAAGATTAAGTTATTTGGTTATAATGATGTTATAGCTGAATTTTCTTTTTAATATTTTTTTTGCATTACTATACTTATTTATGAAATGGTAGATGAAAGATGATTTAAAGTATTCTTTTAATGGAAAATCAAAGTTAAGTAATTTGAGAATATTTCAGGGTGTTGTTGAACTTATTATTTTAAACAATATTTTAAATGAAAAACCCATGAGAATAATTTATGAAATATCAGAAATAATTTATTATTTTAATATACAAATACTTTATTAATATAATTTTTCAATTCAAAATTAATTACCGTAGAAGTCTTCACATTGTAACGAGGGAAAAAAAAGAATAATGGTGTTATAGAAAATAATGTATTTTCATTAAAAATACAAAATAAAATTTATGTTTTTTTAAATTTTAATATATATCAAAAAACAATAATTCATGGAAATGTGAAAAAAATGTGTTTATGATGTGATTTTATATTTATTTTTATACGTTTTTATATTTTCTTTATATTTCTAATAATTTTTATTATTATATTATTTTTAACATTATTAAAATCACATACTTTCGTCATAGGTTAAGTACTGGGAACCATTATGGAAATGTCAAATTGCTAAGAACATGTGTTTAATTGAAGCTGGTGAATAATAAATTACATTAACTTTTTACCGATGTTTTTAATAAGTTATATCAAACACATTATTATTCCCCCTTTTTAAATAGATTTTCATACCATTAATTTGACTCCTTGAGGTGAATTAAATTAGCGTTAAAAGATATTATAAAAAACAGTATATAATAAACAATTAATTAATATTTATTATTATATATTTTTGTAGGTCCTTCTTTTTTTCTTTAGTATTTTTATCAAAACTTATTTTTTAATTTACATTTAAACATTGAATCCATAGTAACCTACAAGTATTTACTGACAAATATTAATATTTTTACATATTAAGAATACCTATTAGACATTAGAAAATTACCTATATGGAAGTCTTTTTTTAACATCTGCAATTTTATTTCCTTTCTCATTTTTATTATTTGCCTTATGTACAACATATAATTTCCATAATCTATCTTTATTAAAGTAAAATAAAAATATACAAACTATTACCTATAATTTTTTCTTTACTAAATGTAACTATGAATTTGTCTTCTGTTGATGAAATCATTAAAAGGCCAAAAACTGCTGTTAGCCAACCAAAAATTAATCTCAATACACGTTTGAGACCCTTAGATAATAAATCAATTTACAATGGAACTCCAACATCCAATAATAATTTATATAATCAAGGATTATCATTTTCTTCGACTTTACCAAGCAATAAACTATTAACAAGGTACACCCCAAGAAAAGTTACAAATGTATCTATGGAGAGACAAGGAATTTACCCACTTTCTCCACTAGAAAAACTAAATCTCCCTCAAATGTACGGAGAGAATCCTACTTCTCCAGATCCCACACATTTAAATGTTGAAAGTTTTTCTCACAACTCTAGAAATACATCCGGAAATGTACCAAAAAAGTCAATGGTTAGTTCTGCAAAATACTCTACTAACGGTAAGTACTTAATTATAGCTATGAAAAAGAATATTTCTCACTAGATAAAATAGCTAATTATTTTTTTTATAGGAATTCAAAGGAAATTAACCACTAAAAATAATACCACTGGTCTTAAAAAAACGAAACTCAAAGATATTATGAGGAAAAAAAGTATGGTTACTCTAAAATGTATTTGTATTCTTATCCTACTCTTCATACCAATAGCTATATTTGTCATAATGATAGTATATTCAAGTAGTCTGGAACTTGACAAACCAAGAGAAACGTCAAAAAAACCTTTAATTTAAATGCATTTTTTTTTAGATTTTTTTATTGTAAATATTATAATGTAAAAAGAATAAATCATTCAAATATTTTAGCAATTGTAAAAAAAACCTTGCAATTTAATAAACAATATGCACATAAAATTAACTGTAACAGTACAAATTCTTTACCATACTTTTTTATAACAACATCACTTTTGAGTCTTTAAAAAAAAGCTATCAAACATTTTGTAAAGTCAAATATATTTTTTACAAATGTAATTGTATTTATTTTTAGTGTTATTATCACGTAGTTTAAAAGCAATTACAATCTTGAAAGGAATATCTTTTGGACAAAACTATACATATTTCTGCAAAAAAAGATTAGTCTATTAGAGACAATACATTCTTTTCATCACAAATTTGTAACTCAGTCGATTATATTAAACTTACTTATTAAAAATATGACTTGTACAGAGACAGCTAATGATGGTAATGTTTCTAATGGTGATACTACTAAGGTATGTTTCGAATTAATAATCTTAAAAACATGTTGTTGTTTTTAATTTACCTTTAGTAACTTCAAATCTCATAGTCATCATTTTATATAATACTTTATTTATTGATTAGTTTATTGATAATTAATTTTTTAGGTTATACGGCAAACTTACACAAGAAAGCCTATTGATTTTGACAAATACTGGGAATCAGCTTTACTTATCGTCCGTGACTTGATGGACCGGAAGGTATGTTACTTCAATTTTCATAGAATTTTATTTCTTTATAAATATAGAATGTCTCACGTCAAAGATGGCATGAATTATTTTCCTTAGTTTTTAATATTTGTACATGGGATGATGAAGGAAAGGAAAAAATAAATAAACGACTTCATAATGAATTTTCAATATACATCTCTTTAGCTGAAAAGGTATCTTTGAAATAACAATATATTATTAGTTGGCAATTATTTTTTTTTAGAGAATACATTCCAGCGGTGATAATTTAGAGACATTAAAATTATATATTGCCGAGTGGGATCGTTTTTATGTTTTGTCTCAACATCTTCCTCTACCTTTTAGAGTAAAAACATACAAAAAAGGAGATTCCAGATATAGGATTCATGATGCTTTTATTAGAGGTTTTGAGGACAGTGAAAACGACATCCGTAATTTAATGTACACCATTTGGAGTGATATAATTTTTTCACATCTCAAATTAACATTATGGGCCAGTGTTGAGAAATTGATAACAGATGAAAGAAATGGTGTTCAGATTGATGAAAATTTAATTGTTGGTGTAAGACAGTCTTTTGTTCTCTTGTGTCCCGATCAATCATGCAAAATGGGAATCTATAACAGTATTTTTTTGGAAAATTATTTGAAATTTACAGATGAATTTTATAAGATTAAAACGAGTGAAGTTAAAGCGATTACTGGGATAAGAGAGTATCTCAATTTTATGAATTCTAAATTGGAGGAGGAAGAGCAGAGGGCCCGTAAATATTTAAATAATGATCCTGAATCATTAAAGAAGTTGGAGGAGGTTATTGTTAATGTATTGGTGACACAGTTTGCTGATGAAATTCTTAGCGAGGTACGATCATTGATAAAAGATAACGATGTACAGAGATTGTCTATTATTTATAAAGCTTTAAACAAAACAAGTGATAAGATGGAATCTGTTCTTGAAGTTCTAAAAGAATACATCACCGAAGAAGGTTTATCTACAATGCGTGAAAATGCTTTGACAGTTGCTTCTGATCCAGAGAAATTTGTAGAGCAACTTCTTACCATGTATAGCAAATTTTCAAAGTTAATTGACGAGGCATTCAATGGTGATATACGTTTTAAAACAATACGTGATGTAGCATTTAATATTGTTGCTAATAGTACAGATGTTTTTAAGATGGAAATTCCTACTAGAGTTAAGGGTAGATGTAATATAGAGTCTAGATGTCCTGAGTTGCTAGCTAATTACTGTGATTTATTACTAAGGAAGAGTGGCTTATCAAAGAGACTATCATCTAGTGAGATTGATAAGAAATTAAATGATTTGTTACTTGTCCTGAAATATGTCAACAGTAAAGATATCTTTATAAAATATCATAAGAATCATTTATCTAGGCGCCTTATTATGGAAGCATACACTGACATTGAACGTGAGGAGTACATTGTTAATCAATTTAAAGAATGTGGTATGCCAACGGAAACCATTGGAAAAATGTACAGAATGCTTCAGGATCTTGATCTTAATAAAGACTTTAATACGTTTATTAAGACGTCGAAAAATATTAAAAATAACAATAGAGATGGTACACCAAATGATAAAGATATATCAGATTTGTTGAATGTTAAAATTCTCAATGAAGGTGCATGGGGGCGTGGTAAGGACTTTGTCAATGTAACATTAAATGATAATCTCGAAGAAGCAATGCATTCAATAGAAAATCTGTATAAATTTAAACATAAAGGAAGAAAACTAAATTGGATTCATCAATGGTCTCATGGTACCATGACATTTACTTCCAACAATGGAAAGTATGATCTTGATATGTCTGCATTTCAAATGGCTGTAATAAATTGTTTCTTCCATTGTTCCAGGGGAAAATTATCATTCGAGGCATTAAAATTAGCTACTAAATTACCAATTAATGAACTAACAAGAACTTTGGTATCACTAACAGCTTTTCCAAAGATTAAATCACAGGTTTTGTTGACAGATTGTGAAAGTGTAGCAACACGAAACTTCAAAGACGAAACATTGTTTTGGATAAATCATGACTTTTTTATTGTTAAAAATAATACAATTCAAAATCGTGGGAAATTAAATCTTATTGGAAGATTACAACTTGCTGCGGAGGTATCATCACAATTGGAACAAGATGAGATTGTTACATTACGTGAATTACGTACACAGGAAGCTATTACTAAGATAATGAAAATGCGTAAAGAATGTTCTTGTAGTCATTTAGAAAATGAAGTTGTTGAAATGCTTAAAAACATTTTTTATCCGAACAAGAAACTTATAAAAGAACAAATAGAATATTTGATAAATGAAAAAGTTATAGAAAGGCACAAAAAGAAACAAAATGTTTTTGTTTACTTGTAGATTAAATTTGAAGTAATATTGAAATAAGAATTTTTAATATAAAGAAACGGAGTTTTTTAGGCATAATTATGTGTAGATAAAAATTTATTAGATAAACATTAATATACTTTGCCTCTTTAATTGTTTATTAGAATAAATATTACTATTTTATATTTAAAAAAGAGTTAATTGAATAAATTAATAAAAAATATTTTCTATTAGATATGATTTTTGAATAAATTATGTTTAAATTGAATTGTTATCTTATGTTTAATTTTGATTTTTTGTTATAGTTACTTTTTAATTTAATTTTTATATACAAATCACGCCATACTTGGTAAAAACAATGAAAATATTTATGCTATTTTTATGGATTCTATTAGGTGAGTAAAAGATTGAACATTCCTCATAGATGTTTAATATTTATGGAACAATAACAATATAAAAAATATTTTTCATTATATTTTTTTTAAATATTTGACAAATCAAATTAACAAGCATCAAAATCATTTAAAATGACACATTTTATTAGTAACGATTATATTTTAATGATTACATCAAAAGGAGAGAATAAAAAAATTCTAACAAAATTTCAATAAAAAAGTTAAAATTAGACAAATTTGATTAAAATTATTCATATCAATTACTCAACAAAATATTTCAATTAATATTAATCACACGTATTTTAAGAAATCATGAAAGCATTAATGTTTTGGAACAAATATAGATAAAAAGATTTTATGAGTATTTCATTTATTATCAAATGGTATTTAAACAGACATAACCAAAATCTGATCTATCATAATTTCTCATAATTGTATTAATTTTTGTAAATTAATTTTAATATTTTTTAATGCAAAATCTAATTACGGTTATTTTACATTAATATTAATGATAACTCAAAACCCAAAAAAATACAAAGGTTTCTTATCTTTGATTTTTTAGCAAAAATTTCATAGACAAGTAGAAAAATTTAAAATTTTTTACTTTATTTTTATAATGTAAATATGGAAATTTCTGCCATTAAATCAATTTTTATCATTTCAATGCATTATCTAATTAGATAAATTTTTCATCATCTAAAAGTGTATAAAAACATTATCACTTATACAAAATAAATGCTTATAAGGAAGTTTCTAAAATTTCTACTGATATTTTTATTATATTTTTATTTGAACGGAAACTATATTATATTTTGTTATCTTTTTTTGTTTTTGATTTTCTGAACAAAATCACACATTCGATACTATTATATTTTTGATAAAAAAGATTCTGTTAGTTACGTCAAAAGTTTTGTTTTACAATCAACAAGTGGTGAAATTAAAGAGCAAAGGATTAAAACCACTTTAATAAAGTTAAAATCAGTTTTTAATTCTGTACCAGGATCTTTAAAAATTTATTTTTCTTTGATAACGATCTAATTATGTTTAATACAGATTTCATTATTTTTGAAGTGATAAGATATTTCTCAAAAAAAGATTATCATAAGTAAATTATTACGCACTTCTTTAATTATTTTTAAACAAAGCAGATTTTAATGACTGTTAAGGATATACAAAAGGCGTATCAATATATTTTTGTGATATTGTAAGGGTATGACTTTAAAGATGTAAAAACTGATCTATAGTTTTAAAAAAGGTAGTATCAAAAAGATAAATATATAACATTTTTGTCACAAAAATATTTATATTGACAAATGCGATTAATTTTAAAAAATTCCCATTTATTCAACATTTTTTAGGCAAAGTATTTACACTTATAAAGAAAGATAAAATTGTGCTACAAATAATACAACACGTTTTCCGTTATATGTATATTATGACATATTAAAATGAAAAATACAATATAACCCATAAAAAATAATTTAATTTTCCTTAATTGTTATCATATATATATATAAATGCAATTCAGAAGTTGCGTCATAATGTTTACAGATTTTTATATGATTGTTTTGTTATATTTTTGTAAATAATTATTAGGGTTCAATCTTTAAATGTCCTTGAAAAGATATCTGACTCACTATTTTAGATTCTTTAACCACAATTATTATCCTATTTAAAATATTTTTATTTAAAATTATGGAGATTAAAAAAGTTTAATATGATGGTAATGAGAGGTCTTTTAAAATGATATATATTTGTTAAATATCTAACTATAAAATACATTTCATTATTTTTAAAATACATATTTTGTATTTTACACTGTTTGCAAATTACCATATAACTTTCACGTCTACAAAAAATTTTTGTTAAATTTGAGTTATTTCCACTTGATTTTTAGTAGGTAAAACTTTATATTTACATAAGTAGTAAAATTAAGTAATGTTATTTTATTTTTATTTATTTTATACTTAGAATATTCTGCCAAGGTAAACATATAATTAAACATATTTTTAATGAATTAAATTTAAATTATTATTTATCTTGAGTTCTACCCTTAGTTTCAAATTAGGTGTTTTCACTTTCACCTCAACTTCCTGCTATTGTAGATAATCCAATATACAGATGAGAAATCAAATTGTTAAATAATGTAAACAAATCTACAAAAACAATGTTGTTAATCATTTACATAACCATTATTTGTTTTTATAGTAATATAAATGGGGTAACTACTCATTCTTCAAAATACCACATAGCTATAACTTAATATCTTAATGCTTATCTAAGGAATGTATTTGATTTAATAAATTTTGAAAGGGTAGCTAGACAATGTCCTTCTTCAAACTTGATGATGCGACATTACTTCCACTCTTATTTTTATTTATTCTTTTTTATAACGATCAAAATACAAATATACCAATATTAATATAATGTTCTGTGACATATAACTTTTTCAAATATAATTGTAATTTGATTTTTTATGAAATACATTTTACAGTTTAATATGTCACATTGTTTGTTATTATCTTTCAATAAAATTATTATTATTAATATATTTTTAATAATTTAGATAATGGATACGACCACGCTTACTTCCATTTTTACATCAACTGAAGCATTAGGAACTTTTCAGCACCAAGTGCTGTGGGCATTAATTGTTGGAGCATGTCTTGCTTTTGTCTTGGGTTTTGGTATGGGAGCTAATGATGTATCAAATGCTTTTGGTACTTCTGTTGGTAGTAAAGTTTTGACTCTTGTTCAAGCATACATTCTCGCTACAATCTTCGAAACATTAGGCTCCATTCTAGTTGGTTATAATGTGACTGATTCTATGAGGAAAAACGTTATTGATACTACGTTATACGCTAATGAACCCAAAGTTTTGTTGATTGGACAATTAGCAATCTTAGCAGGATGTGCAGCGTGGTTAATGATTGCTACATTTGCCAAATGGCCTGTCTCAACAACACAAGGAATCGTAGGTTCAACTATTGGTATGTCAATGTCAATGAAAGGCTTACAAGGAATTCAATGGGGTGAGATTATCAAAATAGCTATATCATGGGTTGCATCACCAGTATTATCAGGTTGTGTTTCTGTTATCTTGTATACGATAGTTGATCATACTGTACTAAGAAGGGATAATCCTTTTAATTGTGGCCTAAGAGTTTTACCATACTTTTATTTTGCTTGTTTAACATTTAATACATTTGCTGTTGTGTATAGTGGATCAGTGATAATTGGGATTCCTGACATACCAATAGGGATTTCGATAGCGATAGCTTTTGGTGTAGGAATCATAACATTTTTCATTGTAATGTTTATAATGAAACCAAGACTTCGTATATGGATTGAAAAAACTGTACCAAAACATACGTATCCAGATGTAAAAGGTATATCACTTGAGAAGGGTGAAGAAAAAAATGGTGAACCAATTGTTTATGAGAAACAAAAAAGAGATGGTACAATTAAGGGATTTTTCAAATGGCTTTTACCGTTAAGAGATCGACAAACATCACTTCAAGTACTTAAAATATTCTCATCTATTCAAGTTTTTACTGCATGTTTTGCCGGTTTTGCTCATGGTGCTAATGATGTAGCTAATGCTATCGCTCCATTAGCTGCTTTAATCTCCTTCTATAGAGATGGTAATATCAATCAAGATGGATCGACACCTATATATGTATTATTATTTGGTGTATTATCAATATGTGTTGGTTTGTGGGTAATGGGACATCGTGTTATACAAACAGTTGGACAAAATATGTCAGAAATAAACCCTGCTTCTGGTTTTACAATTGAATTTGGTGCTGCAGTCACTGCTCTAATAGCTTCTAAAGCTGGTATCCCAATATCCACAACACATTGTCTTGTAGGTTCTGTTGTTTTTGTTGGTATGGTACGTAGTGGAGAAGGTATAGATTGGAAGATATTTAAAGGTATTGTATTTTCATGGATAGTTACACTTCCAACTTGTGGACTTATTGCTGCCGGTGTTATGAGACTTCTCTACTTAACTATTTAAAAGAATTATATTAAAAAAAAAGTATACTTTATAAGTAATAAAAATCTCAAGATGGTGATTACAAAAATAAACTAGATTTTATATATTTACATTTATTAATACAAAATATAAAAATAAAAGTAGTAATACTTTAAATTGTATAAACAAATTTTAGACAAATAATTGAAATAGACGGTTAGTAAAAAGTAAACTATAAAAAATATAAAAATCTTTTATATCAACCCGCATAATGATGATATTAAAAATACACATAGTTTAAGCTTCAATTATTAAACTCGCATTTATTTTCCTTATTTTGGAATTTTTTCTGTTGGAATGTATTTGGAAGCCATCTGCTGTTAGGAGTTGATTTTGTTTCTCCCGATTCTCTTGAAATGGTAAGTTTTCATTGCATAATGTTAGTGGGATCCTATCTATTTCAATTGACAATTCTGATGGTGTTGGTGTTTCAGATGGGTGTGAGGGATTGTCTAAAGCAGAATCCCAATCATTATCTAATAGTACTATCTTCTTCTTTCTTCTTCGTTTTTTCTTCATTGTAATTGGTTGAACTTCATCAATTACATCAAGAATTTCTTTTTCATCAGGATCACTTCCCTCTAAAACTATATTTTTCAACATTTCTATTTCACTTTTTATTTTTTCTATCTCATATTCCTTTTTAGAATCTTCCTTTTTACTATAAAGCCAACTAAAGAACCATTGTAGTAAGAAAATACAAATAATTGTAATAACTTGTGTTCCTACAACAACAAATAATACTTGTTCAGTTGTCCAAATTTTATCATTTACACTACTAAGCATATGCCTTTCTGTAGGGCAATCACCATTAACAACAACAGGAGGTTTTGTAACACTTAAACTGTTATCAAAATACAATACTTTTTGAGAATTTTTAATACTTTTTTTGAAAGACAAAATTTCATTCTTCATTGTATTGATTTTTTCATCAATCTCAAATTTCAGATCAGCCATCAACCTCCTAATTAAATCTTCACTCTTCTTTATAGTATTTTCATGCATTTTCGCGTTATCAGATGTCTGAGATACATATCTTTTACTCAATTCACTTAAATATTCACTGGTTAATGAAATATTTAACTCCAAATTAGATAATCTTTTATTTAACTTTAAAAATACACTTTCTTTATAATTCATATTTGCAGCTGGTAATGAATGATCCCCACCATTTTGGATTATAATTTTCTTTTCAATACTTGAAACTTCTTGTTCCTTCTTTATTTTTTCTGTTATATATTTATGAAATATTAATCTTCTCCTTTGTCTTTTCTTCATCTTGACATATTTTTCATGTTCGCGTAGTTTTCTTTATTAATGTTACAGTTAATGGACGGGATATTACGACTTTGTTCATGTTAGTATTTTTAGTGATATTTCTCCTAGATATTACTCGGATGACATAGTTATAGAAGTAACAAAGTTCATATGAATGTGCAGGTGCGTGATTTATAAGACATTTTGTGCATTGTTCCTCTAAAGTTAATGATTCTGATTTCATTAAACTATTTCTTCTCATACCATTATTCTTCATGACAGTATTCAAGATACTTTCAATTTTTGATCCAACAGCATTAACTACTTTGTCAACTAAAGTTTTAACTCCTCCATCATCATTAGAAGATTTATTTATATCTTTATTAATAAATTCGTTAGATTGTGGAATGTTATTTTCCACTGTTTTATTGACAACAGAATTAACCACTGATACTGGTGGTGATGGGATATTAATAGCGGATGCTTCTGCTTCATACTCTTCAACCATACTTATACCGAATACCCGTACCATCGACAACGTACAATAATGTTCCTTTCCCCAATGTGATGTAAGTTCAATTTTCGCATACTTAACATATAAACCAGTCTTGATAAGATCAAATCTTTGGATTTCTCTATTATTTGTCATCTCAAATTGTCCTATTTGATGCCATTCAGTTGTAGGAAATCTTTCGCTAACGTATACCTTAAATTCCTTTGGTCCTGAAGAAAATAACTCAAAATTGGCTAATTCTATTCCAGTAGGAACAATAGTTTCACAAAGTTCAATAACAGCAAACTTCTGCTGCGCCTTCTCACAAGGATTCCTCATGTAAACGTCACGTTCTTTATCATTTAATATGGCAGATTTGAATTCTGCCTCGTCATTAGATAACAATACTTTGGCACCACATTCTTTGCTAGCATAATTTCGTTTAGTAGTCACAGATGGATGTTGTTTGATAGTATTACCTTGTTTTGTGGATGAAACAATTGATGTATTTTCTGTTCCAATAGTATTAACTCTATGATTAGACTCAACATTCATCTTTAATTTCTCTTTTGTCCACTCATCAAATGGAGCTATTTGAGGTTCTTTCTTTTCATTATCATTAACCGTTAAATTACTTTCAATACCATCTTTGGTTTTATTGGAAGTTTTTTCTATCTCAGAATGGTTGTTATGATTGTTTTGTAATAAAATTGGTTGCATTTTATTATCAAAATTACCTTCTACTTTGTTATTTTCTATGTTAAAATTTTTATATTGTGGGCAGGGTCCTTCTGTTAGATTTGCTTTATGATCCAAATGAATATCTTCATTCTCTATTTTACTAATTTGTTTAAAGCTTCTGCTATTTTTAGACATAAACCTAAAAATATTTATTATATATAGTTGAAGCAATATATAAATAGAATTATAATTTTTAAATAGTTGAAAAATTTTGTTAAAAATGTATTTTAATGAATTTTTTTTCCGTGACAGCTATAATTTATTAATATTGCATTAAAGAATAAATACAAATAGATAAAACAAATACTTCCGCTAATGTATCATAAAATAAATGTGGTGGAAATTATAATAATTGTCATCTAATAGACTTTTGAGATATAAATTCAAACAAATTAGTTTCAATAAATACATATGATTAATTTTACCACTTAAAAATAAAATATAATTTTTTTAATTTATAAATAAATGTAATAATTTTTGATCAAAATAAATAGTAAAAAAATAATTTATAGAAATAAATATTAATAGAAAGAAATAATACATATATCATATTATTTTTATACTAATAATAATAATAAGGAAAACTAATATTTCTCGAAAATATTTGTGGAAAGTAAAGATTAAATTGAAAAATATAATATTATAAGGTGTTACAGAAAAAATCTCACCGTTGTAAAACTTCGTATATTATGTATTTTATTTTTTTTTTAATATAATATATAATAAAATTGTGTATACTAATTAATCTTACATATTGTTAAGATGAAAGAAAAATATTTTTAGAGTTTTAATTATATAATCATTAAATAGTAAAGTTTGTTTAGGTAAATTTAATATTCGTAAACAAATAATAATTTCAGATTTTCATTTTAAAATTTTTTTACCAAAACAAATAAGATTAAAAAAATTTTAGATTTACTAAAAATATTTATACGTTTTCACAATAAAATTGAATAAACCTTCATCAGTATTTATATTTCAAAAGAAATACGCATAAAAATTTATATATCATATCGATGATCATGATATGTGAGTAAAATTACTAGAAATCATTTCACGTTTCTACTTTTAACTTATACAATTAAGAGACATTAAATTTTGCTCAGTGATAAAAAAATCATGAGACAAAAGCATATGATATTTTTTTTACTTATTAAATTTAAATTTGTATAATTGAAACATTATTATTCTCATCTCAAGTTTTCAACGTCTCCTTTTCGTATATACTTTTTAGCATTCCTTAGATTGTAAAGTTACGAAAAAGTCAAAAAGATTAACTTTCTAATTGACAAGTCACTACACTTTGCCTGCAAATTGCACACTACTTAAAAAAAAAATTTACTTACATATGTGATTATAAAAGGGTTAAATTATCATACTTAGCAATTTAAATGTTAAATAAATTTTTAAAAAATTTACATACCTGTTACTAATTGGATGACAAAATTTATCAAAATTATGTTTATAACAGAAATAATCATCATCACTTTTGTAATTTACTCCAGTTAAAAACATGATTTGCTGAACACACATCTTGCTTTTTTTTAACCTCATTTTCATAATTTCCATTACTAAAAACTGAATCTCCAGTTAATTTAATAATATCATTATTAAAATGATTGTTCTTAATTAGTGATCGTGGTCCAATATTTGTTCTCTCGTTTGCTATTACATAATACGGTATATTCAAATAAATGATAACCAGTAGAAGAAATAAATTCAACTTAATATTTATTCGAAATAAATTTCGCAGTAACATTTTATTGGTTAATAATTTCCACCCTCATTTAATATTCCCAATATCTCTAAAATTTTAGTATTACTTTTAGAAATATCTATTAAAATTTTTTAAGAGTTATAATTATGAATAAAATATATCCGTCAACGCTAAAAAATATTATTTTAATATTAAAATAAGTTAAGATAATAAAAACTTGTTTTTATTTATCTCATAAAATGAAAAATTTAAAAAAAAAAAAAAGAAAAATAATTTATCGTGTAGTTTTACATCTAATCAAAACATACAATAATTTTTAAAACTATAAAATAAACAAAATTTAAATTTCAAAATAATAGTTAAAAATATTACACTGATAACACGGAAATAGATAAATAATTATGAAAAAATTAATACAAAAGTGCAGAAAATATATATCACTAAAATAATTGTTTAAAGTGACATTCTAACTTTGCACACAAAGGAAATGATAAAATACACAATAAGTAATAGGTGTTATCAGGAATTGATTTTATGACTGATATACAACTTTAAGCATTTTGTCATATATTAATCTTTATACTCACTTGTGGTGTATGATCATTCACAAAGTCAAATATGATAAACTAAAGAGAAAAAAATATAACTAAAAAGAAATATTAAAATTATTAAAACTTTATAGAGAATAATAATATTATTCAATCAGAGGAAATTTTAATATATTCAAAAGGAACATTAAACAATAATAAAAAATATAAAAGCTGAAATACTGACATATGGTGAAATGATAAAAAGTATAAAGGAATTTTAGTGTGAATATAAATAGATGACGTATAGAAATATTATTAATAGTTATAACAAAAATTTTATAACACAAAAAATCTAAAACAATATTTTGACAGGACAATAGGAGGTTTTTACAATAAAGGATATCTAAACATACAAATTATATAAATCTATCATTTTTGACAACCATTATTTTAACACACTATAACAAATCATGTTTTTATTAAAAAAAACTTCTTTTGCGAGAGGTTTATAATATTAATTAATTATACAGAGCTTGATTGGAAAATTATAAAAATTAATATCAATATAATAAAAAAATGAATCTCTTATAGTTACAAACAAGTGATGGCCAGATAAGTAAAAAAACATACCACTTCTTATACTATATATTGAAAAGAAGCCAATAAATGTATTGAGATATATACTATTCCAATTACATATACATCCTCAACGTATTTTGAGGGAATTTAATAAAATAGTAGTTTGTTGTTTACTTAAGAATGTTATTGGTTTTTTAAACACAATATGTTGGAATTTATTTTAAACAGTATGTTCATTTTATAGTCTCTATAAAGTTTCTCAAATCACTACATATACAATACATGATGCAAGAAATAAGAGATTATGTATTGTTATTGATATAATAAAAAAGTCTATATTTATAAATATGTGGGAGTAGTTTGTTCAGTTCTTTAATAGGCAATCAATAAATGGAAATCGAAAGCAAATACTGTAGAAATATAAATAAAATTAATCTATTAATATCTTGTGGCAAAAGTATAGATATTAAAACAATTTATCAAAAATCTAAATAGTTGTACTGACGTGCGCATATATAGATAATAAGTAGATGGGTACATCCCATTATTATAAGATTTACAATATTTACTAAACTTTCATTTGATAACATCTTTAATGAACATTTTCAAAAGGAATTTACTCTTTATTTGGGTTACTTATAAAAAAAGTTATAAATATTCAATATTGTTGTAAATAATTTATATTAATATCGACCACTCCCAATTATAAAAAAATTTAATCCTCACGAAGAGGTAGGAAAACGTGTTTGATTGGTTTTCCTGCTTCAGCAATAACTAAATTAATTTTGTCACCAGTTCCAATTTCACGTTCAGCAACCATGCGGAAGACGTCCTTTACAAGAGCAGTGGCCCTTTCAATTGTGAGTTGTGGTCTTTCACCATCAGCTGATTGTGTACAATGACCAACTTGACAATCAAGGAAAGGCATGACTAATGCTTCACCAGTACCAGAAGCTGTGTAAGGAGTACGTTCAATACAACCAACTGGATCATATGAGTAAACTGCTCCCTTACCTAATTAAAAAACTTATATATAATTAAAAAAACAGGTATCTTACCTTTTTCATCAATACCAGCTAAGACAGAACCTGTAATAAATGGGAAAAATCTTTTATAGTAAAGATTCCTGGCTAAAAGTTCAGAACACAAGTCAACAGTCATATCTTTTCTGTAGTCAAATCTAAACTTATGAAGTCTAGCCTCAAGAACTCTATTAAGTTCCAAGACATCACCATAAAAACCAGCTGTTGCAAGGATAATTTTATTGTTAAGAATGTGAATTTTTTCAGCATCACGAGAAATAATGTTAATATCATACTGTGTCATACGAGTGTCGGCACCAACAACGACAAAATTATCTCCTGAAATGGCACAGGTCGTACCTCCCTCCTGAGAATATGGATTCCATTGATGACGTTCTATTTGATGTTGTTTCATCCACAATGGTTGTGATGTCACTTCCTCCATTGCGTTTTTGAAACAGGCAAGTTCTTCAAATTCATTTTTACATTCCGATAAAAGAGGCATTATGTAGAATCTAAAAGATTTATGTTGAGTTTAAAACGAGTTGTAAGTAAAGTTTGTAAAAATCAATAATAAAATTGGATATGGTTTAGAAATCTTAAAAAAAAACCAAGGACATTAGGTAATATCAAGAACAGTTTACTCAAGTGATAAACGAAATACCACAAATTATTCTCATCATTTTTACTTTGGATATTCTTGTTAAGAGTATAAAAGCAATGTAACGTCTCTTCACTTTGTATACCTCTCTTTTTTACATAGCGGTTACTTTTCTACTCAAGAGAATTGTTTTGTATGTTGTGTCTTTCTTTCAAAAGCATAATAAAATTTTTTTTGTACTTGCACAGTTACTCATTTTAATAGAATTTATTGTTAAGGATATTTCTTCTATAAATTATTCTATTACTAGTGACGCTAACTATTTATAAATTCGTATAATATTTCTGCACTTTAAAGATTTTTTTTGTCATTAATTTTAAAACAATATATCATACGAAGGTATTTTTTATAAGGATTATTAAGTGATAAGAAATAACAACAAAATGGCGTCCACAATAAATGAGGTAAGTTTAATACTTATTTGTGTTTAAAAGATATTTTATTCCATGAAAGAGGTTATATAATTTTAACCCATTTTCTTATATATCTAAACTCTGCCCATAGGTAGAGATTATATAACCTCCTCATCACTGATCTATTGATAATCTGATAGTCACAACTTTAATGCTTCTCAAATATTTATTTTACTTGCAATTTCCTATGTTTTTAGCTTATTACGCATTATTTGATCATCTTAACAATAAACGATATGTAGTTTTTTTGCAAATATATGTTCTATTCATTAAAGTTATAACGATAAGATTATGTTTGTCTTTTAATAATTAGAACATAAATATTACCGATTTTATGACACAATACTTGTAAATTTCATGTTAAATAAATGAAACATTGTGTTTATTTATTGCATTTTTTACTATTTCTTTTCATCATCTAGTGACAATGACTTTTTCAATTTGATTTTTATTATTTAAAACATATATATATATTGGAGGAATTTCTTTAGTATTATTATTATTACTTAAAATTATTTAAAAGATATATATTGTATAGAGGAATCTCTTTTAATATTTTTATTATTACTTAAAATTATTTAAAAATTATATATTGTATAGAGGACTATAATTTATTTTTTTTATTTCTATAAATTCTTTCTACTACGCTATACTCTTTATCTATAAGAAAATAACATAAAAATAGTTATTTTATTCTTTCTATCAATGGTTTTACAACAATTTCGATTAAAGCCCAAATTATCATTGTCAAACTACGCATTAGGTATTCATGGTTTGTATAATGAAATTTTAATGCTTTCCCAACAGCATTATATAATTGAGGGTCGGAAGAGGTTAAAAAACGAGATAATTTATATTCGGATAGATATTATTATGATAAAATTAATAAAGGTAATTCAGAGGATGAAAATCATGAAAACTTGATACCATTTCGGTTTTGTAATGAAGAAATTGTAAAAACACCAGAGGCGGAATCTAGTTTATTGTCAAAAGAAAATAGATCGTTACGTTTAGATGTTTTATTAAATTCTACCTCATCTATGAAGAATACCAATTTCGAGGTTTGTGTATAAACTAATTTTAATGCATATAAGTTTTGTAGTACATTTATTTGAGTAAAAATATTTTTTTCAAACAAAAAGTAAAGTAATTTTATTGAACATCAAAGAGCAGATTCTTTTACTGATGATACTATAATTAATATCTAAATTATTAGAGTTTTTGTTATTTATTTACCTACTTTAATTTAAGTTAATAGCTTCATAACTGTCATTTTTAACTTTTCTTACCTTTTATATACTATATACTCAATACAAGGTATATTCTCTTCATTGATCAATTTGTTGAATATATAAAGATATATATATTTATATTATTGACTGTATTAACATTTAAGATAATTTTCTCTTCTAACCATTTGACTAACTGTTAAGATGCTTTTCTCTATACTTTCTTTTAGCTTATTCAATGTTATTTTAATATTCTTTTGTATTTGTTCAACCTGTTCTTTTCATGTTTTAACTTTTAATTTTCACATTTTTAAAATATTATTTTTATACTTATATTTTTTTAAGTGCACTTGTTCTATCAGAAGTATGTACATAATAATAATCTGCATAAGTATATATTAGGTTAAAAATAAGGTTTTTTTAAGTGATAATATAATTAAAAAAGAAAAGTTATTGATCACCTGTTATTCATTATACTATAAATACATATCTAAGTATTAATATAATAAATTTTATTTACAAAACTTTTTATCATAAATTTTATTTCTATAACAACCTAAATTAATCAACCTTCCTGATTAGATAAGGAAGCAATTATTCATGTTTTCCATGTTTGATTAAATAAAATTGTTTTATGTATTTTTTATTGCTTGGTTGTGTTTTACTCGCTGTTTTTGTTATTTAAAACTTTATCTTTGGAATAATGGTATTATTATGATTATCTTTAAATAATTTGTAGGGGGAATATTTTCAATAATAATGTGATTTTAAAATTCTAATTTTGTTATATAAAAAATATGATGTTATTTAAATTTAAAATAATATGTGATGTTTCAGAAGCTGGATCCGGAGTTAATTTTCACACGGCAGGAGCGTATTGGACGCGGCTCATTTGGAGAGGTTTACAAAGGTATTGACAATAGCACAGGTCAAGTTGTTGCTATAAAGATCATTGACTTGGAGAAGGCTGAAGATGAAATTGAAGATATTCAAAAAGAGATACAAGTATTATCTCAATGTGAATCAGAGTATGTAACTAAATATTATGGTAGTTATCTAAAAGGTTCGAAATTATGGATTATTATGGAATATCTTGGGGGTGGGAGTGCATTAGATTTAACAGAGAGCGGAAAACTTGATGAAAATCACATTGCTATTATTTTAAGAGGGATTCTTAAAGGATTAGAATATTTACATAGTGAGAATAAGATACATCGTGACATTAAAGCTGCAAATGTTCCTTCTTTCTTCGAATGGTGATGTAAAAGTTGCTGATTTCGGTGTGGCTGGTCAGTTGTCAGCGACGATTAAAAAAAGAATTACTTTTGTTGGAACGCCATTTTGGATGGCACCAGAGGTAATCAAACAAGCAAGTTATGATTTCAAGGCAGATATCTGGTCACTTGGAATAACAGCTATAGAATTAGCTCAAGGAGATCCACCATATGCTGATCTTCATCCTATACGGGTTTTATTTTTAATTCCAAAGAATGATCCACCTACACTAGTTGGTAAGGAGTGGAGTAAATCATTCAGAGAATTTGTTGAGCTATGTTTAAATAAAAATCCTGATAATGTAAGCATATTTTCTTTATTTAATTAGTAAATATTATTTTATAGAGGCCTACTGCCAAAGCACTTTTAAGACATCCTTTCATTAAACGTGCTAAAAAAAATTCATATCTATGTGATGTATTAGAACGTGTACAACAATACAAAGCTAGTCAGGTACGAGCACAAGATTCTGATCATGAAGATGATTCAAATCAAGTGAATAACTCTGATAGTGGATGGGAATTCTCAACAGTTAAACAGGCACCAAGTGAATTTTTAAATGGAGCAAATTATTCTGAATATAATAATGGTGCACAATCTTCTAATAGTATGCAAGAGAACGTTAATCCGATAAGTAACGATGAAGGTACATTGAAAGGAGGACGTAAAAACTATAGACCTGAATCACCATCGGCGCTATCACAATCAGATGTATCGTGTTCTGGTACAATTGTTGTAAAAAATAATGGTCAACAAAGTGAGATGCAAAAAGTAGTAGATAAACTAAAAAGATCTTCTATTAACTCAGAGTCTTCAGATAATAGTAGAAATTCAAATGATCGTTCTTATATTAATGTACATGAACCAGAAATTATGCCAACAAAATTGGTAGTT
Source organism: Strongyloides venezuelensis (assembly GCA_963280985.1). Taxonomy (NCBI): domain Eukaryota; kingdom Metazoa; phylum Nematoda; class Chromadorea; order Rhabditida; family Strongyloididae; genus Strongyloides; species Strongyloides venezuelensis. Next base: position 21,188,384 of record CAUJLX010000002.1, on the reverse strand, counting down.
GGAGGAAATGAAGGAGAGGTACCAGAAAGCAATCATTATCCAGGTCTTCGAAGGCATAATCAACCATATCAAAAATCTAATGTTTCGGAGTTAGCAGATGCACCTAGACTTTCACTAGCAGATAATTCATTACTATATATAATAGATAAATTATCGCGAACGCGACATGCGGGACCATCTTTAGATTCCTTGGCAAACTCTCTTAAGAACGCAGAAAGAATGTGCCCAGGAATTAGTGATTTATTGGTTGGAGAACTATTAAAGGCCTTAACATCACCTCAGATACCAAAAAATGAGATAGATGCTGCTGTAAGGCAAATGACTAACCCGAAAAAAATTTAATTCTTTTTAAAATAATAAAAATATTATTTTGAAATTAAAAAATTTTATTAATTAATTTCTTCAAAGAATTTTCTTTACTTTGGACAATTCGTATCAATTTACAATAAAGCTTAATATTTTTTTTGACAATATTTACATTTTGTATCTATATTTTATAAGCTCCATATATAAAATATTATTTATTTTTAAAACCTAACAACTTCTCTATCAATGCGATTTCTTTTTTTATTTTTTTTTTTAAAAGCAGTTCTGTGCCATTGTATGAATGTAAATAATATAAATACTAAAGTTTCTACAAGTATGATGCCTGCCATAAAGATCACCTTCATATCATATTCTTTGTTTTTTTCATCTAGTATAGCAACTCTCCTAGCATAATTTGCTTCCTTAATTTTGTTGACATGTTTATTTCTTTCAAAGATTAGATAATAAGCTACGATTGACAGTAACTTAAGACATAAACAAGTACATGTACTATTTAAGGAAATTCGACGAGCTGGTCTAACATCATATTTTACAGCCCATACTGTAAAAGGTACTGCTAATACAGGTATAATTATTGTTATCGATGATATTGGTAAATGTAAAAATAATGTTATAACTGATGTGAGTAAATAAAGCAACAACATTGATATTGTAACTTTCTAAATGATAAAAAAATAATTAATTATTAAATATATGTCTTACATTAATTCTCATTTTCTCAGAAACAGAATGCCTGTTGGAAGTCACATTGTTGATATCCCCAGGTAAAGAATAGCTTTTATTGTACATAAATAACATAATTCATCAAAAAATAGATGTGTTAAAACAACTTTAAATTAATATTAAAAGGAAAAAAAAAAATACACCAATACTTTAATCTTTAAAATTTTAAATGATTCTAAAAAAGTTAAGTTTATTTCTTTAAAATTTTGAATGATCTTTATTTAAAAAGAAAGAAAAAAAAGAAAAAAAAACCAAGAAAGAAGATTAAAATAAAAAAACGAGATAATCGTCTTGAAATGAGATAACTAATAAACATTGATCACGTTAAAATTAAAAATATATTAGCTATATATCAAGAGGTATATCATTATGTTAGTGTCTATTGAGGTATTTAAAAATTTTATTTATTTTATGCGAGTATAATTTTTGAAATTTTCTTCTATTCACATTTTTGATATATTCTTAAGAATTTTAAAAAGACATTCCTAGTATTAGGTTATCATTATCCTCAATGCTCTTTAAATTATATTCAAATGGCAAATGTCAAAATTTATGATTAATAGATTTAAAAATATTTTATGTCAAAAAGAGATATTTGTAAAAAACTTTTGATCATTGGTACAACAATGGTTTTAATGTGATAAAGACAAAATCATATATTAGGTAAAACTTATTTTAATAAATATTTTAAAGACGTTACTAGTAACATCAATTACTATAATGTATTTGTTTGTGTCATACAAATAGAAAAAAGCTTTGGTGTCTATTGAGTAGACCTCAGAATTGGAAATATTAAACTTCAATTATTATTAAGTAAATATTCATTAAATCAAGTAGCTTACATTTAATATCTCAATTTTACACATATTATAGCACAACTACTGACCACTTTAGTATATTTCTAACCATCTTATCACATTTCAAGTTAATGAACAATTACTCAAAATAGTGTTAAAAGTAAATACTTGAAACAATTAAACTTCTACTACTACTTGATATTTCAGATATAAAGTTTCTATGAATATAATGTTTATAAAACTTATCAACTTAATGAATAATGATAATAAAATAAACTAAGATATTTAAAATCCCAACACATATAATAATTTTATGATAAAAATACTGAGTTTCTCATTAATAAAAATAATAAAATTTAATAATTATTCAAGTTAATAATCTTAATTTTAAAATTTTTTCACTTATGTGAGTGATACTGACAAATTATAAACACTATCTCATATTCTTTTCTTGAGTCATGAAAGATAGAGATATTCTTAAGCTATTAAGATAATCAAGTTGCCATCAGTTTCTTCTAAAACATTGACAAATGATTATCCTGATAACTCAACTCGAATCAAAAAAATTTTTAATTTTAAACTAAAACAAACTTTTTAAAATAACATTATATTTTAAAATTAATACTATTTAACTGAACGTGATTGAGATAAAAATTTATAAACTTTTTGACAATAGATATTACTCTAAAACAAGAAAATAAAAATAAAATTTATTTTTAAAGGAAAAAATATAATAAAACTAAATATTTACATAACTAATTTTTAATATTAAAAACTTTGATGTCGTTTAAGAGAATGTTTTAATAATAATTAATGTATATAATTAAGGTTTGTCAAAATATAAACACTTCGTTACATAAGAATACACTTTTTTAAATAAAACTAAAATTTTTTTTTCTTTTCTTTCTTGGAAATTATGTACAATATCATTAATTAATTCTTCTTTTATATTAGGGACTTCCTTCTGAATTTTATAACATTTACGATACATCTCAAACTCCTCCTTCAAGGAATTTATCACTCCAAGTTTTACTGGTTCATCAACCATTAAACGAGGAACATTTGTTGTCATCACTAATGGTTTGTTTTCTTCCTCATCTTGGTAATATTTTATAGCTACTTTAGTCTTAATTCCAGCTTGATTCCTAAAAACATTTGGCATTTTCAAACTTCCTGGTAGTTTTGGTTTTTTTATTTGTTTACGAATATTTGTTTTGTAACTTGTCCATGTATTCATTAATCTTGGTGTTCTCTTGACTATTTGCTTTGAATGCTCCTCCACTTGTTTCTCTGGCAACCTAATTGGTGTACTAAATTTTTGTAGTTCTTCAAACTTAATAGGATCTAGTGACTCATGAAATGTAGATATATTAATCTGTGTAGACAGCAAGGATAAATCTTTATCTCTAATGGATTTAATAGATGTATTTTGATTAATGTTAGGCAATTTACCATATGTATTCCCTTCATTCATAAGATTACTTACACTTAATTCTAAACTTTTTTGAGAAATAGTTGGGACAATACTTTTTTCAATTTTACTCGTTTCCACTTCCTTAATGCTATCTTTAACACTAATAGTTTCACAATCACCACCTCCTAAAAGATGGTTTTTTTCATTCTTCTTTAACACAGTAAAATTATTTTTTTGATGATTGTTAGCATTACTACCAAAACCATATATTCTTGCTGGATCAACATATGGAATTTCATAATCAAGTCTTTTTATTTCTGGAACAACACCACCGAATGTCATAAAACTTCGGCGTACACCTCCGCCAAAGTGATAATTATTCATATTTTCTTACATGTAATTGATACACTATTATTCGTTTCTAACAAATATATATTTATGATTTAAAAATAAATTTCATACAAATTTAAATTTAACATCAAAAATATATATGAAAAAAAACAAGATTGATACTAGAAGAAACATAATATGATAAAAGTGTACAACTGACATATTTTAAATGAAATATAATATTTATAAAAAATTTTGACAATTAAATGTATCTATATTTCAGAAATCTTTTTCGAATTGACGTTTAAAAATAAAAAGTGCATTAAAAATAAGATAAACACTTGTAATTTTAGTTGTAAACAGAGAAGCACTAAATCCAGTTGATTAATTTTTTTTGATATATTGCTGATGGCAAGTAAATAGTCATTTAGAAGTTTTAATGACAGATTGACATTCAATGATGCAATAATACTTCTTTGTAAATTTCTTAATAAATTATTGTTTTATCGAAGTTTTTTGTTTAAATATCACGACACGTTTATAAGCGAATAAGATAGTTACATATAAATCTATTTTTCCTAAACAATGACGATCATTTAAATTATTTATATCAATGTACTTTTGCAAACAACGGAAGTACTTTTAACACTTAAAATACATGTACATAAAAAAATTAATTATATTGCAAATTCTTTATATAAAAGTCCGCTCTTTGAAACTGATCATTTTTGTAATTCATAGGAGTAATAAAAAAAGTGTAATTTATTAAAAAAAAAAGGATGTGTCATAAAAATTTTGTTTAAATTCTATGGAATAGCGTAAAACAGAAAACAAGGAAATAATTTTATACACCTCGGTAACTAAATATTAACTTTTTATAAACTTGGATTACAAAAAATAAAATTGCATTTAAAATTCATCTATATGGTTCGCAAATTATAACATGTAATGTGTAACGCAATATTTTTATCATCATAATCCTTTTAATAGGGATAATGTGGAATCACATATTATTCATTAAACAGGTACAATTTAAAGTGTTACATTTTCAAAGTTAATTTTATCTTATTCTGTCTAATTTTAAAAATGAAGATTATTATTTATATCATAATCCTGAACCATTTTACCTTGGCTTATTATCAAAAAGTTAGTACTCTAGTACTTTTATGTTTTTAATTTCCCCATTAAAATAAATACTTTTATTATCATTTAATGATGTAGATGAATCACATCATAAAACTGATAATTCCCTTTTGATAATTTTACTTTTTTATAGTGTTTAGATAGATTTTGAAATGAATCACCTTCTAAAGCATATATTTAAAATTAGAATCTATTTTTATGATTTAAAAACAAAATATTGTTATCTGTTATTTAATTTTGGCAAATGCAATTGTTTATCATAAAAACCATATTGAAGTATTCAAAATATTTATATTTTTCAAAGTTATTTGATGCAACATTTACTTTTAAACAAAATTTCTGTTCAAAGTATAATGTTTTTTTCTAATTATTTTTTTTGCCCAATTAAAATTCGAATATCAGATTTTCAACTCGTTATTAAACATTAATTTTATATATATCATAAATCTAAGTATTAATAATGCAGTAATTATTGTAATTAAAAAAAGTAATGAGAATAGAAGATTATAACAGTAAAAGGAAATACTATACTCTTTTCGTTCATTCACAATTTTTATATTAAAAGAATAAAACTACCATTATCTAAACATATTAAAAATCTCTAAAACAATTTAACAATGATTGTTATATGAAAAAAAATCATTGATAAATAATTTTTAATGTTTAGTACATTTGTATTTAAAATATTTTTGATTTCAACTTTTATAATATTTATCAAATATTTTTTTTTCAAATTTGTTTAGAATAACTAAAATAAATCAAGTAATAGATTATGTTATTGTAGAGAAATAAAATATCAAGTGATGATAGATTTTTAATTAGAAAAAATCTGCTGTTAAATAAAAAAAATAAGTGGTATCTGTTACAAATATTAATGTTATTGAACAATGTGAAATTTCCTTTGATTAATAAACAATTAAATGATGCATTGTTAGATTAATATTTATAAAAAAATATTTTTTTAATGAATAATAATAAATTAATTACTAAATTAGTTTGAAACATTCTTTTTATACAGATATTATAGTATTTATTTAGATATTTTAAAAATATATAGACTTACACATTTTTCCATTATTAAAATTTTTAAAACGAAAAATTATTAATATTCACTCAATACAATTATTTGTATGATTAAAGACCAATTAAATTTATATTTGTATACAAAGGGTATTTAAATGTTTGAATAATTTACAGAAATATTGATATGCGATAAAAAAAATAATTTTTTTCCATAGTATAAGTATAAGTATAAGCATTGCTCATATGGTAATTCTTTAGTTTGATCCTGTCAAGATAATACTAATAATAATTTGTAAGATGTTTACTTGATTGTTTTTAGTTCTTTCTCATAAATATTTTCTTGGCGGTCCGATTAGATTACTTACATTGTTTATTTACGTATTCATTTCAATCTTTTAATTTTTTTTAGTAAATAATTTTATTAATAACAATAATGGGTGATTATAACCATCAACAAATGTCTAACCAACATCATCAACAACTTCAGCAGAAGCAATATGTTTCCCAACAACATCATCCACAACAACATATGCAACAACAACAACAACATTACCATCAAAATATTCAACAAAGAACTGTCCCACAGATGGCACAAGGACAAAGACCTCCAATTAGACCCCATATGAATACTCCACAACAACAAAATAATCCCAGTATGCAGACAAGAATTAATACACCAATGGTAATTTAGTTATTACTTTTAATTTTTAAAATATTTTTTAAGCAAAATCAACAAGGATATAGACAAATTTCAATGCAACAACAATCTTCACAATCTCATCAGGGGACTCCACAACAAATACGCCAGATTAATCAAAACCAACAAATAGGACAAGGTGGTACTGTATATGTTGCTCAGAATCCAAATAATCAACAAAGAATTATTCATCGTCAGATACCGCCAAGGAACTGTTATGAGAACAGTACAAACTTCTAGTCAATATACTAATAATCAGCAAATGTCTGGAACTCCTCAACAACCCCAACAACAGCAGACACATTACATATATTCTTCTAATGAAAGTCCAAATCGTCCTACTCAAGGGAATCAAAGAGTAATACATCAACAAGTATCAAACAATCAGACAGGAGTTTCAGCTTTAAGACAAGCTTTAGGTCACCCTTCAGGTCCTCAAAATGCTCATCAAGGACCAACACTTGTGCAGTATTCGACAAATCCTCAACCTCCACAACATCCATCTCAACCTCCAACACCTCAACAACAAATGACAATTCGTAGTCATACGCCTCAACCACAAATAAAGATCGAACAACAATCACCTCAACAGCCACGTTCAAATATTGTTGTAACATCACCACCTTCAATTACATCACCATATAATAACATTGTTAATTCACAACAACGTATGACACCTCTGATGGGACAAGGTAGAATATCTCCTGTAGAACCTCCAATAGTTGTACAGAAAGAGACACCAAAACAAATGACACCGGCTCCTCCACCTCAACCGGAGAATTATGATAATGTACCTATTATGACAAAAGGTGGGTTAAAAGATTTTGTTAAAACAATAGATGAAACTGATATTGTTGAAGAAGATGTCCTGGAACATCTGATAGAGACGTCAAATGAGTTACTTGAAAATGTGCTGGAAAAAGCTAAAAAACTAGCTATTCATAGAGGAGGTAATAAAATAGAAGCTAGAGATATCGAATTAGTTTTGAAGAAGTTTTATGATATGGACGTTCCACCATATATAGCTGGAGTTTATCTTACTCAATAAAAAAAGGAGAGATGATGTTTAACTCAATGTATATGTTTTTACTTGTATTTATTTGTATAAATTTTAATTATTTTTTTTTTAATTTTTAAATATTTATTTATAAAAATACTAAAATTTGACCAATTAATCTCAATTATATTATTATTGTGTTATTCCTTTTGATACATTTCATTCAAATACATTTAAAAAACCACCCGTTTAACAGAATTAAAAATAAAAGCTTTAAATTACCAAGTTTAAATTTTTTTAAATTAACTTTTAACTTCTTGTGAGTGTGGATTTTTATTCAGTGCAACTTTAGCTTCTTTAAATGAAATGATTGTTTTCTTGAGCCATGCTGGCCTACTACTGCTGTTATTTTCGGTTGAATTAACAACACTGGTGCTCATTTGATGAGTTAGATCTTGATTTTGGCATTGTGCTTCAACAAGGGCTAATTTTGTCTGAGCTAATTCTAATTCTAGTAATTTTATTCTTTCATCCTGTTCATCAATCTTATCTCTCATCTCTATCATTTTAACGCCATAATTCTCATCTGTTGTAGGGGAATTCTTTTTAGAAGAACGTGGAGAATCTAAAAGTTCATCTTCCAGTAAAGATATACATGAGTGGCAATTGGAAATTTTATTTGAAATATTCTTCTTCAAAACTTTAAATTCATCTTTTTGTTTATTTAACTGTTTATCCATTTTACTACATATTCCTTTGTAGTCTTCAGATATTTTTTTATACTTTTGACAATCCTTCTCCAACCGATCCATTTCACGTCGACAGGTCTCTTTAGCCATTAAACACTCTTCACTCAAATTTTTATTCTCATCTTCTAAATCTCTATTTTGTCTAGTCAATTTTTCTATTGTTGTTTGATATCTTTCTATTTGATCTTCTGCAGCATCTAACTTATGACGGAGTTCTATTTTACTAGTTACCAACTCTCTTGCCAGGTCATCATTTTCACAATCTAATCTCCTAACTCTTTCATGTAATTTTAGATTTTCTTTCTCTAATCTTTGTTCTGGATTTAGTAATTCGAATTCCTTTTGTTGAATATCTCTGTATTCTGTCTCGTATGCAATAAGTTTTTCACTTTTTACCTAAAAAAATATTATAAACAAGTAAAAAAAATTTTTAAAAAATTACCTTCATCTTGATAGCCTGATGAATTAAGGCTTTAGCACTCTCTTCTGTTCTATATTTCCTGGGTAGTGTTACCCGAAAATAGGTTAAAACTCCATCAAAATCTAATTGCATAAGATCACTCTCTGAATCATTCAACAATGCAAATGAAATATGAAATATTGTATCAATTCCCTAAAACAAACAAAAAAGATATTATCTCATGATATAACATAATATTTTAAATACCCTACCTCAAATAAAAACAAATCGACAATATAAAAAACCATTTGAAGAGGAAATTTAGCTGTGAACATTGTTAAAAACCATTGTGATGCATACATATGCGTTTCAATTCCAATATCATTAAAGAATGTATTAAGATTTGGTAAGTTATCTTGGAGGAGTCTTTGAAGTTGGTAAAATCTTAATTGAAGTGCATCAAATCCTAATTTGAAGAGATCACGTAATCCGTAATCAAACATTATTTTTACTAATACTGAGAATGCTTTATCTTCATCCATGTGTAAAATTAAACTTGCTGCTAGAAATGATAATCCTTGACAATATGATACTTCTTCATCATATAAAGCATATGCTTTTGATATTTTGTATAATGCTTGTTGACCAGGACCGTCAGGTTCTTTGAAATATTCGTGGGCTGGGAATGTTCTATGGATATCACGTAAAATTACTGAATCACATGGGCAAGGTTTTTCGATTAATTCAAAATACTTTTTAGATAATTCTGGATATAATGGAACTTTAGTAATGTATTGCCAAACTTTTCCACGTACAACATCTGGGAACACCATTCCTCATAAATGTGTCCAACTTCTCAGGTTTATTCTCTAAATCCCTTTCCCAACTACTAAGTAGTCCATTCCACTCTTCTAACAGTTCCTTTGAACATTCCTGATTCACGTGACCACTACCAGACAACAATGGCTCATCATGATCTATAATCATAAAATTATTATTAAATCAATCAACATCAAAAAACAAATATACCAGAATCATCAGCATCGGCAGGATGTATTAATTGTGTTGGCATCTGTTGTTGAAATTTACCCTCAGCTTGTCTTCTTATAGTTCTATCTCTTTCTGTTGTTGATTCAAAATTAACTACCTTCATTAAATTATTATTTTTAGTTACACCAGAATCAACGCGGCCAGTTGTCTCTTCTAAAGGTGGAATATTTTCATCAATTGATGTTCCATTCTTTTCTTGTCCGTTGTTCATGATTCCTATTTTTTGACTTTTATCTCTCTAAAAAAATATAAAAACAAGGTTATTTTACCTGAATGTATAAAATATTTTAATAAAAGAGGTGTATCATTATTTTTATTAAAAAGTAAAAATTTTGTTATATTATTATTATCTACTGATAAAAAATAACAAAATGAATAATCCACCCAGTATTATATTAGATATTTATACTCATGTATAAAAAACAATTAATATTTTTTATTGAACCAAAATGATATTGGTAGAGGTAGTGGGAGATTATTTGTCAACTATATGTATATTAATAAATATTATTCACGAAATGTTACAAAAATTATACTTAAATAATTTTCACAATAATATTTTATTGATTGAAAATTAGAAATTTTTTAGTATAGCACATCTTATTAGATGGATGAAATCACTATTAGTAAAGAATAAAAATACAAAGGAAAAATAATAACCAGTACGATAAAAGTAAACAAAATATATAATATATAAGGACCAACTATAACTTTTTAAAATTAAAAGAAAAATTTTTGTTTGAATTTTGGGAAATTAAAAAAATATATTTAATGGACACATTTCTTTCCATTTAATAGGAAAATTTTCCATCAAACTTTTTTTTCCACTAACCACATATACGCGAGAATAAAAGTTTGACTATTTGTTATCATACTTAGTGAATATTTTCCTATTTAAATTTAAAACTCAGATGTTTAAATAAAAAATTAAATATACATATATTATTTTTATATATTATGCGTCTGTAAACTTTAAAATAACTAATACTAATTTCACAAAATAATATCAATTTTAGTGGAGGATGGATTTATGGTGAATTATATTAAAACAACAGTTAAAGCAAATAAATTTCAATCATAACAGAAATGTTCTATTTTGTTTTAAACAATATTTTGTTTAATAAAACTAACAGAAGAGATTTTATTAAACAAATGTTAATGATTAACTTTTTGCTATATCTATAATAACTTACAGTTGTTTTTAAAAAGTACTTTTCAATAATAGGAGTTCTTATAACTGAACAAAATCTTTCATGTTGATGATATATTCTTGCTTTACATTCAACATAAAATCTTACAGAATCTCCAATACCTTCAAGTACTATGTCTGCACAAACAGTCATAAAGACTCTTGTTTCTCTAGGTGTTTCAGTGTTAAGGACTTCAAAATTTTCTGTTGATGGATTCCATAGACCTTCGATAACGTATGTATGCTTACTTTGCGGTACTGGTCCTAATGATAACATATCCATCAATTGCATATCACTACCCTTTAGATTTCTACCTGCTGCTAATAATAAACCAAAACAACTCTTTATTTTAATAAACTTAGGTCCTTTTGTTTGTCTTATAACAATTATTATTCGTTTTATTCTATCTCTTCGTAGTCTGAAACAATTTTTTTCTTGTGGACATGGTTGAAAACCTCCATTACCATCATCTTCACAGATATCAAGAAAACTTTCAAATTCATACTCTTCATATGCATCGTCATTGTGACTTTTAGTTATTTCTAATTCCGTCGATAATGGGATATTTAAACCTTTTAATGGATTTGAAGGTGTATTATTAAAAGCATTAGCAAATGCAAATAAAGCTTTTGCGGCACCTTCTGGTATATTAGATCTAAATACATGACATTGATATGAATATTGACCTGAATTGTAATTGTCATAACTTAAAGCAAAGCATTCGCCCTCTGCAGTTGATGCATGTCCCCTACTACATAGTCTGATCCTATGAATAGAAAACGACATTATTTCTGTACCACTTTCTAAGTCCAATAAATGAACTATGCCTGTGGAGAAATGTGGGACAGTTAACATGATTCGGACTGAAGAATGTTGTTGTTCAGAGTTTAAAGTATGCATTATTTGGTGCATTTCTGATTCACAAACAGGGTCATTAATCTTTGAAGACCCTAAATATGATATCTACAAAAAAAATAAAATATAATAAATCATTTCAAACAACAAAACATAAACATACATTTTCAAATTGTGTACCCATCTTTTTCCATAATGCTTCACCCGCAACTAAAAAATTACAAGATTGCGATAAACTATTTTGGCTCATTATACTGCTACTATCATTATAATTGTTGTTTTCTGAAAAAGAATTTTTTTAATATTATTACACAATAATAGAAAATATAGTATACATTTACAAACACATCACAATTAGTCATCAGAATATATATTGTACAGTTTTTGTTTCCCAAAACAAGTCAAAAAAGATGATATATTAAAAAGGGATAATGAAAAAAAATTATAACAATGTGATGAAATAACAAATATAAACAGTTTTAATAGAAAAAATTTGTTATATTACTTTTTATTAATTGTTTTTCAATTCTACTTGTTCTTCCACCACCACCTAGAGACATTCTTAAAGGTGTATTAGAATCTCTAGCTAAACTAACAGATCTCCTTTTGGTTTCATCAAGAAATTGTCTAAATGGTGAGACAGAATGCATTCTTGGACTTTTCAATTTCGTTAGATTATCCATCATATTAGATACTTAATAATGTAATAAAGCTAATTATATTAAGAATACTTATTTGTACTTTTTTATACAATCTTATAGTTGTTTTTTTCGGATAATCCTCTGTTAATAAAAAAAATCAATTTTTAGATATTGTAATAAAATCTTTTTGCGCAAATATCTGTGTACTTTTGTGCCAATATATTATACGCAATAAATATGTGTGTAGTTTTATATAGAATAGATATTAAAATGTTGTAGAGAAAGAGTTAATATGTATAGAAGATAGTTTGAAGGAATAAAGCAATCGTTATTTGAAGAGGCAACTCCTCAGTAAGATAAAAACTCTAACTTTGGGTGATATATGGTAAAAGATAAGGTTGCTCTAAAATCTCTAGACATAATTTCCATATATTTCACTAACTTTTCCACACATGATAATCTTTCTTAAATAATTAAAAAATTGTTGTTTATATAGGAATGGTTGTGAATTGGAAAAGAAATGTAATAAAAATAAATTAGACATAATAAAAGTGTATTGTATGTTGATTGTTATTCCAACAAAAAGGTAAAAGTTATATATTAGTGTATGGCGTTTATTAATGTGTTATGTTAAAGAAACTTCATATAAATAGGTCTCATTTTGTATAACCGTTAAATGTTTTAATATTGTACAAATAAATATTATTTTTATTAATAATTTTTTTACATACAAATAGGTGTCTTTATAAATCATTATGATGACTTGTTTATTAAGACATAAGTGTATATTATGATAATAAATTTAAAAATACACATAGATAATGAAAAATAAAAATAACTTACTTTTATGGGTATTTCTTCTTCTAATTGCTGTCATATTCCGAACTGTTAGAGGATAATCTCCTCTAATTTCAGTTAAAATCTGATCAAATGGACGGCAAACTTTCGTCATGATTAAATGTTAATTTCATTCAGAGATAGAATATCGTTTTTAATATTAAAAATAGAAGTCTACAATGTAACAAAAAAGGTTTTTTTTGATACGGTGAAAAAATTATATTTCTAATAACAAATAGAGCGGTACGAGTAAAATTTAAGCTTTAAAGTTTATTGAAATTCATACATATATTATCATTAAACATGATATACCAAAAATCACTAAAATTGCATATATGTAGGTTGAGTGGGAGATTTATATGAAAAAGTATGATTTCCCATATCAATATTTGGTTATATTTAAAAATAAAATAATATTAACATTTAACATTAGAATTAGTATGAAAAAGGATATATATTTTTTATATCAAATTATGTATTCAATTGAGAATAAAAGAGAAATTGATGACATTTAGAAAGATTGATATAGATTGATAAGAAATAAATAAAATTATTTTATAAAAATTTAAATTTGAATGACAATTTAAAGTTTTTAAAAACAAATTAAAATATAGTAGTACGCTTTTGAAGATAAAATGTCATGTTTTGTCTTGAAATATAGTTGTGTAGTACATTTAAATATGGTAAAATTTATACAAAATTTGTCTAATCTCTTTATTAGATAAATTTACTTATATTTTGAAAAGTTAAGATATAAGTTGGTCCATAAAAATATAAGGTTTTGTTTTTTGAAATAAAAACAAAATTTTAAAATAATCATATTCTAATGTATCTATATTTATATATAAATATATTTAGAAATGTTTTTATGTATATTTATTATCTATATTTGCTTTAATGAAAGAGTTTTCATTTTTGAGGGTGCGTTTAATAAAAATAAGTGATTATTATTAATTAATATTTGTTAAATAAGTTTTTAATTGCCTATGATTTTGAATAGTTCTAGAGCAAACTTTTGTAATATATTTAAAATAGTGTTACAATCAGTAATTATAAAAATATTAAGTCAATTCAAACAAAAAAAAAAGTTTTAATTATCACAAAAAAGGAATATCAACGTTTTATAGTGAGTAATCTTTTATTACTCATAAAATTGATGTATGCATGATAGTAACAAATTTTATTAATTACAAACAATTAATTCCCTTTATTATACCTTTAACCTTACTTCTTTTTAAAGTTAATAGGACAAAAAATCTATATATAATAAAAAAATTAATGTTTACAGAAACACCATAATCTTTTAATACTTTTATCATTATTGAATAGAGTAATGAAAGATTATTTAACATTACGGGTATTCTTATATCATTGATATATGGAATTAAATGAATGTCTTTAATTTTATAAGTAAAAATATTTTAATAAAACAAACAATCTAACAAATTAATTAAACATTATGCAATGTAATGTGGAAATAAAATTTGTCGTATAATATAAAATATTATATGATAAAATATTTAGAAGTGTTTAATTCGAAAAGATAACGAAAATTATAATTAGCATAAATATATACTTTATAAAAAGAAAATATTTTGCCTATCATTTATAAAAGGAGAAGATAAGATATTTAATAACTAGATTGTAAACTAGTAAAATTCATTCTTATAAAGTTATAATAAGGTTAAGATAAGTCGGAAGATATTTGAAGAACATTTAATAATAAGAAAGTGAAGTAGTAAGAAAGGAAGTTTGCATAGGTTAACTATATTTTCGTTTTATTTAAAAAATGATAACAATACAAAAAACGGAAAATAATATTTAACTGCAAAATCAACTCGTATACAATAGAAAAGATTCTACTTTACAATATGATTCGTAAGATTGTTGGATTTTGAAGGACAGCTTAATGTTTATTTAACACATCTTTTATCATTATACATTGATAGAAGAGTAAATATGGAAAAGAAAAAAAAATTATTTAATATAGCTTTTTAGAAACTAGAAACTTTTTAAATATATATGTATGATTATAGTTAAAATTTTAAACATATTATACTTTTTCCTCTTTTGTTGTCAAGTAAATATGTAGTGGGATCAATTGACATGAAACAGGTGATGAAGATAATGATCATCTTTTTTGTATTACAATAAATAGGATAAATATGATAATATCAAAAGGATAAGAAGAAAAAAATCTCTGAATTAAGATAAATATTTATATAAGACATTTGTTGTCTTTTCCTTCAATAACGATAAAAAAGTATATAAATAAGAATATTAAAAATATTACTGGATAAGCAACTCTACAAATTACATCCAACTTTAATGCCATTCTATGATAAAAAACACATTTTCTGGCAAGTTTTTGGCGATGCCGATTATCATGATATGTATGAGTTGAAAGTAGTTTGTCTCTCTAAAAGGAAGTTTAAAAAAATAAGAAAAAAAATTATTAAATATATATTACCAATGCTCTGGAACTAAATTCTAATGTTATAACAACTATAGCTTGAATGACCGTCATAAATACAAAAGAACAAAGTATACCAAACCAAATATCAATAGCTTTTACATATCCAACCCTTGGAAGTATTTCTTTAGCACTTGTACTTTCAGCTGATAAAGTAAGAAAAACAGTTAATGCAACAAATATCCTTCCTTCAACAAATTCTTCTGGTAACCAAACGGATATCCATGAGAATATCACACACATAGCTACAGGTATGTATGTTTGTGCTATATGATATCCTAAATTTCTTTTTAAATTAAACTTAACCTCAATACATGAATAATTTCCAGACTTCCTCGAACCATCACATTTACTAAATACATGAGATTTTAAATAAAAATCTGGTAGTTGAACATTTTCATCGACCTTCACAGCTTCTGATGCTTTATTAAACCATGTTAGAAGTAATGAATCATTATTATAAGCAATGGACGATATTTTTAAACTACATTGCTGGTTATCGTGGGGATATTTACATAATACTAATTGACAAGCAGGTGTTGCTTTAACATGTACTTCATAAAAGACAACACCATCTTCAAAAAGAATTGCGTAGTTATGTTGATATGATACCAAATGGAATTGAGCATCTCTAGCATTTAATATAAATGGATCTGGCTTCCATATTTGTTTTAGGACATGATAATCATTTATTAATATTGGAAGTCCTAAATCGTGTGTTAGACGTGGATCATACCAAGCTAATCGAAACCAAACATCCATATTATAATCCTAATAATAAAAAATTTTATTAAAAATTTATATAAATTTTTTAAGAATGTTAATAACATACCATTGTATCAAGTTGAAAATTGGAAATACTCATAATTTGAACACCCATCTTAACATGCAATGTTTTGTTAGCATTAAAAAGTGGTTGCATTTTAGCATCATAATTGCGTTTCCTTATAATTGGTATGACAAATTTCGAGTGCAATAAAAGTGGATTTTTATACCTATATTGACTTCTGACACGTTCAATTGTTTCATCAATATTAATAATTGTCTCATTCTCTTCAATACCATAAACATAAAATTGAAGATAAATTAATGTAATCCATAATTTTATTGATATCATATTTTGATATAAACATTACCAAGTATATAAATATAATATAATGAAAATAGTATATTTATGATAAATTAATAATAATGAAATTATTATATATATCAAAAAATAGAAATAAATATTAATGAAACAAGGTTCATGAATAAGAAATGTACCAGAATAACATTTGTATACTTTTTTAACGCTTCAATTGATAATCAGCATCTTTCAATAATTTGACTGTATAATTATATATATAGAATTATATGTGTGTTTGAAGAATATATTACTTTTAACTTCTCTATTATCATTTCAAGGTCACTTTTTTAAAATCCAAAACAACAAAAATATTTGTATTTTTCTTTTAAATATACCAATCCCGAAAATTTTGTATAATGAAAAAAGGACAAAAAAAATTAAAAGAGAGAGAGTGAATGAAGAAAGATTAAAAAAAATATATAATCAGCTTATTTAAACTGAAAATATGATAATATTTTGATTGTGCACTATTATATTTAAATAATAGTATTTTACATGTATAGCATCCACGATAATTTTAACAAAAGACCCTGCTGTTATTTATCAAATATATATTAAATAATACGTTCATTTAGTTTCTTTTGAACAAAATGTGTTGATATTATTATTGTTAAATCAAATATTACGTAAACATTGTATCTTTTTAAACACCAAAGTAACTTCCGATTTAATTTTCTCTTATTATCATATTAATCTTCTTTTAGAAACATGATACTTATGCTATTGCAAGAAACATTTAAATATTAACCTTTGTCAAAACGATTAGTCATGCTTAATTGTATTTCCAACTTCTAACATCTTTAATAATTATTTTTATTTAAATAGACAAAGTTACTTATTAATAACTTATGTAAACACTTCACCTAAGCGTTAATTTGATTGGCTTTTAACTATATCTCTAAAACAAAATATCTTCTCTTTACTATATCTATATTGCAAAAAGATTTGTAAAATAATCTATATAAGCAAATTTGGAAATTTATTTTTATCCAACACATTTCAAGAGAGAGAAGAAGGTAAGTAGAAAGATTTTAAATTGGTTTCGGTTCAAAAATAATGAGGCTTGTAATTCGTTTATGATACATTATATTTTGTTAAACCCTTTTACACCCTCTTCTTTGCTTAAATGTACCTTTCCCATAAATAAGTAAATATTTATTGGATTTGATCTTTTTAAATCTTACCCATAAATGATCAGTTATTGAAGATTAAGAAGAATTTGGATTAAATTCCTACCTTTTCAAAGAAAAAAATTCTTTGCTTTAGATTTAAGATTAATAACTCTAACTTCCGTTTGTCTTTGTCTTTTGTAGCATTATTCCTGCCACCAAAAAAAAGTAGTAATAATATATATAAATATAATTTTTAAATATATCTACATATATATTCTATTTTTGCTACTAGGCAGTTACTGTTAGAGTTTAATAAAAAAAGTAACATTTTTTTAAATGATTTATGGAAATGACATTTAAAATTTCTTCTAAAATTATCTTTTTTGATGTCATTGGTAACAGAAAATAAAAAGATAATAATCCTTTTTAAAGATTTAACAATATAATAAAATTGAATTTTTATTAGAAAGTTAATTTACTCTTGTCATCATTCAAATTATTAATTACTTTCATATATGTCTTTTTACCTAAATGATGGTTGTTCCGTTGATATCTAAATTAATGACACAAAGTTTGTCGCTAAACTGAGGGCTCTAAAAAATTAATTTATATAAGGAGAAATTGCAAAATTAAATAAGAAGATAGATAAGAAAAATTGTATATAATTATAATAAAAAAATTATTTCTTTAATCTATCTTCCATAATTTACAACCCCATAAACAGGTTCCCCCCATCAATGGCGTTAAAGTTCTTTTTTTTATCATTTAATTTCAGTAATTCTCAAAATGATATGTGAAAATTTTTTCTCCAATATGAATGTCTTTATAATTTTAAATAATAAAGTAAAATTTGATCTAAATAAACTAATCTTTTCACCTACCCGAGTGAAACACTATTTATTTATCATAATGATAAATTTTTCAATTGTGCTTTTATTATATTTATAAAGGTGAAATAATTTGAATTATATTTCTTTGCTACTACAAATATTGTATCTCCCATGTTATATGTATAATATTCTCAGAGAATTCTTAATATAAACGTGAAATAGAAATAATTTTTGTTTAATATTAATATATAATCTGGTATATTGGTCAGGCCTCAGGTAAGCTTCTTCACCTTATCATCTTCGATACATCACACTTTATATAATTCTCATATATTTTATTTCATTGTTAGGTGGTATTAATCTCTAACCTCAAAAGAGGAAGACAGCGCTTTTTTGATTGACAAAATCTCTTTTCATCTCAAGTTAACTCCACCTATATTTGTGAAAAGAAAAAGAAAAATTTTTGTAATATTATAATCAAGAATAGAAAAAGGGTGGTATTAAAAATAATAACAATCTTTACCTCATCTCTATATTTTGCCTTTCTATTTCCTATTTTATAATAAATATCATATACAACAAAACATCATTATTCTTCTATATATATCACAATCATAGAAGGCAAAAAGGCGGTTTTTATTGTATATTGATGATCATTACTTCCTATAAGCTTCATCATATTCATAAACATATTATCATTTCTTTTACTTTCATTCAACGAGAACTAAAACTACCCTTGACAAAAGTATTGGTCTGAATTACATTCAATAGATTAATATATTCATTCATTCATTCTTAACTAAGAACCTTCATCGAATATTAAACATATCTAGTAAAAAATAGGATGGAAGATTCTACACTTGGACAATATTCACCATCACCTAACAGTTCAAATGCTTCTAGTGTTAGTACACCATCTACTCATTTACAACCATATACACCATCATTAATTATTAATAATAATCAAGATCCCCAAACATTTCATGTACCACAAATTTACCCAGAAGTATCATCAAAAGTTGACTGGAATAACAGTTATTATCAAGAAGCAGCCTTACATATGCAAAATTTATCATTTTCATCACAAGATTCATCTCAACAAAATTTATATTCTAATATTTTTCCTAATAATACAAATTATCAAAATACAAGTATTTACAATACAAATATAGATTCTCAAAATACTCCACAAGAAAGTATTAATAATTTATATTATGATCAGGCTTTAGATTATAAGAATGATCAAGAACAAGGTAACTTTTATAATATCATATCTTTATTATTCTACCGTATCCTTCTAACATTTGTAATATGAATGTTTCTCTCTACATCTACTATATAATAAAGTTAATATATCTCTTTTATATTTTTATAGAACAATATGGTGAGAAGAACCAGTTAGGAGGAATATTTGTCAATGGCCGTCCATTACCTCTACAGATACGTAGAAAAATTGTTGATTTAGCAAGAATAGGTATCAGGCCCTGTGATATATCAAGACAATTAAAAATATCTCATGGTTGTGTATCAAAAATTTTAAATCGTTTCGCTGAATCTGGTTCAATATTACCAGGTACAATAGGTGGTTCTAAACCAAGAGTTGCTACACCAAAAGTTGTTGGGTATATACATCACCTCAAATTAAATGACCCAGGTATCTTTGCTTGGGAGATTAAAGATAAATTGGTTGAGGATAATATTTGTGAAAGTGGAAATACTCCAAGTGTTTCAACGTATGTTTTTATTTTCTTTTTCAAAAATAACAATATTATTAAATTTTATTTTATAGCATATCAAGAATATTACGAAATTTCCAAAAAAAATAGTACATTAAATCGTAGTTTAAAATCTTCACAAAAACCTTTTAATGTTACCAAAGATCAATCTATACCTCTCACTCAACAAACACATCTTGGTTGGTAATAAGTTTATTAAAACAAATCTTTTAATAAAAGATTAAACTTCATCAATTATTATTCAGTATTAATGGAACTAAAAATAAAATATTTAGTATAAAGGTATTTTTCTTGACTTTGTCAATTTAAAATAAATTTATACTATTTCAAATTTTCTTTTTATCAACATGGAATATTTTTAATCCACCAAATAATTTAGATGCTCTCTCCTCATCCACTATTTCAATTCCTTTTGTAGCAAGGTAAAGGTAGTCTTTTCTAGAATTTTGATAAAATGGTACAATCATGTGTTTTGATGTTGTAGAGGTAGTTTCGTTTAATGGTACAACATCCTCAACTTTAATATACCTATTTTGTCTGGTTCCAAAAAATGATAAATATCCAACTCTGATATATTCATTGCACTCAGACATTGAAATAACTCCGATTATTCTTGAATAAAATCTTGCAAATGCAAAAAGTAAAATTGGTGCTAAAATTGAAATCAAAGATACAACCATAAAGTTTTCAAAATTATATGTTCCAATGTATAGTTTATATGTTGCATATGGTATAAGGAATAAAGATGCTATTGTTTGTATTAACTTAGCTTTAGCTAAAAATGCCCCAACCCATATACCATGAAATCTATATACAGGTGTAAAATTAAGATCATCCACCATTTCTTTTAAATTAGATATTTCTTTTTTATTCATTTTCGATGTTGTATGTATTTTTCTTATACATGTCCCTCCAATTCTATTGAGAATTTCACTTTTTTCGTATGGATTCTGTTTTTGTGGTGAATTTTGTTTACGAAAGTTTAATACAGTATCTCCCGCTCCCTTTTTTTTACGTAACATTGCAGCACTCCTTTCACTTCTATAAATATTATTACGATAATTATTTTGAACTACCCCTTGTTGGCGTGATAATGCTTCTAAGGATGCCTGACGAGCAGCCATCCAAGTCAGCATTGTGCTAATCTACAAAAGCTAAAATAGCCTTTTAAATCTAATAAAAAAATGTTACTTAATAAAAAATATTTGTTAGAGATTCATAACTCAAAGAAAAAAAATAATTTGAAAAAATCAATCGAAATTGATCTAACTTTATATTAAAGCTTTTAAAAAAAATTCCTAATAAATTTAGAGGCAAATTTTACCCACAATGGAACAATATGATCCGGTTCTAAAAACGTTTTACTTGTTACAAGTTTACAATTCTTTATCAAACCATCTTTTTCATCCTCTAATTTTTTTTTTAATTCCTCATCAGAGGTAACCAACAACAATTGAGCTTCTAAATCCCTTTTACAACTTCTTTCACCAAAATTTGAACTGCCAACAATAGTTAACATTTTATCACTTTTATCATTGTACCAAATTCCTTTACCGTGAAATGTCCAATTTGGTTTTAAATATTCATATATCTTCACATTTTCACCATTCTTTTCATAAAATTCATTGCTTACATGGACATATAGTGATGGTATGTTGGAAGATAATCCTTTAGCCGTGTAGAATCCATTTGCTTGAGGTGAGGCTGTAATAATATTTACTAATCTATTTTTGTTATTTGTTATTAAATTAATATATTGTTCTGTTAAATTAAAATAACCGCTAGCTATAGTAATTTGACTACCACTATCTTGTTTGGAAAAGAGATTAACTAAGAAGTTATTTTCTTCATGAATTCCATAAGTACCCATATTAAGTAATGGATAAAGTGAAGTGTTGGTATTATGTGAAGAAAGTTCCCCTAGAATTTCTAGTTTGTTTTGTATTGTCTTAATTCTACTAGTAAACATCGCTATAAAATCATTACGATTCCCCTCAAATGGGTGTATTAGACAATTATCGTCTAGTTTTAACTTTCCATCACTCTGTACCTTGAAGGAGGAAGTGCCAACAGCCTCAACTAAATCAGTAAAATACTCCGCTAACTGAGGACAATTTTTAATCAAAATATACCGATCTTGACGATTTGTAAAGTAGTCATGTGAAAGATTAGCTCCAGAAATTATTATGTCATCATCAAAAACATAAAATTTCATATGTTGTAGACCAACTATTTCATTCACTCTTTCAGGTAAAATCTTTTTCGTTATCCCCCTCAATTCTGGTGTGTGATATAGATAAATATTTCCTTTACCATGTAAATCTTTTAAAATACTTACTGAATTTGTTGGATGACCTCTTGTTCCTCGTAGATAATCACATAAAAAGTTCACTTTAAGTTTGTTATCATAAAAATTTTTATTACCAGATATTTGATTTATTAATTGTTTTTCCAACTTCCCTGTTCCCAAATATAATGTTGATAAAGTGATTCTCTTTTTAGCGTCACTAGCTAATCTCTAAAAAACGGAAGATATAAAATATAATAAATTAAACAAACACATAAAGTTTCGTAAAATTGTTTTGGTTCATAAATTATTTCAATGCTAGAGGATTTTATTGGAATACCACGTAAAGAAGATATCACATTATTCATTATTAGTAGAGATATTTAAATACATAAATTTATATTTATCTTTGTTTATCGATAAACTTTGGCACTCACTACAACCAATAATAAGGACGATGTTATAACTCTAAAAGAAAAATTAATGCTTTTCCAACTATTCGTTTGAAGATAAAACTGACAATTTTTAAGTTCAAATAACTATTTTGTTTATCAAATATTTAATTTTTGTAGTTTTAAGAAATTTATGAAGATAATATGTGATAACGTAACCTAAAGTGCAAAAGTTGCATAATCCGAAAGTATGTAAACAATTTTATCAGTATGAGATCATATTAAATAAATAGCTGTAATTAGTATCATTTGAAATTATTTTTTAAAAAATACTCTTAAAAATATACAAGGTGTTCAGGAAGTTACCAGAAAAAATTAAATAAAGATAACTTTCTGTAATGTTGACGTATTTGTATGACGTTATACCCATTTAAAAACACAACTTCTAGCTTAAAAATTTTTTAAAAAAGATGTGAAAATATCAATTTATGATATAGTTATTATCAGTTATATGACCTCCATTTTTTTATGATCTTTAGGTTTTTTTTAACTTTTTCAAAACAAAGTAACTTTCTGAAAACTCATTATTTTTTTACACTTTTAGTTCATCTGATAACCCAAGTTCTTTTCTACAATTTATTTAAAGAATCATTATTATATATCTACTTTATGTAAATATATAAATAATTTAGTGATAAACATTTATTAAACAATTGAAAATGTTTGGTCATATAAAAATAGTTAAATGGAATTAAAAATTACTTTTTTATGGAAAAATGAAAAAAAAATTTGTTTCATAAATTTATTTATAATATGTTATATAATAATGATTTTTAAACTATTTAGTAGAACAGAAATTAAGCTATCATATGCACATAAATATGTAAAAAAATAATACATTTTCAAAAAGTTACATCGTTTTGAAAAAATTAAAAAATTCTTAAAATTATGAAAAAAATGGAGATTACATAAATGGTCATAACTATATTATAAATTGATGTTTCTGCATCCGTTTTGAAATTTTTTTTAAGTTAGAAGATGTGTTTTCAAACAGATATATTAACACAAAAATACGTCAACATTTCAGAAAGTTATTTTTATTTAAATTTTTTCTCGTAACATCCTGAACACCCTGTATATTTAATTTGCAATTTTATAAACATTGATAATAAAGGGTGCTTGTATTACACTAAAAAAATAACATCTTTATCATACCACCGCCTACGAAATATGATTAAAATGTTGTAAAGGTAACAAAAGTATAATAAAAAAAGTGTAAAATTATAAAAGAGATAAATGTTAAATTGGGAGCTAATTATTATACATGAATGCCATTTCATACATCATTAATTTATCTAGTTGGATAAAAAGAGCAATTTTAGTAAATTCATCTTTACATTAATATTTTTCTCCTTTCACATACTATTTTTTGCACGATTATTCCTATTATATTTTGTTTAAATTCATTAGTTAAAAAAAATTATCACAGTATTAATGTAATACTGATTAATTTGTTTTTGCAAATGCTTTATGAAGTAAACATATAATTTATATTATTTTCTACATTTGTTATTTTGACAGATTGAGTTACGGTATTTTTATTCGATTTTATAAAAAAATCCATCAAGTATAATAAAAAAATTTAGATCGTGAAAAAAACAATGAATAATTCAATGTGGAAGAATGTAAATGAAAATAAGGGAGAAGTATATAATTTAGTAAACGAGAATTATATATATGGTGCTATTGAACTTTTAGTATTAACTACAATCTCAATTGTTCCCAACTTCTATTTTTTTTTAAGATGTTTGACATATAAAAATACTTTTTTGCAGAAGTTGCATCGAAAAATTATTTTAATAATGTCATCAAGTTACATGTTAGCATCAATAACATCACTAATTGTTGTTATCTTTTATCTTATTAATTATGTATTAGAGACCAAAGTAAACATATATATGTGTAATGTTTTAAGAAGGATAGCAACAATATGTACAAATTTTGTTTATGTTATGCCACTTTTTATAAGTATTGAAAGATTTTTTAATATTCTTTTTCAAAAATCATTTAATGTAATACTTTTAACAACAGTTATTATAATAATAGAAATACCAAATATTTCAAAACAATTGTCATCAATAGTGTCATCTCATGTTACCAGA
This sequence comes from Strongyloides venezuelensis, assembly GCA_963280985.1. Lineage (NCBI taxonomy): Eukaryota > Metazoa > Nematoda > Chromadorea > Rhabditida > Strongyloididae > Strongyloides > Strongyloides venezuelensis. The sequence continues at coordinate 21,163,093 of CAUJLX010000002.1, read as the reverse complement.
ACTTCAGATTCTATTTGTGGAGTTACTATTGTTGTGAGGATAATGAATTTATTAATATTATGAATAATGTTTCATATAGTATCACTATTGCAGCATCAATCATTGGTTGTATTATTAATTTTATTATTTATATAATAAGTGTTAAAAAATTATCAAAAGGTCATCCAAATAAAACAATTATTAAGCAGGAAAAAGCTTTGTTTATTTCTGTCCTTATTCAATCTTCTTTTCCGCTAATATTTTTTGGTACATCTTCCACTGTACCTTTTATTATAGAAAAATGTAAGTTTATACAAGTAAAACGAAATTAATATTTTTTTATAGTAAAAACATCTAAGGAAATCGGATGGAGAATTGTTGATTTCATTATTTATTTTGGATATACAACATGTATTCTGGTCTCATCATTTTTTGTAAAAGCGTTAAGAAACATGGTTTTAAATGACTTTCGAATTCTTAAAAAAGATACAAGTGTTATTAGACTTTTTAAAAGTACTTGGTAATCTGATTTTAACAAAAATATAAAAATGCTATCTCATTTAAGTGACGCTATAAATATTACTCAAAAAAAGCAGTATTATTGTTTTAAAAAAATAATTTGAATTTTTTAATTGTGAATAATAAACTTATTCTAAAATTTTTCTTTATCGTTATCTAAATGAAAAGTTTAGACTAGATTGTATTAAAAATATGTTTATTTTAAAGTTATATTATAATACACTATTTTGCAGCTTCATAAACTTATATCAATATGTTAATTATTATTAAAATATTATTAATATTTAAATTTAATCAATTTTTAAATATACTTTTTTATCCCCAGTCATCTAATACCTCTTCAAGTGTTGGTTCCTCTTTCAAAGTACAGTTTTTTCGTTCACCTCTAGCAATTTGTTCCTCTCTTAACGTCCTTGCAATTTTAGAGGGTCTTGGTCTTTTCTTAACATTCTTATTAACTCCCTTAACTGATGATTCAAATATTCCTTTAGAAGATAGTATTTCTTCGCTGACTTTTTTCTTATCATCACCTATAGGCTCTATTTTTGTAGGTTTTTTTGTATAAGAAGGTTCTGGTTTTGGTGGTTTAAATAACATTTTCTGGTCTCTTCCGATATTTTTTACACCTCCAGATGTTTTAACTCCTAACTCCTCAACAGATGGCTCCCAATCATCATTAATATCTTCAAATGTTGGATGATTGTCTTTTTTTGTAAAAACATTTCCTTTAGCTATCTCTTCCTCTTTTAATGTTCTTATACTTTCAGCTGGTTGGATTATTTCAGGTTTCATTGACACACATGTTGCTGGTCTTACTGCTGTTATGTCTTTAGCAACCTTTTTATTATGAGCTCCAAAAAGATTACCAGTTGTTATAGTAGAAGGTGTATTATTATTTTTGGGTTCTAAAAACTTTTTACAACTAGGTATGCATAGAAAAACAATGTGAGTTATAGTACTTATAAATGGTATCCAAAAAAATATTTGAATTAAAAAAATAATCATTTATTGTATAGTAATTTTTAATATTATTAAGATTATGTTTATATATAGATATATTTATATATAATATGAATGTCAAAAACAAATTTTTTAATTCGTATAAAATTAAATTTAAGGAGATTTTCCAAATATTCAAAAATCAATCACATTTATTTTTTTATATCAAAATTATTGTCATATTATTCCTAACAATAAGATTATAAATATATCATTATTTATGAAATATTTAAACAAAAAGGGATTAGTAAAAATTTTATTTACAATTTAATAGAAACAATTTTATCGTAAATATTTTTTTCTTTTAAAAATCAAATTTATTTTTATTTACAAATAATTTACAAATAATCAATACATAATAAAAAAATATACAAATATAAAGAATGGGATACTAAATAAAAAAATATGTTTCTAATAAACTATTATATTAATAATGACACGCAAATTAACCGGAGATGAGATACTTTTTTGTATTTGAATAAATAGCTGTGTTGAGGAATTATCAAAATATTGTTTTTAACAGGCCGCTGAGACACAATCAGCAGACTCAGATACAACAATACCTCCATTCATTGTTTGTAGTTGACCTTCTGATATCGAACGAGTATCGAGAATTTGTACGTTATTTGAGGATATTTCATTATCTTGTTCTGTTGATGGTACCATGATGGTTGTTACATGATTATTTGTCGATGAATTATTATCAACTATATCTCTATTATCATATAATTCATCTTCATTTGACTCATCAATTGAAGCTATACTACTTCGATTACCATTTGGATCTATAGCAAATATTCCTTCCTCTGAACTAACTTTACTTGATGCTGTGGAATCGACTGATGTCCATGATTGTGGTCTACCATTTCTTTGAATACCTTTACCATCAAAAGTTTCACTTTTGTATTCCTGATTCAGTTATACGACATTCATTTAATGACAATCTTGATGTATCTACGTTTTTATTCTCTTGTATTGTTTGAAGAAGTTTTCCTATACGTTGTATCCATTTCATTCTACTAGGATCATCAAGAATTGTAATAGCAAATCCTTCATTTTTACTATTATCCCATATTTCAAATTTATCTGAACCAGCTTTACTAAATTCAGAGAAACCTAATATTTTCAATGGAATTAAAATTTTAAATTCATAATATTCCGAGTCCAGAGTTATAGGTTGATTTCTCTTCTTGCACAAAACAACACCATGATCAAATAAAAGAATAAAACGTCTTTGTAATTTTCCCAAATCTATGATTTTTCTTCTTAAACGACATAACCTCGCACTCTGTATGGAGACGTAGGCAACCCAAAAGGCTAAGGTCACCATTAAATCCAGAGATTCTTAATTGTTGCATGTCAGCATTTAATTGTGATAATAAATCTAACATTGCTGCAATTGCTGTCTCTATATCGGAGCGGAAAACAACATCACAATGGCGGCTTAACTCTTTTAGAAGTAATTGATATTTTGTGATTCTTTGTATTGGTTTAAGAAGATAGGCGCTTAATGGCAATAAATGTTTGGCTCTCCTTTGGCAATCATTGAAAAATTTCTTCCCTTCTACGTATTCACGACGGAAAGTCTCACTTTGTGATTTATTTTGACAGTATGGTCTATATAAAGATAGAAGGCGATTTCTTTCAGATATAAATAGACGACATATAGATGGGATATCGTTATTTGCATCCATTAATGCTGATAAAAAGACGTTATTATGGTATTCTAATAGGTTTCTTAAGTTTCCAAATATCAATGAAGACTTCCCTCGTACTGGTAGTGGTAAAGTATTAGTATTTTCTAAACTCTCGAATGGTAAAATATAAAAATCAACAATTGATGCCAATTCACGTACATAAGATTGTTCGGTTGTCATCTTAAAAGAATTAAGTACATTATAATTTGTTTACTTTTTAAATAACACTTACCAATTCGTTTAAAACAAAACTTGCTATACCGTTTGTATCTCTATGATTTTCTGTCTCCAAACTAAAATTGGTTGTTGATGGCATATCTTCAACTACAGTGCACTGTTGAAAATCGTTAACAATTTCAATATCTTTCTAAAAATATAACAAAAAATATTAATAAAAGTAACAAAAATCTTTTAACTTTAAATAAATAAATCTCTTTTTTTTATATCTTTCTCTTTACTTATATTTTTTCACTATAAGTATTATTCTTAAATGTTTTATTTAAGGAATCAAATAGATGAATTCTTGTTAAATATTATATTTAAATAAAGGTAAAAGCTTATTACTTGCTTAAGAGAACATTTGAAAAAAAGATTATTATAAATAATACAAATCACAAAAATTCTTTCTCTTAGAAATGAAATATGTGCAAGAAAAAAATAATAAAAAATGTGGTTTCTAAATTCCTTAAAAATCAATATATAATTATTATTTGCTACCTAACCTCTTTAACTAGAACTTTAATTTTAATCAAATTTAAAAGAAATATAAATTATATGTCTAAATGTTATCAATGATAAAATATAACTTTCAATAACAATGTAAAAAGCATCTTTAATTGTTTTACATAAATCATTCTAAACAAAAGACGTAGTACAAATGATGAAAAAAAAATGTTATTAAGGGAAAATAAAAGTTAGATTAAATAAAATTAATTTTTAAGATGTTTTTCTAAGATTGTTCTTAAAAGATCAATTCTAATTATTTTAAGTTTAAAAATTGTTATGACTAATTTTCACGTAACATAATTTAGTAATTAAAATAGAATTATAATAGTTTAACAAATTTCATGATAATGCTAAGAGAAGAAGCTAGGTCATCATTAGTTATAAATATTGCAATTACATGATTTATAAAATGTTACGAACGCAATACTCCAACTTTGTTTTTTGTACCTTTAAACTATTCGTGTATAACGCATCAGGGGAATACTTTAAGGCATATCTTTTTAAAGATTTTGATGAATGTACACCTAATATACAAGATTATCTTTTAAAAATCTCTAAATAGGATATAAAAAGAAAGAGAAATGACTTAAGTGTTTTTAAGACATTTAGATAAGTAAAAATTCTAAAGACGTTAATTAATCACTCGTTTTCACTTGTTTGAAATTTTAAAATAAATTTAGGAAAAAAAAAATAAGAATAAAGACATACCATAGTATCATTAAAACCTTTTCTATCATAATCATCCTCCTCATCACTGAATTCAATACAAACTTCTTCTGTGTATTTTTTTGAATTTTTTTCTTTGTTTGCTATAGGATTCATCTTTAATCTTAATGATCTTGTAGAAGGTTTCCTTTGGAATAGACCTTGAATGGAATGTGGTACATCAGTTGTCATGAAAGCTGAGACTGCTTTCATATTTCTCTTAGCACGAGACTCTTTTCGTTCACCTGGTTTGGTAATAGTATTACGTAACCTTATTTGTGGTATATCTTCATTTTCATAAATATCATCTAATCCTTTATTTAACACTACTTCTCTATTATTTATATTACGGGATTGTTTTGTAATAGGATCATCATTGGTATTGTCATGTTCGGGGGTAGTCATACTACTATTTGTAGTTGTGGATGGTCCTGATGATGATGAAGAAGAAGTAATAGGAGAGGAAGAGATAGAGGATGATGGTAATAATATATTTTTCTCTTTATTAGGTGGATTATCACTTTTTGATAAAAATATTTCACTCATATATTCCATTCCATTATCAGTATGATTAGTCTTATTAAATAGGAAGACTCTTTTAGCACGAAATGAGTTGAAAAGTCTAGGAAGTCTACGTTTCATTTCAAGAATTGTTATATCTTCACTACCAATAGTGAAATCTTTTTTAACTTCACTAGTAAGTGTATTAGAAGAAATATTATCTATAGAAGACATATTATTAAGAATATTTGACATGATAGTATATATATAAAATAATAAAAAAAATGATAATAAATAGTTAGTTGTGAAAAATATGAAAATAGAAATATAAAAGTGTAGGAAATTTTTAGATTAAAATACATGTTAACAAAAGGAGGAGTAACTATATATAAATATATATATAAATTCTTATCCCTCTTTCCTATCAGTAGAGGTGGTGAAGATTTTTGTAAATGTAAAAGTTAATATTATCAGTAAAGTATAGTTAGATAAAAAGATATTTTATAAAAATAACAATTTAAAATAATTGAAGAATGTTGTTACATTTTAAAATTGTTCTTATCATGTTTTAAATTATCTATCAATCTTGAGGAACACAAAAATTTGTAGTTATATTGTCTATATTTTAGAAAGTCCTCAATAATAAGGTAATTATTGAGAGGGAGATATATTATTATTATTATAAGATAAGTAATGTTAAAGTCATTGAAAAAATGTTATGTGTTAAGCAAGTATCTTTGGACACTTAATTAATCTTTCTTTACTCTAATCATTCAATTACTACCACCAAAAGTAAAGATAATAAATAATAAGAGTGGGAAGAAAATAAATAATAATTTGAAATGTACTTTTTAACTTAAATTAATAATTGAATAAAATGAATTAATAGGAATAATGATCAGTTAAACTATATCTATAATATCTATAACTCAATGATTTTTAAAACGGATAAAGGCGGTAAAATGAAATTAAGTATTCTAATAATGATGAAATATTATGTCAAAAGATAAATATTCACTAATAATTGATAACATTAAATGTAAGATCACACCTGTAATATCATTAATATTGATATTATGACACGATAATACATTAATCATAAATAATACATTGTTTAAGGTTATTTTATAAAAATCTTTCTATCTATTGAATAATGAAGACTATTAAATGATTAAAAATATTTTACTAACAATAGTAGAAATAGTAATTTAAGGAAAAAAACAGTATGATGCCCTAAAATTGTTGGTTATCTAAGAAATGGTTATAAAATTTATATTAATAATAATAAAATTATCCTTTTTAGTTTGAAGGTTTTTTTCATTAAACTCAATGTCATAATGAAGACGATGATATATAATATTATGATTATTGTGTTTTTAAACTCAAACAATGTCTATTTAATGATACATTTAAATACAATGTTTGTGAAAAATTATCATAACAAACACAAGATATATTATTATTGTTTAAGGGAACTTATAAATGAAAGAAAAAGTTTGCTACATAATATATATAAATATCACCGGAAGTAAGTAAAACTACTTTTGTTTAAAAATATAAATTTTTAAAATTTACGTGATTAAAAATAAAGTAAATTAGAATAAATGTATAAATAATAAATCTTTTCAAGTTAATACAAAAATCTAGTTAGATACTTTTTGCACTTAAAAATACATTAAAATTAATTTTTCATACAAACAGCTTGCAATTTTAAAATCACTATAACATAACAGCTTCTTTTTTAATTGATTTTTCCCTTAAGATTAAAATAAAGAAGTTTACGTTATTATTTATTAAAGTTTAATCCCTTAAAGAAAAGTGAAAAAAAAGGTTTTATTACGTTTTACAATAAATTAGTGGTAAAAAAACTAGATATAATCTAATATTTTATAAAATATTTACACACATATATCTATTACTCCCCCTCTATTAAATGCCGTTCTAATTAAAAAACGACATAAATAAAAATTTATTGAAGGTCGTTATTATTATAGTATAAAATCTATGACAAGTGTGAACATTATGATAAATTGTGATATTTTCGGAATGATTAAATATAAAATTTAAAAATGGCACAATTTCTTTGTACCTTTATTTATTGAATAAAGACATTTATTTATTAAGAAATATGATATAAAGGAATGAATAAAAGTTTTTTTTCAATAGTATTAGAAATACATTTGGGTTTAAAAGAAAACTTAATGATTCATAACATTTTTTAGATGTTGTAAAATATTTGTCAGTTTTTTCCCACATTTATAATACGATTGAACATAACATAGTATCAAAATGTGGGAAAAGAATGATAAGAAGTACATGAAGTTGCTAAAAATATCAAATATATGTAAATATGGATATTCATTAAACTTTTTTTACATAAATATCTTCAAACTCCACTATAAAAAGTATTGATAAATGGAGATGATAAATTGTTTTTTTTTACAAAAATATAGTAGTATAATAAGTTACAGAATTTTCTATTCTTTTAAAGTGTTTATTAATGTATCTATACATATATAAAACATAAATATACTACTTATCAAAATCTCAAGTGAATTTTTATTAGTTTAATGGCTATAACTGTTAAAAGAGTATATGTTATTGAGATTTTTATTGTCTTATAAAAATTAGTATCATTATAAATGATAAATTATAAATGGAAAATAGCTTAAATTATTGTGTCTTATAAGTAAACAGTGATTCATGACATGTAGATAGGACAAACAAAAATAATAATCATGATTATTTGTGGTGTAAATTATGTTAAATTAGTTGTCACCAGAGAATAAATTTATTAGATGGATTAAAATATATGGAGAAAGAAAAATTAATTATCATAAAATAGAATTTCGTTAAAAATATTTATTGGTATCATGTATTATTACAACAAAAATCACTTCAATCATAACAATAATGTTGGTAAATAAAATTTTTAAGTATGAGAAGTCATAAATCTATTTAATGCCTACAAAATCACAAATCTTTGGTTTTATTAAAATATTATTAAAGGGTTGTTAATTTTTAGAGTATATTGCAATGATAAAATTATATAACTATAAATGGTAATAAAAATTGTAAATATAAAATACTATATTTTATTTTAAGGAAGTTTTTGACCGCCATTTAGTAACTATCAATTAACCTTTTATACAATTTATTCTATAAAATTTATTAGTTTTGGGTAACAAGTATTTAACAAAAATTGTACAAACTATATTAATATAACAAATGTTTAGAATAAATCTTTTTAAAGAAAATAATGTACCATTTAACATTATATATAAAAATATTTTCCTCCACCTATAATCATAATAATAATAATAAAAAGTTTATAATTCACAGAAGTATAATAGGATTAAAATATATATATAATTCAAGTTAAGGATTATAGATATTAGTAAAAATAAGGATATTTTTTGTGAATTACCAAGTTATATAACGATTATTGTAAGAAAATATGATATTTATTAATACTTCTGGTTTGGTGAGGTATTTAAAAAAATGAAACAACTTATTATCAAGATTAAAATTTTTAAGAGTTCATTTTTTATGCTGATAAAAAGCCTGTTTTGATGTATGGTAATGGTCTATATAGTATCACTAATTAAAGAAAACCCTGATTATTATCATTTCGTGGAAATAAAATTTAATAATATCAGTAGTTGTAAAATGGAATTATATTATTTATTGAAATAGTACAATTGTCTATAAGCTTATCGATAAGTGATATATAGATAACTGATCAAGTGTTCCTTTTTATTACTACAAGAACCATGCTTGTTAATCACTATATTTTATAGGTATTGGTAAAAGATAAAAGAATATGACAGATGACTGGTAAAGAAGAACGATTTGAATAATGATTAGAATGTTTATACAAATATATGTATATAATATTTATATAAATACAGTATTTGTTGAGGAAAATATTTTGTTATGATGAATATATATATGGAAAAAGAAAAATAAATATTTTGATTAGTAGTTAACTATAAAAGTTACAAAGATGAGAAAGGGCCTAAATATATTTGCTGAACACCATTTCAAGCATTATATTTTCTCCTCCAACTATCAAAGATCTTTTTAATTATTGTTCCTCTCTATCATTTCCCTTAAATAGTCTTTTGATAGTGAGGTTAATTTTTACAACAAGTAGCTGATAAAGATTAATGAGGAATATTAAGTACTTCTTGGTGCTAGAAACTATTGTTTTGGTGGTAGAGTAAAAGGCTTTTTATGTGACAGTTTTACAAAATACATTTTTAATGTACCATTAATAGTTATAATAATAGCTATTTAAGATAAATTATTATTTGAACTCTTTTCATCATAAGACATCAACAATTTTATCCTTTTTTTGATGAAGAAGAGAAAAATAAAGTTTTGAATAAATGGAAAATAAAACTTTACAATGAAAAGATATAAATTTTTTAGAAAAAAGAAGTTTATTTATAATTTAAAGAGAAATCGTTTTATAAAAGTGTCTTCAAATAATCTTATAAATACTTTGTATTTTCAATATAGCATGACTGTGAATGATAAAAGATGAAAGAAGTATTATTTAAGCATTCTATTGGTCATTACAAATGATGCATTTACAATAGACTCTTACCATTTAGTAAAAAATCTGTAAATTATATCATTTAACATAGACCATTTGTAAAAATAATTAATTAACGTCTTTAAAATTGATATTTTAAATGATCACAAATCATTGTGCATAAAAATTTTTAATATTAAATTGAGAAAGATATAAAAATTAGATGAAAAATACAATTTTAGTTTTTTATGACATAAACGTACCTCTGATGAAATTTTATTATCACCATCAAACATATTATACTCTTTAGCAGGAGTTGTAGGTAATGATTTTTCTGGAGAAACAACTTGAACTGGTTTCTTTAATTCACGCTCACTATATTTAAGTAAGGCATCTCTCCTAGCGACACCCATTCTTCTTATATCGTCTATTCTTTCAGCAACCTAAAAATAATTAATTTTATCATTGTGTTATTAATTTTTAAAAAAAAAAATTACAAAAAAAGAAAGATATATATATTTAAATTCCCTTTAATCAAGATTGATTTGATAAATGAGAATGTACTTCTAGAAAATATGGTGAAAAAAATTAGTCAGTGTCCTTGACAAGTAAAAATAAATACATATTGTTTCTGTATTAAAACTATTCATTACCCTATAACTTTTTTTCTATTTTACTCTTATTAACTTTATCTTATTAATATATATTTGTCCTTTATACGTATAAAACTTTCTTTCTTATCCTGTTTTTTAATATATAGGAGGTTAAATGTACCCTCTAAGATGAGAAAAACTATTATATTCCATCTTTTTTTTAATACCTCCTTTATTTCTATAATATTATCCTTAATACAATAAAAGCAAAAAGAGGGAAAACAGATGAGTAAAAAGAATATAGGATGAAAAATCTTTACTTCATCATCAATAGAATTTATCTAAAAATTATACATTGCTCACAAATTTTTTATCAAATAAATGAATATATATAAAAATTGAAAACTAAATAGTGAAAAAAAATTCCTAATCTTCGCAATTTACAAACAAAAATTATATATCTCATACTTGTTATGATCAAAAATATACTCAATAAGATATTTACACATATCTATAAAGATAAATCTTTAAAATAAAAGTAAATATTTAAGTGTTCGAAATATTAAAAAGATAAATATGATGTAGTAATTTATCACCAATAAAAACATGAATCTTACCTGAGCTAAAAGTGTACTCGTTTCAGTGGTTGTCAATAGTATTAAACTATTCATTGTCTGTTTAGCGTTAAAAGGTTCTAACTGTAATTTGGATCCTTCCATCAAAAATTCATCCATTTTTGAAATGGTACTTGCTATAGTTGTTGGATTAATATCTATTGGTATATTTGATAGAAGTTGAACTCCTGTCTTACACCATTTATTGGCCTAAAAGTTAATAATATTATATAGATATAGGTTATTTTTATTGTAAAAAAAGATTTAAAGTAATTAGTATAGTTTAAGTAAATATAATGAATGGGAGAATTAATTACTATTGTTACAATAAGTAAACTTTTGTAAAAAGAAACAGATTTGTTTTTGGGCTCATCCAAAGATTATTTGGTTTTTTAAGTTTAATGTGTTAAATGTTACCAATGGGTCAAGTATCTTATTAAGCACTTTTTATATATGGTAATGTGTAGGAAATGTGTCAGATGGTTGACAAAAAGAACTTTAAAGAAGAATAAACGTGCCATATTATAATAATGTTACTTTCTAGAAGCGGCTTTGGCAAAAAGACAAAGCAAAACATTTGTTTCTTCTTAAAATGTCTCACACTTCATTTTAAATAATATTGGATTTTTTTTACTACAATTGAGGGAGGAAACAGAGGAATAAAGGCAACAACTACCCAGATGGAGAATTTAATATATCAATAATTAAACAATATTGACCAAATGTTAATTCATATAGAGTGTTATCACCTATTCGTGTCCACAAAATATAAATGTATGGTAAATACTATTTTTAAGTGACATAAAACAATTACATAATTCAATCATCTGGATTATATTTATAATAAATTACCTAAAAATAAATTATATTAAATTTTTAATACATTAATATATATTTTATAAGTTGATTAAGTAACTTATACCTTATGTTAAAAAAATATTATTAATAAAAGTGTCAATTTTATAATATATATCCTTCAAAATATGTCAAATACTATTAATAATAAAAATCAACTTTAATGTAAATTCTAAAAAATAAAGTATTTCAATAATAATTTATTGTAAAATTTAGATATTATATTATGATAATAAATGGATATTTTATTAAAGTTATAGCAAGTGAATAAATAGTTATAAAAATGTTTATACACATGATCGTTAATAAAAGATAATATACAAGCTATTATATTTATATAGCGGAATTCTTTATAGATAATAAAGTAAATTGTAATATCAAGTGATAATAAATTCATCGTAAAAGATGAGAAAAGGTTAAAATCCAATGATTTAGAATCCCTTTTATTAGCTTTTCAATGAAGAAATATTAGATATAAATTGAAGTATTTAAAATGACACTATAAAAACTTATTAAATTACTATACTTTTTCAACAATATAATAAAAACACCAAAAATTTGAAAATAAATTTAATAAAATGCTATGAAAATATATCTAGTAGATGGTCTTTTTTATGCTTTTTTAATTGAGTATATATAAATAAATAATAAAATAGAATAAAAACATTTTTGTTAAAGCATTACAGTTGACACTTTACTGTACAAAGAGATTTAAAGATTAGATATGTCAAATTTATAAATAAAAATAGTTTAGTTACAATGAATTAAATATAGCTGTTAAAATACCAAAAAATTTTGTGATTTAAAATAATAAAGTTATATAATATATAGAAATGTTATCTACTAATTAATAAATCAAATAAGATAGATTTTTTAGAACAAGCGTTAATTCAAATTAAAGTTATAACATTGAAATTGTAATTCAAGGTGTCATGGTAAATTATAAGATTTTCTGAGACGATTGATATTATCTTGTTTTTAATGCGTTTAATGAAAAAAGTTTGTGTCATATTAAGTATATAAAAAATATAAATAACTAAATTTGAATGATTATAAGGTTTGTTTAGAATGTTTCAATGACAGACAACTTTTTAATATCATTTTTTTATAAACAATGATTGGTAAATAATATTTTTCATTAAAATATGTAATGGTATTATAAACAAAAAAGAGATCAAAACGTTTTGTTTATAAATAGAATGGATGTTTTAAAAATTAGTAAGATTTTGTGTATAAACTGACCTCTGCTATTTGACGATGCATAGTCATGCTTAACTGTAAAACCTCTGCTCTCCTATTTAATGCTGATTGTAATGCTTCCGCCATCCTTGTTAATTCATCACACTTTGGCAATAAACTTCCGCTTAATTGATTGTCCTGAGAATGGTTATTTATTAATTCGTCGCCATCTTTTCTTAAAACGTGTGCTATCTCAACATCCTCCTAAAGGAAATTAATGATAATAGATGTGGTTATTTTTATACAATAAAAACAAACCTTTGCCATTTGAACATATTCTTTATGTTCATCAGCCAGTACTTCTGCTCTCTCCACAGAATCACCAACTTCACGATGTTCCTCAAGATAAATCATGTGTTTAGCGAAATTTGATTGCAACTACAATAAACCATAATTATTAAATAAATATAAAAGTAGTTATGTAAGAAATTAAATTATGAAAAGACATAATCTAATAAAAATAAATAAAAACCTTTTTATCTTTTTTAACACATCAAAACTTATATACTAATTGATTATATGTTCTTTCTTCTAGTTTAACATACTTTATAAACACACTTGCTAATTCTTTATGCATAAAACTAAACATTTTCAATAAATTTTGTCATAAAGAAAAACTAATAGACATCATTTATCATAAAAAAATTTTTATCACTAAATATTAAGAATACATACATAACATAATTGATGATCTTTTATTTAACTAATGTTAAAAAATGATGTGAAGAAGTGCTTAAAAATTAAAAATAAAAGAATTCATTTATCTATGCTTACAATAAGATAGTGAGAAAAGAATTTTATGGAAAAATGAGAATGATTTATATTTTAACAAAAAATTGAGGTATGAATTGGGGATGCAAAAAATTTAATTAAATATTCTTCTTAAAAATTCTATACAATCATTTTGTCTTTTTATACTTTTTAAACATATTTTATTTCATTCATTGATAGTTCTTTTATAGTGACAATATCTATTGTAAATTTAAATATATCTTCTATTTAAGGTCATAAATGATTTTATTAAAAATTTCTATTCTTTTTATTATTTTTTGTTAAGTGATACATATAGAAGAGGTAGGAATAGTGATTTGATCTATTTCTTAATATTATCAATTGTTAATCAAGCATATTTTGAAATATAATTAACTTATAAAAAATGATCCTTGATTATTTTCTTATATATAATTATCTATTAATAATAATAACAAAATGATCAGATAGACGAAATTGATACCTAAATATTTTAACGGACAAAAATTATTTTTTTAAAAACAAGGAGGAATATATGAGAAATAATATCTTAATAACACAAATATCTTTTTTCTTATAACAATAAACATAAAGCTTTAATAATTTATTTCAAAAGACAAGATTATATATATTAAAATATATTTCTTGAATGGTGGTTTTTATAGATTGAGTATAAAATAGAGTTGTAATGGTGTTATAAACAAGAATAAAAGAAAGAAATAATTATATAATTAATATTCGCATCGTATATAACTGTTTCAAGAACTAATATTTTTAGAATATTAATAAAAAAATGTATATGAAAAGATTACGAAACTTATTTATAATTTATATTCTTTTGTTATAGTTAAAAGATTATCTTTTTAGTCAATATTTAAATGTTAAAAAATGTCTTTACCTATTTTAAATATATTTTAATACTCACCTTTCGAAATCTTTCTTCAAACTTTCTTTGTTGAAGACAATTTGTAAGGCGTTGTCTGTGTTTCTCCCAAAATGTATCAAAACTTCGTTCTGTTTCTTCTAATTGAACTAACATTCTTTCAACAGCTGTTACATTGTGATATCGTGTTGGTGATAAGTCATCACCATGAGGCTTCTCCTCAGCTTGCCTTATATGACGCAACAATGACATACCTTTCCTAATTGCAATACGAAAATCTTCCTGCGAAATACTATTAAAAAATAAAAGTTTTATTATACTTACTTTTATTGCATCTCTATCACCACTTTGAATCTGTAAAATTCGTTCTGTTGTATCGACATCGTTGGGAAGTTCCGTTTCCCGTAGACATTTGGCAAAGTTTGATAACGATTCAGCTATCACAGAGGCAGAAGATTTCATTCTTTCAATGTCCTTAAAGAATAGTAATTAAATAAATTATTAACATTTTAAAATAAAAAATACTATTATATTTTATTTATTAATTTATCTATATTATTAATCAAAGAATAATTTGGCAACCTTATAATAGATAATTTTTTATAAAACTTTTCACTTTTAATTACTTCATTATCATAAGTATATATATTTAAGTATTAAATGATCTCATGATATATAATGGGGAAAAAATTTTCATAATCTTCTAGAATAGTATCTTAAATATCAATCAAAAAAGATGATGATATAAAAGAAAATTCTAGTTACATTAAAGTATGATAAAAGTATTTTTGTCTAGTTACCTGAAAAATAAGTCAATATATAAATAATAGTCACATTATTACAATTAAGTATGTAATTTCAATTTATTTTAAAATTTTAATAAAATAAAAATATATACTTTTCCTTCTTATTATTTATAAAATTATTAAAATTCAAAGCAAACTAACCATTCTATGATCAATCCACTCTTTGTGATTATATTTTAATTCTCCTCCAACATCCATCGTTAATCTTTCTGGACCAATATATTCACCCAATTCTGTGACGCTTTGACATATAACGACTTTATATTTTGTGGAATCGAAAAAATTTCTATACCCAACTTCAAGAGCACGTTGAAAGACACCCTCAGGTTTCAGAAGAAATATTAAACGTATTGGTTCAGGAAAGTAGTTCTATAAAATAACATTACAAATAAAAATATTATTAATTTTTGCTAAATATATTTTTACCATCGTATATTTGATATATGGAAAATAAAATAGTGTAAAAGTATTGTTTTAAAATAAATTAGATAGAAGGGGAAACACTTAAATATTTGTTTACATTTTTAACAATATACTCTTATTCAAAAATTAGATATCCTTTCTTGGTTGCACGTCAATGTGATAAGATAATTGTTATCTTATGGTTTGAGGGTGTGATATATATAAAGAGAGAGTAATTAAAAAGTGATATTTGAGGAAAAGTATTATATTGTTCTTTAATTATTTCTCATAAAAATAATATACATCTATTTAGAAAATAAAGTTTATGATATTGTGAATGAAATACTAATGGAGAATATATTACTACAAATAAAGACCTTATTTTTTCTTCTATTGTATTCAAAGTCACATATATTGTTAAAAAGAAAGTAATCAAATAGAAGAATAGTTTTTTTTTCAATACTATTCAATGACCAGTATCATTAACGAAGGGAATTGGTATCTCAAAAGAAACAGTTATATATTTTTTGTAATGATATGTAGTATATACTCAATATGTTTGTATCAGAAAAATTATAGTTTTGAAATAAAGTAGTTGTTTGATGTAAATTATCCTCAAAATAACACCTTAAAAATTATATATAAAAGTAAACAAATTCGTTTGTTATGTAAAATTTTTTCATACAAATTGTTAGTTATTTTAAATATTTATATAATTTTCTTTCAAAAGTAATAAATTAGATTTCACATGCTATAATTTATAGGTAAAATTTTTAATGTTAAAAATAAAGAAATGTATTTACTTAAAAATAAAAAATCCTAAATATAACGGTATCACAAGAATTGTATTTAAAAAAAATTTAATTTAGTGATTAACTAATGAAATTAGAAAGAAAATCAGAACTTAATCTAATTTTATCATTTAACAATCTGATTAATTAATTGTAGTTAATGAAATATAATCTCTTCAAAGAACATATGTCTGTATATGAAGAATATAAAACTTACCATTAAATAAGAAAATAAAATTCTCAATGAAGACCATTTATCATTTCTTCTATCTATTATTAGAACTAACCCTTTTTGTGTATCTTCAACCAATGGCACTTGAAATAAGTATGTGATTAATAAATGATATTGTTCGAATGTTATCTGACTTCTGGCATCAGGAAATGTTAGTATTGGATGACCTTCTCTGGTTGAAGCTCCGGAGATAAATGCATAGTTTGTATTTAAAATCTCACCGACCTCTGATACTTGAATTTTTTGCCTTCCAACAGTCATTTGAGCTTCTAAAATATAGAAAATAATTAGTTTTATGTTAAAAAAGTTAAAAACAAATTTTCTGATATATTGTACGATAAACTTTAAGGAAAAAGTTATTTTAAATGTATATAACATCTAAAAGATTATATCATATCAAAGAGCTTAATAAAAAGTTAAAAAACTGGTTTAACATAAACAAAAATAATATATCCTCTATAAGAGTTAATTTAAGGGTTAAAAATATTGTAAGAAAATAATACAATAGATAATATTTACTTTATTTCTACATTTAAATAATGATGTTTTTTATAGTTAAAATAAAAAATGATGGATAGAGATAATGGAATCTAATTGTGTATTGATTATTCTATCGCCCTATTCCTTTTATTTACAGTTATCAGAAACACCTGGTTATGGTATAGCTTAATATAGGCAAATAGAAGATCCTATAATTTACTCTTTCAGTGGTAATATAAAAAGGTGACCTTATACTTTTCTTTTATAATAACAGTTTAAAAGTCTCATTATGTTGTTGTTAGGATACATGTAAAGTTCAAAAAGTAATATGACATGGACAATGTGGTAAATTAAGTTTAATAATAATAGTAATGTTAACCTCATCATCAAATAAAATATATATGATAAATCAAATAAAATGAATACATATTTTGATTGATATAGGCGGCAATTATTATTATCAACAATAACTAAAATCTAGATGTTATGTTTGAATTCAATTGTTTAGAAAATTGAATAATATGATAATATAAATTATAAGGGCAGAAAAAAGATATATTTATAAACATACCCCAATCATTAGAATTATTCTCATCTTCTGGAGTTAATGATTCAGCTAACAACCATCCAGTCCCATAATAAGATGATGTTAGTAATGAATTTTTATTCCTACTATCAGGTGACATATAAAAGCTTTTGTCGTTAGCAGTACTTTTGTAACCAGAATCATCTAGAAATGATGCTTGTCCTAAGGTATTTTTAAAGATTGTTAGATCAAATGACAAGTCATAATTACTAAGGCCTCCTTTCTTAACACTACTTTTTTCATTTTTTGTTGGTCCATTGTAATAACTATAATTATAAGAATGTTTGTTTAATAATAATAGAGAGAAATATATTTTTTGTAATAAAAGATATGTTAATTCAATTATAAAACATACTCGAGATCAATTTTCGATGGTCTTATATGTTTTTGTTGTATATACTCTCTTGGTGTGTGATAAGTCAGTTTACAATGGTCATCAGAATCCTCAATACTTTTTGTTATTGATGTTGGTAATTGAAATATTGAGGTATCATTTTCTCTACAATATCCTGTACAATCGTCTTCCACTTGTGTTTGATAATAAGATGACGTCATTCGTCCTGAGGAACTAATAAAATTCTTAAAAATTATTTTGTAATATATTGAAACAGTGTTTGAAAATTACCTGAAAACATTGGTTTTTAGCTACAAAAAACGGATTCTCCATTCTTTTTTTATCATTTTTGTTATTCCTATGTGAATTATCTCTTGGATGCATTCCTTTTATAGGAATATATAATAAATCTCGTAGAGCCAATATTTTGATCTCTTTTCAATTACTTCCTCAATAGAAAATTTAGTAGTTATATTTTATATAGTAACAAAAATAACAAATAATTAAATATTCAATCTGAAAAAAATATAGCATTGACTATTAACAAAATGTAAATGGAATTCAATATATTTTTACATACATATGCCATATTTTATCATATAATTATAAAAATGTTGTGCTTGAAAATGGAAATATAAAGATAACTTATTTTTATTTCACACCCACAAAAAATAATTTTTTAATAACTGATTCTTTGTTTACCATTATTATGGGTGAGAATTAAATTTCTATACAATGTAAAGAAAGAAACTACAATTTTTCTTTTTGATATTATTATGAGTTTTCTCTACTATTATTTCTTTGTTATTAAAAAATTCGTAACGGTATATAAACCAATATGAGAAAAAGAAAAATATCTTTGCAAATGTATAGTTTTAATTAGTTTATCATTAAAAACTTTTGAAAAATATAAACGAAACTAATGAATATTTATTAGAATGGCATTCTAAATAAAATATATATTGATTAAAATGTAGTTAAATTCTATATAATGCTTGTTGATAAATAATTAAGTTGCTTTTAAAGTTACAAAGAGATATAAAAGATTGTTGTTTGTGAAATTAAATGATATATATGGGGGATTAGAAAATTATTTCACTACTCTTCAACAAATTTATTAAGATAATATAAATATATTTATTTGAAGTATAAAATGAGGAACGTTAATTGTAAAAGAGATGATTATTATATTATTTGATGATTGCGTGTAAAATTTATTTACTTCAATTCATGCAGACTTTAAATTTGTAATTTGATTAATTGCTTAGTTTAGCAAAAAGTGCTATTATGATTGATAGTGTTTGTGGAAGTAATAATTCTAATGATTGATGATAATAGTACAAAAAGGAGTTTGGAGATATGGGGAATCGAACCCCAGCCCTCTCCCATGCTAAGGGAGCGCTCTACCCCTGAGCTATATCCCCGGGCGATGGAGAAAAAATTATTTTGAAGCTATCCTAAAAATATCGTATTTTATTAATACCAAATATATTTTAATTAATTTTCCTAAAAAAGGAAATAAAATTAACCTTCAAAGATTTTAAAAATATTAATTAATATTCAATAAGATTATTTATCACTAGTTTTCATTCATTTGATGAATAAATTATATAAAAATGTAATAAAATGGAATTTAAAAGTATAATTTTTCATAATAAAATTATTTATAAAAGATTAAAGAACATTTTATTTTATATATAATTTATGCTTCATAAATTCTTAAGAATCCTTATTAGATGAAAAGAATAAGAAAACAAAAATAAGGTTGCTATTATTAATGGTCGTTGTAAATAGATTATTTCGACCATTTCAAAAAGTTTTAAGAAAGAGTTAAAAATTTTAAAGGAGATTTAAAATGCATTAAATTGTTGTGTGGTAAAAATAAGAAGATAGCTTAAATTTTTAAAAAGATCATGTTATGGATACACAGTAAAAAATTAATTATTTTGGTAGGAAAAAATATGGTTAATGAATAATTAATTGTAGAAAGGGTTTTATTAAAAAATAAATTTTTTATTTGATTATGGAAAGGAAATTACTGAAAAAATTCATTGGGTTGTAAAAATAGTAAAATTCTAATGAATTAAAACACTAGACTATTTATCAATGTAAATATATGACAAATAAATGAAAAACAACTTTTATTATTAATAGTTAAAGTTCAGAGATGGCATTTTTTGATAAAAAAGTTACTTTTAGTATTTCAAAAAATGTAAAAATATATTTTATTTTTGAAACAAATATGTGGAATATATATTATTTGTATATGTATATATTTATATCTGTTTCTTCTTTTTTACTAAAGGGACAGTTTGTGACTTTAATTATATAATGGGTGATTAAAGGAAAAGGAATTTGAGGCAAAGCTAGAAAACGTTTTTGGCATATAACATATTTAATCTTTAAGCATGTGAAATTTTAACTAATAAAATGATTGAATAATAGTAGAATGAAAAGTTGATAAGAAGTATCAAAATGTAGATTAGATAATAAGCTAGATATTTCATGATGCATGAAATATAAATAATTGACATATTGTCATAATTCAAGATTTATCTAAATGTTATTTGGATTTTTACTTTTTTCCAATTGTAGTGGAAAAAAACTCTTTTGGTGGAACAAGACAAAAAGAGCTTTGGTAAACAATATCCAAATTTATATACAAAAAAATTTTGACATTTAACTAGTTAAAATTGTTGTTTAAGAAAAGATGATGTTGAAATGGGGAATAAAAATTATAAAGCTTAACAGAAATAAGGAGTAAAATAGATATTTGTAATGTTTTTATAATAAATTTTTACAAAGAAATGACATTAAAAATGGTTCTCATATTAATATATACGAGAAGGAAGACACTTCAAAAAATTAAAACATTCGAGACGAGGTAATTGAGTAACTTAAAAAGGGGTATTTAGAATTTAATTTGAAAAAATATATATTTTGTGTATGCATATATATATCCTAGAGTTAATTTAACTCCCTTTTACATTTATTGAAGGAGGATGATTTTGTGAAAATAGATGTTATTCAATGAATCTAATACACAAAAGCGTCAATGCGCACTCAAGAGACAATATACATGTATTTGTAGATGGTTTAAATATGAGTTAGCTGAAATTATTTCCTAACAAGTAAAAAAGTGTAAACTTGGTTTTTATATGTTAAATAAGCATAAATAAATTGATAATAGTTTAAATTGGTATAATTTTTCAAAGTAGCAGATATAAGAGTAGAAATCTATATATGTTTTGGGATGATAACCTCCATAAGGAGACTTTTGATGAAAATGATAAGAGGAAGAAGCGATATCATTTATATTCATCATATGGTATATTTTAATTGTGATTTAAAAATATAATTACTGAGAGGATGTCGAAATAAGATACACTTCATTTCTCGTTGACTTAATATTTTTCCTTCACGTTTTAATAATGAAGTCAAAAATTGTAATATAAATGAAAAAAAAATTGATTAAAAAACATAGAGTGGAGATAAATATTTAAACTATTCTTTTATTACTACAAAGCCATAAAACTCATTAAAATAATAAAAGGAAAATATACATATCTCAGGAGTTGTAAAAACATACATGGATATTAAAAATATAAAAGAAAAAGATAAAAATTGAATTTATGGTATAAAGGGCACTTCTCATGACAACTCTCATTTTTGGCAATGTCTTTTTTGATAAATATTTAGCTTTTATTTATCCTTTTAAACTTAATAAAAAGATAAAATTTATTTCTATATTATCATATATAATTGAGGTGTCCTTATATCTAATAATTATTTATACTTAATTTTAATCCAAGATATTGGAATGAAAAACCAATGTAAAATGATATAATAATTATGGAAATAGAATAAAGCTCATATAAATACTAATATAATTAATTGCTACATCTCTAAATTATAATGTTATTTGTTTTCTTCATTGTAAAAAGTGTGGATGTTTTTAAGAAGAATATTTTGATTGGAAATAAAATGAAAAAAAGGCACTTTTATAATAAATATTAATAATAAAATGTCTATTTCAAAATATTTTGATGATTTTATCCATCTCGTTATGAAATCAAGTGGTAATTACTTCTTATCAATAAGTGATAACTAAATAACATTTTTTTTGTAAACATTATGTAATTTTTTTCCTCTCACGAGAATAAATAAAAATTTAATTCAATTTTTATTATAATAGTTTTCTAAAATATCCAGAAACTATAACAAAATATGTTTTTTAACTTTATTATTTTTTTCAACAATCTTTTTTATCAAAATCATTTCAAACTTTTATTTTATTAAAAAATCATATATATTTATTATACATAACAATTTAATCTATAATTTTATCAATTCTTATAAATATGTCCATTTTAAAAAAATATCCTTGTAGCTTCAATCACTGTAAAAATTTAATTTGGTTAATTTAATTAATATAAAGTAAAATTTCAGTATAAAATTGTAATTTTATTAAATAAATTGTACAAATTTTAATTGTATTATCTCGTCACCGGATTATAAAAAGAAATTTTCGTGTATAATTAAACATTTTGATATAGTATTAACATAATCCACACGTTTGTTTACAATATTTCTTCTTATGTTCTTGTGTATAAATAGGGGAAGTACAATAACCAAAGTATTTTGAAAATGAGCATAATTTGAAACGGTCATAACATGTTACACCAGCTGGAATGGTACAAGTACCACATGTTAAAGGACAATTAGTTTTTATAATGGTTCCTATCACTGTATGATTACAAAGTGATAGATATGTTTCACATTCAACTACAGAATCTACACAATTTATTGTGCTTGTAGGTGATGAAACAGTTGCTGTTGTAAGTAGTGAAGATTGTGAGATTGATGATAAAACAGAAACCGTTGATGTTCCGGCTGCTTTAGACGATGATGTAGAGACTATTGGTTCAGGGCTTATCGTCGATGACACGGAACTAGGACCTGTAGAGGAATGTTGTAATGTACTTGAAATACTTGGTAGAATTGCTGTTGAAACTGGAGATACTACTGTTGTGTTTGATTCAATTGGTAGAACTGTTGTTCCTGCAGGAAGCACCATTGTCGTACTTAATCCTGACGGTATATTTGTTGTTGAAATTGACGACACCACTGTTGTATTTGATTCAACCGGTAAAATCGTTGTAATTCCTGGAGGTACCACTGTTGTATTTGATTCAACTGGTGAAACTGTTGTAATTCCTGGAGGTACCACTGTTGTATTTGATTCTACAGGTAGAACAACTGTTGTGATTGAAGGTGCCACTGTTGTATCTGATCCATTTGATGCAAGTGATGTCGTGAGGAATGGATTTACAACAGTTGATGAAGATTCTTGAGTTGTAGCAGTTGAATTTCCAACTATTACTGTAGTCGGAATAATTTCAGTAGATGACAAACTTGGGTTTGTGGTTGTTGAATTTGACATAAGTATTGTTGTCATCGAAGATATCGTTGTCATATTGGATTCTATAGGCAGAACTTCTGTTGTCACTGATGGTGAAACTGTTGTACCTGGTACAATTGTAGAAATTGATGTTGTGAGGAATGGATTTACAACACTTGATAAAAATTCTTCAGTTGTAGAAGTTGAATTTTCAACTATCATTGTAGTTGGAATAATTTCAGTAGATGATATACTTGGGTCCATGGTTGTTGAATTCGACATTAATGTTGTTAATAAAGAATTTGATGTTGTTGAAATATTGCTTTCCAAGGTTGATCCAGATGGTAAAGTTGTCATTTGAGTTCCATTACTTTCTGAAGTAGCACCGGATGATGTTGCTGTACTTCCAGAAAGTATAGATGTTGAAGTAACATTACTAATAGTTTCAGTAGTAGGAAAAACAGTATTATTTGGGGTTCCTGGAATAATCGTTAGATTACTAATTGGTGGAACAAGAGTTGGCCTACCAGTTACTGTTATAGATGAATTTCCTGCTGAAACAGTGTTTGGTACTGAAGTAACAATAGATGTAGCAGTAACATTTTCATTAGTAATACTAGCTGAAGTTGTAATATTTAAATTAGTATTAGGTTCAACCAACATAAGTGTAGTTGATTCTATAATAACGGTTTCATTACTCGATGGGAGGATTGTTGTTCCTAAATTAGGCAAAGTAATACTTCCTGATATGGGAACAATTACTGTTGATGAATTTGCTAGTAAATTTTCCGTAACAGATAAACCTGGGGTAGTTGTAGAATTAATTAAAGTATTTTGAGCTGTTGTTTTATCACCAATCAATGATTCCGTTAAGTTATTTAGAGCATTTGAAATAGCGGATATATTTAATGAAGGGTATTCAGTAGCAACATTTGTTAATTCATTTGTTGCATTTAAAAGAGCTGATGAAGCATTAGATGTTATGTTGTTTAATAATAAACCTGATTGTGAAGCCAAATTGTTAATTCCTTGTCCAAGAAATGAATTTGTATTAATTATTGTTGGAGATGTTGCTAATTCTATATTTTCAACTTCAATATTACCTATATTATCATCTAAAAAATAAATAATTATAAATAAAAAAGAATGTTTAATTTTTTATACCATTAGGTTCTATTGAAAAATGTACCACAGAACCTGTCACATAATCACCCAATGTTTCAAAATTATCATTTTCACTATAGACATAGTAAATAATTGCAAAATATAATATGATAAATATATTTTTTTTAAAAACAATCATATTAAAGTCTGGTAATGTATTTGGAGGACTATGTTGTAATATGAATAAAAAAGTAGATAATATATATTATATTGATAAATGATGAAATCTGTTAATAATTTTAATCCAGCCTACCACCTACTTTTATCTTTTAAAATTACATTATCAATCTCCTTGTTTGGCCTGCTCATATTCCTTATATTAAAAGTGGAACTTTTATCATTTGTACTGTGGATTTGATTATAAAATGCTTTTGTACTTTTTTTAGGTACAATCTCTGGCGGAGCATGAAAAAACTGCTTTTTCGTATTTTTATTAGTTTTTTGTTTTTCTGTTACTTTAAATTTATCCAATATATTTTTCAATTCAGATGTTGCAACCTTTTTATTGTTTTCAAGAATTTTTGTCACACTATTAACAGAGTAATCACCTTCCTTGATATTTAAAATACTACTATTTAATCTTTGAAATTCAGTTCTCTCATCATTTTTTAAATCTTTCAGTACGAGAACGAATTCTAGCTAATAGACGTGGTGTTTTTAAAACTTGTTTTTGAATTTTTAATTCTTTATCTAGATCAGCTCTGATTAAAAATGGTGGTATTTTATATTTGGCTATTGAATTATTCCCTAAAATTTGATTTTTAAAAACAGATTTCATGTTTGAGTCTTTTATAATAGCCTTGAAATTTGAGTAATTTTGTTTCCTTTCAACAAATCCATCTTTGATAAATAAAGTTTGATGGGGGAGTGTTGTAGCATTGGAGTGCAGCTTTGAAGAATTGTGACTTGAAAATTTCATAATTATAGGATTTGATTGTGTAAACTTTTGTATTAATTTTTCCATCTCTAGATCTCTCAAGAAAAGTTTCTCTAGTAGTGTATTTTTATCCTCGAGAGATAAGTTTCCTGAAACTTCGCTTAAACTTAGGAGATTTTTCTGGAAAATTTTATTTGGTCTCAGTAATGGAATAGTTTCATTAATAGAATTTTTTTCCAAAATTTTAATGATATTATTTACATCTTTCAAGCCTGCTTCTATCAGATTGATAAATATAGTGGAAAAAATAAGAAACAATTTCATGATTAATGAAAATATATGAATGAAGATTCTGAAAATAAAATCATCTTCAAAATATACTCCTTATAGTTAAAATTAAGAACAAGGTTATGTTTAATCTTTATAATCTCCTTCTTAATTTATTTGACTCACATTATTTCATCTAAATTTCAAAATTATATAACTTCCTCAAACAAAGAAATATTTAATATATTACTTATATCATTTCATTTCAAGACTTATTGATACAATTTTATTATTAGTTATTATACATATAAATAACATAATGTTATGGATATAAGTTTAATCTTTAATAATTATATAAAGATATCGATACTATTAGTTTATTTGTTTTGTTTGAAGCATCACTCATATTGAGTATAATGACAAGAATTCATAAATTACTCTATAATTACTTAGTTAATCTTTTTGTACACTATTTTGGTAAAAATTATGTCAATGTCATTTATAGATGAACATTTAAATAGTCTTAAGAATGAAAAATTGTATAAAGTATTTAAAAAATAACCGAATCAAAAAATATAAGTTTTTGTTATTTTAATACACTTTAATAATGGAATTTATCTTTTGTGAACACGGAAAAGGTTGAAAACAAATTTTGATTATCATATTATCACTTCAGCTGTCATTATAAAGGTAAAACTGTTTCAGGCTTTTTAATATTCTTTGAAAATTTCAAAAGGAGATCATAGCATATTAAATAAGAAAAGTTTTTTCATCAAAAAAATGTAACATCTTTTTGATTCATCATTTCTTAGTATTACGTTTACCTACAAAGAATGTATTTTAATTTATAACAAATAAAAATGTTTAAATAAATTGAAAAAACATTTGCTGTAAATGTAATTTAATTGAAAGCATTAAATTTTGAAATGGTTACAACGGCATTACTTTTATAATGAGAGGTAAAACAATAATTTAATAATCTAAAATTTATTTTTTTCTTTTGAGTCCGCAAAATTTAAAGCTCTATCATAAAAATATATTGATATGACAAAAATTTATATTTTTGATACAGTTATTAGATTTTGTTTTCGCTAAAGTTATCAAATAGATAAATAGTTACAGTTATTTGCCTTTCAATCTTGGTCTAATTTTAAATATATCAAAATGGAATATTGGTTATGCATTGTGTAAATTTTTTTAATTAAACAAAACAATATTTTTATTTTATAAATAGTTTAAAAATAGAAATTTTTATTTATTCTCTCAAGGTGTATAAAAGGATGAATTTTTATCAAAAGTCATATTCCATATCATGGTATCATTCTTTACTAAAACATTATTGGCTACTATTTTCTTCGTCTTCACGACTTCTTACACTGTCGCTGAGAAGGCTTTTGATTCCGCACTTTCTTCTGCTTTGGAGAATAACAAGAACGGAGAACATAATTTGCAAATAGGGGCTAATAACCTCTTTGGAGGTGCAAAAAAGAAACCTGAACCAAAGAAACCTGCACCAAAGAAGCCTGCACCAAAGAAGCCGGTAACTAAAAAACCAGCTGCTAAGAAAGCAACTAAAAAAGAAAAGGCCACTAAAAAGAAAGCAGGTACCACAGAAGCTGCCACAACTGAAGTTCCTGCTACTACAGATGCATCTGTATAAATGAAATTACTAGTCATTTCCATAAATACTAGTATTAAATTAATTTAAAATACATTCTCAATGAGGAAATATTTTTTATACTAAAATACTAAAATAAAATCAGAAATTCTTTCTACTGAAATTTTTTTATATATTAATCCTTTACTTAGTATTAATTTTTTTCTACCTTAAAAATATAATAGTAAGAATATATAATACGATTTATTATTTTAAAAAAAACGTTTATGAATATAACAATAATTCTATAAAAAAATTAAGCCGTTGAAGTTTTTTCATCATTTCCATCTTCCAAAAGATTAATTTTAGTATCTTCCGGTCTCATTGCTGGGAAGAAAAGAATTTCTTTAATATTATATGAATCAGTTAGTAACATCGACAATCTATCAATTCCCATACACCAACCTGCTGTTGGTGGAAGTCCATATTCAAGTGCTGTACAGAAGTTTTCATCAATAAGTTGAGCTTCATCATCTCCAGCGGCTTTTTGAGCAGCTTGCTCTTCGAAACGTTTACGTTGAGTAAATGTTCATTCAATTCTGTGTATGCATTGGCAATTTCTTTAGTTACTGCGAATAACTCAAATCTTTCAGTAAATCTTGAGACAGAACGATGCCATTTAGCAAGTGGCGACATAATTTGTGGGTGTCCACAGATGAATGTTGGTGAAATACATTTAGATTCAAGATATTCACCGACAAGTTTGTCTAAAAGTCTTGCTGTTGTTCTTGGTTCCGGACAATCTACTTTATGCTTCTTGCAAAGGTCATCGAATAAATTACGTGCTTCTGGCGTTCCGAATGTATCTGCAGGTGGGAATTTAACCTTAAGAATATCTTCCAATCCAGTTATCATATCAATCCTCTTAAATGGTGGAGTAAAATCAACTTCGTAAACAGGTTCGGTTTCTGGTCCATTAGGTCTGTATGTAATTTTGTGAGTTCCATGTATGAAATGTACCATCTTAGCAAGTAAATCTTCAGTGATTTTCATAAGATCTTCGTAATCAGCATATGCCATATAAAATTGGCATGTTGTGAATTCAGGA
This sequence comes from Strongyloides venezuelensis, assembly GCA_963280985.1. NCBI lineage: Eukaryota > Metazoa > Nematoda > Chromadorea > Rhabditida > Strongyloididae > Strongyloides > Strongyloides venezuelensis. Next base: position 21,134,448 of record CAUJLX010000002.1, on the reverse strand, counting down.
TTATGTGTTTGATCAATTCCTTCATTTCTGAAAAGACGTCCAATCTCATATACACGATCAATACCTCCAACAACAAGCATTTTAAGATACAATTCAGGTGCAACTCTGAGATATAAATCCAAATCTAATTCATTGTGATGTGTAATAAATGGTTTAGCAGTAGCTCCACCGGCAATTTGATTCATCATTTCTTAGTATTACATTTGCCTACAAAGAATGTATTTTAATTTCTAACAAAAAAAATGTTTAGATTGAAAAAACATTTGCTGCAAATGTAATTTAATTGAAAGCATTATATTTTTAAATGGTTACAACGACATTACTTTTTTAATGAGAGGTAAAACAATAATATAATAATCTAAAATTTATTTGTTTCTTTTGAGTCCGCAAAATTTAAAGCTCTATCATAAAAATATATTGATATGACAAAAATTTATATTTTTGATACAGTTATTAGATTTTGTTTTCGCTAAAGTTATCAAAAAGATAAATAGTTACAGTTATTTGCCTTTTCAATTTTAGTCTAATTTTAAATATATAGAAATGGAATATCGGTTATGCATTGTGTAAATTTTTTTAATTAAACAAAATAATATTTTTATTTTATAAATAGTTCAAAAATAGAAATTTTTATTTATCCTCTCAAGGTGTATAAAAGGATGAATTTTTATCAAAAGTCATATTCCATATCATGGTATCATTCTTTACTAACACATTATTGGCTACTATTTTCTTCGTCTTCACGACTTCTTACACTGTCGCAGAGAAGGCTTTTGATTCCGCACTTTCTTCTGCTTTGGAGAATAACAAGAACGGAGAACATAATTTGCAAATAGGGGCTAATAACCTCTTTGGAAGTGCAAATAAGAAACCTGAACCAAAGAAACCTGCACCAAAGAAGCCTGCACCAAAGAAGCCGGTAACTAAAAAACCAGCTGCTAAGAAAGCAACTAAAAAAGAAAAGGCCACTACAAAGAAAGCAGGTACCACAGGAGCTGCCACAACTGAAGTTCCTGCTACTACAGATGCATCTGTATAAATGAAATTACTAGTCATTTCCATAAATACTAGTATTAAATTAATTTAAAATACATTCTCAATGAGGAAATATTTTTTATACTAAAATAAAATAAAATCAGAAATTCTTTCTACTGAAATTTTTTTATATATTAATCCTTTACTTAGTATTAATTTTTTTCTACCTTAAAAATATAATAGTAAGAATATATAATACGATTTATTATTTTAAAAAAAACGTTTATGAATATAACAATAATTCTATAAAAAAATTAAGCCGTTGAAGTTTTTTCATCATTTCCATCTTCCAAAAGATTAATTTTAGTATCTTCCGGTCTCATTGCGGGGAAGAAAAGAATTTCTTTAATATTATATGAATCAGTTAGTAACATCGATAATCTATCAATTCCCATACCCCAACCTGCTGTTGGTGGAAGTCCATATTCAAGTGCTGTACAGAAGTTTTCATCAATAAGTTGAGCTTCATCATCTCCAGCGGCTTTTTGAGCAGCTTGTTCCTCGAAACGTTTACGTTGAGTTAATGGATCATTCAATTCTGTGTATGCATTGGCAATTTCTTTAGTTACTGCGAATAACTCAAATCTTTCAGTAAATCTTGAGACAGAACGATGCCATTTAGCAAGTGGTGACATAATTTGTGGGTGTCTACAGATGAATGTTGGTGAAATACATTTAGATTCAAGATATTCACCGACAAGTTTGTCTAAAAGTCTTGCTGTTGTTCTTGGTTCTGGACAATCTACTTTATGCTTCTTGCAAAGATCATCGAAGAAATTACGGGCTTCTGGCGTTCCGAATGTATCTGCAGGTGGGAATTTAACCTTAAGAATGTCTTCCAATCCAGTTATCATATTAATCCTCTTAAATGGTGGAGTAAAATCAACTTCGTAAACAGGTTCGGTTTCTGGTTCATTAGGTCTGTATGTAATTTTGTGAGTTCCATGTATGAAATGTACCATCTTAGCAAGTAAATCTTCAGTGATTTTCATAAGATCTTCGTAATCAGCATATGCCATATAAAATTGGCATGTTGTGAATTCAGGATTATGTGTTTGATCAATTCCTTCATTTCTGAAAAGACGTCCAATCTCATATACACGATCAATACCTCCAACAACAAGCATTTTAAGATACAATTCAGGTGCAACTCTGAGATATAAATCCAAATCTAATTCATTGTGATGTGTAATAAATGGTTTAGCAGTAGCTCCACCGGCAATTTGATTCATCATTTCTTAGTATTACATTTGCCTACAAAGAATGTATTTTAATTTCTAACAAAAAAAATGTTTAGATTGAAAAAACATTTGCTACAAATGTAATTTAATTGAAAGCATTAAATTTTGAAATGGTTACAACGGCATTACTTTTTTAATGAGAGGTAAAACAATAATATAATAATCTAAAATTTATTTGTTTCTTTTGAGTCCGCAAAATTTAAAGCTCTATCATAAAAATATATTGATATGACAAAAATTTATATTTTTGATACAGTTATTAGATTTTGTTTTCGCTAAAGTTATCAAATAGATAAAAAATTACAGTTATTTACCTTTTCAATCTTGGTCTAATTTTAAATATATCAAAATGGAATATTGGTTATCCATTGTGTAAATTTTTTTAATTAAACAAAATAATATTTTTATTTTATTAATAGTTTAAAAATAGAAATTTTTATTTATTCTCTCAAGGTGTATAAAAGGATGAATTTTTATCAAAATTCATATTCCAGATCATGGTATCATTCTTTACTAACATATTATTGGCTATTATTTTCTTCGTCTTCACGACTTCTCACCCTGTCGCTGAGAAAACATTTGATTCCGGACTTTCTTCTGCTTTGGAGAATAACAAGAACGGAGAACATAATTTTCAAAAAGGGACTAATGACCTCTTTGGAACTGCAAAAAGAAACCTGCATCAAAGAAACGGGTAACTAAAAAACCAGCTGCTAAGAAAGCAACTAAAAAAGGAAAAGCCACTACAAAGAAAGCAGGTACCACAGATGCTGCCACAACTGAAGTTCCTGCTACTACAGATGCATCTGTATAAATGAAATTACTAGTTATTTCCATAAATACTAATATTAAATTAATTAAAAATACATTCTCCATGAGGAAATATTTTTTATACTAAAATAAAATCATAAATTCTTTCTACTGAAATTTTTTTATATACTAATCCTTTACTTAGTATTAATTTTTTTCTATCTTAAAAATATAATAGTAAGAATATATAATACGATTTATTATTTTAAATAAAAACGTTTATAAATATAACAATAATTCTATAAAAAAATTAAGCCGTTGAAGTTTTTTCATCATTTCCATCTTCCAAAGGATTAATTTTAGTATCTTCCGGTCTCATTGCTGGGAAGAAAAGAATTTCTTTAATATTATATGAATCAGTTAGTAACATCGATAATCTATCAATTCCCATACCCCAACCTGCTGTTGGTGGAAGTCCATATTCAAGTGCTGTACAGAAGTTTTCATCAATAAGTTGAGCTTCATCATCTCCGGCGGCTTTTTGAGCAGCTTGTTCCTCGAAACGTTTACGTTGAGTTAATGGATCATTCAATTCTGTGTATGCATTGGCAATTTCTTTAGTTACTGCGAATAACTCAAATCTTTCAGTTAATCCTGGGATAGAACGATGCCATTTAGCAAGTGGTGACATAATTTGTGGGTGTCCACAGATGAATGTTGGTGAAATACATTTAGATTCAAGATATTCACCGACAAGTTTGTCTAAAAGTCTTGCTGTTGTTCTTGGTTCTGGACAATCTACTTTATGCTTCTTGCAAAGATCATCGAAGAAATTACGGGCTTCTGGCGTTCCGAATGTATCTGCAGGTGGGAATTTAACCTTAAGAATGTCTTCCAATCCAGTTATCATATCAATCCTCTTAAATGGTGGAGTAAAATCAACTTCGTAAACAGGTTCGGTTTCTGGTCCATTAGGTCTGTATGTAATTTTGTGAGTTCCATGTATGAAATGTACCATCTTAGCAAGTAAATCTTCAGTGATTTTCATAAGATCTTCGTAATCAGCATATGCCATATAAAATTCGCATGTTGTGAATTCAGGATTATGTGTTTGATCAATTCCTTCATTTCTGAAAAGACGTCCAATCTCATATACACGATCAATACCTCCAACAACAAGCATTTTAAGATACAATTCGGGTGCAACTCTGAGATATAAATCCAAATCTAATTCATTGTGATGTGTAATAAATGGTTTAGCAGTAGCTCCACCGGCAATTTGGTTCATCATTGGTGTTTCTACTTCCAAGAAACCGAGGTTATCCAAATATCTTCTTAAGAATGTAATAATTTTTGATCTAACCACAAACTTATTTTTGACTTCTGGATTCATAATTAAATCAAGATATCTCATACGATATCTAGTCTCTTGGTTCTTCAATCCAAAGTGAGTATGAGGAAGCATATGAAGGCATGGTGTCAATTGAATAAATTCTTTTGGAATGATAGAAAGTTCTCCTGCCTTGGTTCTAGTTGGGTGGCCAACAATACCAACAATGTCACCTCTCTTGATTTTATCATGTAAATCAGTGAAAGAAACATCTCCTGTACAGTAGCGAGCATTAGCCATAATTTGAATACGTGTTCCCTCTCCATGAAGGTCGTAGAAGATTAATTTACTACCTGATTCACGTTTTGAGAAAATTCTTCCAGAAACGTTTACAGTGACATCCTCCATAACTTGCTCATTCTTGAGTTTTGGGCCATATTCTTCAATGAATTGAGTCAAAGATATCGAAACATGGAATTTGTGTGGGAAAGGATTATCACCGGCGGCACGACGTTCTTCAATCATCCTTACTCTAGAATTAAAGTATTCTTGAGGATCCGAAGGGTCAGCTTCCTTCTTCTTAGCAACTGGTTTGTCAGCATTTTCCGTTGCCTTCTTTGCTTCTTTCTCCGCTTTTTCTTTTGCTTTTTGAGCAGCTTTAAGTTGTCTCTTCAATTCACTGAAAAAAAAATATTAATAAGTCCAAATATTTAAATCATACTTTGCTTTACTCCTATATCTTAATGAAATTTCATGTAATTGTGGTACCCTTTTTAGAAAATTATTGTTAAAATAATTACTACTAATTTCCCTGATACCAGAAATACTATGAATTTTCAATACATGTCTTACTAGCAACATTTTTATCACAATAATATTTAAGCATTGGAACAAACTAACCTTTTGCTAATTTTTTTGTCTTGACTCTCAACGTCAGCCATTTTTGACGATTCTGGATAAAAAAAAATTAACCTAAAAATTTTAAATTTAATTTTTAATAAAATTTTTTAATAAAATATTTCGTAAAAAGTATTTTTATGTTAAGAAATAAACCTCAAAGTATTATGGTATTTTGTATATCGTTTCAAGACTATTCAGGAGAAATACGAAATACCACTATTACAAATAGCAGAAATGCTCAACTTTATTTAATTTCGAATTTGAATATCAACTATAAATCAACAGGAAAGTGGATATATTAAATACACATAAAATTTAATCACTATTATAAAATTATGGCGTATTAGCCTTATCGAATTTAATAATATCAATTTAAAGCTCATCATATGGCTATTTTCTTATGTGTAAGCACATAATATTTATGAAAAAAATAAATTATATAAAAATATTATTTATTTGATTGAAGCAATCCCTATATGTTTTTCTTTCGTTTGCAAAGAAATTTTGGTATATTTGTTTGTTCAGATAACAATTATACTTATATGTTTTGACTTCTAAGATAAATATGGGGAAAACATACAACTTAAACTCATTTGTTTGTAATTCATTTATTTTGAAGAGTAATTTAATTATCATAATAGAAACTTACCACTATAATAGTTTACCTCTGAAATTATAATGTTAATGAAGAGAATAAACTTGTTGTAATTTGCATTTTGAGCAATAAAGTTAGTAGTTTTACATGATTTGAAATCATTTCAATTATATAAAATATTTATTCAATTTTTTACAAACTTTATGTTTTTAATTGACAACACCATTTTAAAAATTGTTATTTATTCAAATCCTGACTTCATTACTATCCTGCATTTCGGATTTTTATAATATATAAGAAATTATATACAAATTTATGAGAAACAAAAAATGTAGAAAATATGATTCACAACATAAAATTATATTAAATTTAATAAAAATTTATATATTCTTTTTAATTGTTCTCACAAATTTTCCGCAAACTTTAAAACAAATGAAATACAAAGTATATTATAAATTAAAAGTTTAACCGTCTTACTTCTTCAAATTAAAAGTACTCTTCAACCGACCTTCCAAACAACTTTGGTGCAAAGTTTACTTCATTTAAAATACATACTTTTTTGTTTTAATATACAAATGGCTCAAGTTTCTTTGGTTCCACGTGCATTAAAACGTCCTCTTGAGGATTCTAATGAAGTCCAATCAATTTACAAACGAACATGCCAAGAGGGACCAATTATTCCTGCTAAAAATGGTGATCAAGAAGTAAAAAGAACTAGTAATCTTTTGGCACCAAATATGCTTTTACTTGGACATGAAGCTGAGATATTCGCAGCACGATTCGCTCCTACAGGAGATCGTCTAGCAACAGCTGGATTCGACAGAGCAATTCGTAAGTTATTATGAATATTTTATTGTTAATAAAAATTTAAGTTCTTTGGGATGTTTACGGAGAATGCAAAAATATATCAACATTTAGAGGTCATAAACATTCTATTATGGATTTAAAGTTTGCCACAGACACCTCTTGTTTGGTAAGTGGATCAGCTGATAAAACAGTTCGAGTATGGGATATGGATACCGGAAAATGTTATAGAAATTTTGTTTCCCACACAGATATAGTAAATTCTGTTTCATTATCTAGGCGTGGAAATCAATTAATAGCTTCTGGTTCAGATGATGGAAGGATGATGATTCATGATTTTAGGCAAAAACTTCCTTGTAAAGAGTTTTTAAATAATGGAAAATTCCAGTTTACGGCAGTCGCTTTTAACGATACAGCAGAGCAAGTTTTCTGTGGAGGAATTGATAACGAAATTCATTGTTGGGATCTTCGTAAGGAAAAGGTATTATATTCACTCCAAGGTCATAATGATACGATAACAGATATTATGTTGAGTCCAGATGGAAACTATATTTTATCTAACGGAATGGACATTTGTGGAACTATCTGGGATGTTAAACCATATTGTAAGGAGAATCGCGCGGTCTCATTTTATGTTGGTCACCAGCATAACTTTGAAAAGAATCTTCTTAAGTGTGCTTGGAGTCCAGATGCTCGAAGGATATCTCTTGGATCATCAGATGGATTCCATTATATATGGGATGTCCAAACCAGTAGAATTGTCTATAGACTTCCGGGACATCAAGGATCAGTAAATGCAGTAGATTTTCATCCATTTGAACCAATTATTCTTTCGGCTGGAAGCGATAAACAAGTTTTCCTTGGGGAAATTTCATCAGACTAATTTTTTTTTTACTTTTCGTTTTTTGATTAATTGTATATTTATGTATTATAAATAATGGTATTTAATATAAAAAAGTCCATTATTATTTGTGTGACAGAACTTTCTTGGAAATCTAAATACGATTTACAGTATCCAAAAAGTAGTTAAATTTGTGTTTTTCTTTTTGGTGATATCAAAAGAATGATTATCAATTTTAACAATTAGTTGTTATTCTTAGACTGAATCGCCGATTAGTAAAATCGTTTATTAATAAATACAGTGATAAATACAAGATAAATATTACAATAGAAATATTTTACTTAATTACAACTTATTTACATTTAGAAATACATATAAAAAAGTACCTGCGACAGAAAATTTCTTTTGGAAGTTATTAATTATTATTTAACTTTTTTCCCGGGACAACATCATCATCGTTCCTCATGTTTCCTTTTAGATAATGTCCAATTATCAACAACTTTTTTGATACAGGACATCTTCTTTTCCATAAACTCATCCATTCCGCCATTAATTAATACTCTATGATTATAAGTTTTTAATTTATTATTCTTATCAATTATTGAAATGCTTTTTGTTGGTACTGTAATAATAACTTTTGTGTGATCCTATAATGATAATATAAAAAATATGACTTAAACAAGTCTTACATCAAGGAAGTTAATTTGAAATACTCCATTAAATAGTAGAAAACAAATACATTTATCATCCCTTTTCCACTTTAGAAGAATAGGTATTCCTTTATCGAAAATTTTGATGTTTCTCTGCTCTTCCACTGGTGATTTGTCTAGTAAGTTTCTTTCTATATATCTTTTAAAGTATTCAAGCAATTTCAATTTCTTGTCCAATTTTGTGGGGCATTTACCGTACTCGAAATATTTTCTTGTACCATTTCTGTTTATGTACAGGAAATTTTTCATAGTACTATCAACGACGAGACGAGTGTTGTCTTTGAAGTTTACACCAACACTAGAATCAGATAATTGATACCCTAAACCATACTTCTTACTAAAATCAACCCATCTTGATATAGAATATTTGGATCTACTAGAACAAAACAATGCATTACGATCCATCTCAGAGTATGATATCCTTTTTAATCCATTTTCAAAAAGTAATTTTACAAATATACGTATCCCTTTGAAAGCAAAAGTCGATTTTCCTTCAATGTCAATTTTTAGATCTTTCTCACTGATGTTCTCATTTCGAGGTGTACTGTTAAATTCAAGTGACCCAACGATGCGGCTTTTACTATAGCGTCTCCTTATTCTAAATCCTTTCTGAAAGATGTTTTCAATTACATGATTAGCGTCTAATTTACAATCTTCCTTAGGGATGTTTTCACGTCTACCAAACGGCATTGCATAAAATTTACGAGAATTCTTCTGAGCAGTAGTATTAGAAGATGGTCTCCCAGAAATGTATTCGCGTAGATGATCTTTAGATATACTCCCAGAGCTTAAGTAATCCGTTTTTAGAACATCGTCGATCGCCGGTCTACTGTCAGGATCATGAATTAGTAAAATCCTGATCGCCTCCTTTGTATGGGCTGATACTGTTGATGGAATATTATAATCATGGCGCATAATCATAGTATAAAGAATATGTTCATCCTTGCAATCGAATGGATAATGTCCAACAGTCATTTTGTACAAAGTAATTCCAAGTGCCCACACATCAACACCAAAAGAATATCCACTCCCATTTAGAGTTTCAGGAGCAAAATACTTAGCTGTCCCACATGCCTTCATAATCTTAATCGTTGAATCCACACATTTGATAGCAATCCCGAAATCGCCTATCTTAATATCCATATCCTTTGTGAAAAATATATTATCAAGCTTTATGTCTCTATGAATGATCCGCTCCTCATGGAGATAAGAGATTCCACGAGCAACCTCCCTTAAAACGAATCTACATGAGGGTTCATCCAAAATTTCTAACCTCTTCAATACATTTTTTAGTGTGCCATCACACAACTCCAGTATCATGCAAGCAAATGTTGGGAGGAAGAAGAATCGAAACATTCTGAGAATGTTTGGGTGTCTAAGATTTATATGGATACTAATTTCTTCGTGTGCCTAGAAAGGAGATAAATAATTGTTTGGACTGGGAAAAACAAACCATATTAAGATTCCCCTTAAGTCCGCTCTTCATTATAACTTTACCGGCATACTTTTTCCTGGTACTGAGGTCGGTAAATAAGTAGCATTTTCCGAAACCCCCACTTCCGAGAAGTTCTTCTTTACTGTATTGTGTTCTAGTAGTGGGATCTTTAATAATCTTCGGAATCTCTTCAGATAAATTTCCGTGAGCATCCATTTCAAAGACAATCAAAAAGTAATTAGTAACGTATCTGTTTAGTCAAAATAGTGATGATGTACGATACAAACGATTATAAAAAAAATGATTTTAACCCACTAAAATGATAATTTTATACAAAAATGTCATCATATTTCTTGATGTAATCATTGGTAAAATATTCAGGATTTCTAACTAATACTGATTTATTGTTAAAGTTAGTAAAACACTTTGGTAATTGACAGATGTTCATTAAAAAATTGTTTTTCTGGAACTGAATTGCTGAGTAGTAAAACTTTTTATTAATAAAAACAGTGATAAATACAATATTAATATTATTATAGAAATATGATATAATTATCAGTATATTTACATTTAGATATACAATTAAAAAAGTACCCGCGACAAAAATTTTATTTTTGGAGGTTATTTTTTTGCCAGTACAGCACAGTCATCGTCATCGTGCTTTTTATTCAATATTATTCATTCCTCAATAACTTTCTTCTGAAACTTTACTATGAAAGAAATGCTAATTTAAATTTGATTTATTTTTTCGAGATTGATCCTCATAGATTTAACAAATTTTCACGTTTCCTCACAGCACTAGATAGAGCTTATTACGTTGATTTTTCTAAGGATCTCATGATGAAGACATTTTCAATAGTCTTATCACACACAAAACCTAAGCATGTCTTTTAGACCGAAAATGCTCCGAATGGTATAAAATGCAAGTGATCTTAAAATAACCTACCATCCAAAATGGGGTAGACGACGGGTTACGTTCTACCTTATTTTACATCTACACTCTAAGTCATTTTTTATGCTATTGTTATAAAAATTCTACATATACGTTTTTGTATTATTTTGTACATACATTCACTCAGAGAAATTTACACAACAAAAAATACTTATGTCATAATTTTTGGTCCCCAAAATAAAATTGCATAAATTTTATTCAATTTTAAATATGTGAACTACGATCTTATCATTCTGTCACAGATCGTAAAATATTACTACTTTTTTTGCAGTATTTTTTCTTAAACGGATTATAAATTTTTATTTTTTATCAGATAGAATTAAAAATATTTAACATTTTTTTCAATAACACGTAAAATATCTAAAACATTCAGATAAACATTATCTTGAATTTAGTTCCATGTATTTTTAGTTAACATATTATAGATAATTTCTATATTTAATATATGAGGAAGAGAGATCGAGAAAATATTCTTTATATTTAAACATTTATCTACTTTGAAATATGTAGCTTTTTATACGGATTTTCAAATATTATTAATGTTAAAAAAAATATGGAAGATGAAAACTAATTTATACTTTGAATTTCTATCATATTTGATAACAAAACCAGCATTTTATACTAATTATAAATTTAATTTACGCTATCTATTTAGTTTAATATTTCATTATTAAATATTTAAGAAAAGTTATTCAAATACCAAACTGTTTTTAAATCATGAAAACATATAATAAATCAGTTGTTTAAAAGTAGTTTTTACATTTATAACATTTAAAAAGTTATGTAATATTTTTATACTAATCATCGATATTATAAAACATGATAAACATAGAATATTAATTGATAGTTTACAACAGCATTATTATGGAACAAAAGATTTTTAAGTTTTTTTGATAGATTTTTTCATAATTGAAAAGAAGGCAGATAGTTTGTCCAAGTAGGACGAGCGAAGCGACCTGCTGTTTGTTAATATCTACACTTTATCAAATTCCATCTACAAATTATTTTAACATATTTTAAGAAATAATCATAAGTCCAAATAAATATTACAAAATATATCATAAACGGTAATAATAATTATAATTGACGATTTTTGCGTTTTTAGGATAAAAAATTATATACTCGGGAAGAAAAATTAAAACTGGGAACGAAGATTTAAAACTGAGGACGATTCTTTGTGTAAATTTCTTTATGTGTTCATTAATAAATTATTAACTTCTCTTACCAAACAACATTTTTGCTTATTTGATGTTATCATTTTAAATTATTCATCGTTTTCGTTGTGTTGTTTACTTTTAATTAATTACAGTAATTAACAATTTTTTAAAGTGCTTCTTAAGATTTTGAGTAATCCATTTTAGTGATATAGTTAATTTAGCTTCATTTACCGATCTTAATGCTACTGACTTACTTTTAACTAAAATAGGATAAAAATATTTGAGAAATAGCCTTTCGATGGATTTTGAAGGATCTAGATGTATTTCTTCTGAGGTAAGTTGTAAATTTTAATATATCATTTACACTACTATTTTTCAGTTATCCGAAGTATGTTTCATAATGACAATAAAGGAAAGAAATATTCCTTCAACTGAATGCATTTTCTGCTTGAAATGTTTAATATGGATGAAAGATGATATTCCACTAAAGGAACAGTTAAGAAAAATGCCTTCATACCAGGGCAATTCAAAGGAAAAAGGAAATAGATATGACCGATAAAGATGTAGATAGCATTTTGTCAATAAGAGAAATTGCAACGGCTGTGGATAATCAGTTTACTGAGACAATAGATTAATTGAATCAAGTTTGAAACATATCAAAATTCGTTAGACAAGATTTCTAAGAGATGTTAGACAAGTCAAAAATGAATATACTTAATTTCCGTGAACAAAGAATTTCTTAATCATTAATTTATAATAACAACTTTATTATTATATAACAAAAATCAATTTTTAGTCTATTAAATTATTATACAAGAAAATATCAAATTTACAAAAATTGTTTAAAAAAAATTAAAAGTAAAGAAAGTTAATCCTCCTCAGAACTTTCTTCATCCTCTGATTGGAGAACATTCGAACCAGTGTAGACAAAATTAATTTTTCTATTAACATCCGAAGTCAAATTTTGGTTGAAGTGCATTTCATGTAATGGTGTTTGAGTTTCAACACCTAAAGGTTGGTCAATTTCACTCATTGGAATATCCCATACTCGAGGTGCCTTTGATTGTCTTCTTTGAAAAGGTGGTGGAAGATCTCCAGTCAATCTTGATTTCTTTATTCTCAACATTCTTCTGTACTCATCGGACTGAAGGAAAAATAATTTTTTCTTGGATATCTTTAATTGCTTGCTTGAGATCACAAAGTACTTTTATACTTCCGCCATTTTCAGCTGTAAATTCGAGTTCGTTAGGAAAAACATATTTAATGACACCAGAAAAAGAAGATCTTATGAATTTAGAGCCCAAATATTTCGAATCTAATTTAATTTTGTGGTAATGTTGATAATTATGGGTAAAGTGATTTACTGGAATTTCGGTAAGGTCTTTAGGAGCATAAGATAAGATTTTCAGCCACCTCAATTTTTCCTGAAGATACTCTTCCTTGTATTCAATTTCATTTAATTTTTTATCAATTCCAACCAACTTCCTTCTAAACATTTCTGTGTTTACTTTTCTAACCGCGACCATTTCATCTCCCAACCGAGTAAACGTTTTATCAGATTCATTAAAACGAACAAGATATTTGTCCCCAGTTTCATCATATACCACTTTAAAATAAGGTGAGCAGTATTTACTTTTCATAAATTCAAAGAATGTTAGACCTGTCCATTCTTTGAACGTTTTGCAAGTTATTTGATAGTAACTGCAAAAAAATGCTTCATATCGGATGGTTGTACTTTCACCTGTTCCCTTTAACAACAAACGAAAGAGCGTACAACATTAATGCTAATCTGTCGTAGAATAATTCTTTTGTATGGTCATCATATTTGTAATACTCTGAAATAAAATATTTTTTACCAACCATTTTTTAAACTTACTTAGTAAATTTGAAAAAGGTATTTCATTAAATACAATCGGATCGTCAAATGACTTGTTAGGAACATCTATCTTCTTAAGTTGATCATATGTTAACTCCTGGTAGCGTTTAATAGTTATCCCGATATAGTTGAGATTTGTAGTGATGGTTTTCTCCTCTACCAGCACTACTTTTATCCTTTTCTGAGGTTATATTGTTGTTTTCATCTTCTTGAATAGCAATACAAGGTAGTATAGAATGTTCTTTTGTTGATCCAAGACTAGACAGGCTTAAAGATGTAGATTTCCTGTCATCAGAATGATCCGAAAATCCACTGATACATGTATCATTTCCATCATCTTCATCAGACGTCAAACCTGGACAGTCGAAAGCAGAAGGCTCCACTTCGTATATGGAGGCGAATGGAAAATTTTGAGACGTATTTTTAGCAGTAAAATTGGGAACATTCGCAGTAACATCCATAACATCTCCATCGTTTGTATTTGAGATAGAAGGCCAAATGTTGCTTGCTGCCATTTTCTCATAACTGGGTAAAGAAAAACTGAAAGAAGCCAAACATTTGTCTTTTTTCTTGTCGGCAGAATCCTCCAGATTAGGTAAATCCAAATCACTAAAATCAAGGTCGCTTAATGATAAATGCGAAGCACAACTCTCTTCATCACTTTCAAAAAGGCAACTATCCAATGAACATACTGATGATTCCCTATTTTCCGAGATCAGTAACTTAGCAATATTTACAGAGTCCTCCTCCAAAAAGTCAAAACGAGATCTTGAAATAGGATTGGTATTTCTTTCTTCAAAGTCTGAATGAAATGGAAAAGGATTCTCTACTTCGTCCTCTATTCATCACCTAAAAAACGAAAAAAATTAATAAATAATTAGACAATATAAATATTAAAAAACAAAACGCAATACCGTTTTAAAGTTATCAAAAGATTTTTAAAAAAATTCTATGTTTGGGACAAGTATTACTGTTTAAAAAGGTTTTTTTTTCCACGAATTCACTACGAGAGAGATTGATATAAAAAGGAGAATATTATGTGGTAAAACGAAAATGATTAAAGCAAACAAATTCTTAGATTTGGTTCCCACTAGTAGAAAATAATTAGAATTAGGGTTAACAATAGAAATTTATTTGCTAAATAATAATAGCACAATAAAAATAATATTACCCAGTGGTTAGCACAGGAATACGCGTCACTATAAATAAGAAATGATAATAAGTTAACAAAAATACCTTTTTATATTAGATATCATGACCATGATAGTTGGGTCATAGAGAACAATCGTAGAAAGGATTAAAACATTACCTCGATTGTTAACACAATTGGATATGGTTCAACTTTAACAATAGATTTTGTAATAAAAAATTGCGAGGGATTCAATGTATTCTATGGAAACTTTGTATCTTGCTTACAACTCTGGACGCAAATTCAATCTGATATTCATTTTCTGACTTAATCAATGAAGTTGTACTCTTATGAAGCATATCTCTTAGCTACGTACAAAAACTGAAATTTGGAGAACAGGAAACAATCTTTTATAATATACTCTTTGACATGAGACAATTTTTCAATTTAATTTATGTCTACATCAAACATCTTGAAATAAAGTATATAAGAATGTTGAACTTTGTAATGAATTTTAGGAATTCGATTCACGAAATTCTCTTTTCTATATAGAAATTCCTTTGAATATAAAACTATCTTCACAAGATAACAAAGGTTAAATAAATCATTTTTTCTAGAATGATATTTGAAAAGTGTAAAAACAAAACGTTAAGGAAACACACTGCAAAGTGATGTCAAAATTTTAGAAAAGTAGAAGTTTTTTTAATTATTCTAAAAATTCTATTTAAGAGTTAAATTAAATAATATGTAAAGTTAATAATAAATGCAAAAGTGATTATATTTGATTATTGTTTGTATTCACAAAATACGACGTTAATTAATTTTAGTTTTTCATTGAATTTCACTTTAAGATTTCTTTCTTAATTTTCTTCATTGTCAACATTTAATTGTTTCAATAAATCTTGAGTTTTAAAAGCCGTCAAACCAGAAAGATGTTTGATTTCCCGAAGTTACGTAAATTGTCGATTCTTTAATTCAAGTAACTCATTCTTGTGCATCTCCAAAGTGCAAAACACAGGTTTGTCAATTTTAAAAGTTTAGAACTAGGATGAATGAAGTTGAATTGTGTTTGCAGTGTAACATTGAACTTTATCGATGGTATCAATCAAGTGAATCCCAACCCGAAAAATGTATCTACTTTTTAAAACAATCCTAAAGGTTCCATTCCATCACTGACAAATCAAATAGATCTCCATCCAGATGTGAATGCAGAAAAATTCAAATATTTATTATAAATGACCCAAAGATAATTTACTTTACAACAACAAATGCTTTTGTCTGTATTTGAAAATAAAGCTTCTAAAACAATAATAAATTAATGTGGATCATCTAAAGAAGATGTCAATGTAAGCAACAATCGTAGTAATAACCAATTTCTAGACAATTATAACCAACAAAAGTTCACAATTTTCACTAACGATTACATGCACAAACTACAAATTCAAAAGGTATCACTGCCAATGAATGAAACTTTGATATGTTCAAAAGAACTATTGGATAAAAAACAAATACTACCAAATACAATATCAGGTAAGTTAATTTCTATTGGTAAATTTCAAATATATCAACAATAAGATAATTTACCATTATCACTTGGACTACCACATAATTCTGGAGGAAAGAGAATATATTTATGGGGGTTGAAAAAAAGACTCTACCAATAAAAGTCAGAAAATGTGTGACAAAAAACTCCGATCACCACAGGTAATTCTGGAAAAAGTTCAGTAACGAGTGTATATGATGAGAACAGGAAACATTTTTTTGGCAAAAATTTTATTGTATTGTCTAATAAAGGAATTCTTAAAAAATTACCATTGAATAACAGTAATTTGGTAAATTTGCTGTCACAAGAAGTAGAAGGTGTGCTGAATTATCAAAAGTCAAGTAATACTACGATGAATATATTTTCATATGTATGTAAAAATTCTTCTTATTCTTGTCACTCATCAGAATATCATTCAATTATCGGTGCTAATTTGGATATGATTGAAAAAGAAAGTGAACTTTATAAAATTGATAAGCTTGTGTTTCGCACATTAGAGACACACAAAAAAACTACTTGAAATAAAAATTCAAAAATGTACAGACCTTTGAAAAATTATACATCTTTTTATTGTAATGAGTATTCAAACACAAGAACTAATAGATGCAATGAAATCTGAAATATGAAGAAGATATAAGAAGAAGTATGTTGACTCATTGCTGCTATCCATAGAAATTTATTATATATAGACAAGGAATTATTATTTTAGTATTTATTATTTACGCAACACTTTGTTTTATCTTAAGTCCAATTTTAAGCAATATTTGTTCTGATTCTTTTAAATTAAGAATGTAGGTTATTTTATTATTTCATAAAATATTATGTTGGTTTACTTTGCTCGAATATCATAAAAATCACTGTCAAATATAGGCGAATGTTTGTTAAATAGATAATTTTTTGTAAATTTGAATGACATAAGGTAATTTTTAAATTTTATTTAGGATTTTATTACCATTGTCAACATTTAAAAAGTACGTTTCCGTATGGTAGTTTCACTGGAACAATAAAATCTTCTTTTTTTCAAGATTTCAATAAGGACATGCCTGAAATGTGAATGTATATGTGATTTTTTATACTTATGTAACATTAAATTTGCTTCAATAACCTCAAAATCTCAAAGTAGTACATGGTTTAATTTTATCATTCATAGTAACACTCAATATATTATTTTAATATTTTGATGGATTTTAATTATCAAGATGTTAAATTTGATTACCGAGTAACATTTTCTTATGTCTTGTAAGGATTGTTTGTTGTAATCATATCAAATAATACATCATTTTTGTTATGTCATTCATTCTTTACTAATTGCAGATATTGAGGATTTTTTTAAAAGTCCTTCTTAAAGATGTCAAGAAATCATTTTAGTGATATAGTTAATTTAACTTCATTTACTGATCCTAATGTTACTGACTTACTTTTAACTAAAAATAGGCTGAAAACATTTAAGGAATGGCCTTTTGATGACTTGAAAGGATCTAGATGTACTTCTCTTGAGGTAAGCTGTCGATTCTAATATATCATTTACACTACTATTTTTCAGTTAGCCAAAGCGGGATTCATTATGACAATGAAGGAAAAAAGTATTCCTTCAGCCAAATGTATGTGTTGTTTGAAAGATTTAATGTGGGAGAAAGACGACAAACCATTAAATGAACACTTGAGAAAAATGCCTTCTTGCCGACTTGCCAAGACAATTTACAGGAAAAAAGAAATAGACATAACTGTTAAAGATGTAGTTGGGATATTGTCGATGAGAGAAGTTGCGATGGCCGTAGATAATCAACTTGCTGAAGACATAAGAATGATTGAATCAGGTTTGGAATATAATCAAAACTTAGTGGACAAAATTTCTAAGAGGTGTTAAGCAAGTCAAAGAATGAATAACTTTAATTGCTATAACTAAAATTTCCTTAATCACTAATTTATTCTAACAATTTATAAAAGTCTACTATCGTATAAAAAAAAGTTTTTCCAAATGTAATTTATTAACCGAGACAATGTAAAAATATTAAAATTATTTAAGAAAAAATTAAAAGCAAAAAAAATTACCAATCTTCTTCAGAATTTTCTTCATCCTCCGATTGACTGACTTTTGATCTAATATAAACTGATCTCCTGGTAGCCATATTTTGATTGGAGTATTTCTCATGTAATGGTGTTTGTTTTTCACCACCTAAAGGTTGGTCAATTTCATTCATTGGAATATCCCATACTTGAAGGTGCCTTTGATTGTCTTCTTTGAAAAGGTGATGGAAGATCTCCGGCTAATCTCGATTTCTTTGTTTTCAACATTTGTCTGTACTCATCGGACTGAAGGAAAATAATTTTCTCTTGGATATCTTTAATTGCTTGCCTGAGATCACAAAGTACTTTTATACTTCCGCCATTTTCAGCTGTAAATTCGAGTTCGTTAGGAAAAACATATTTAATGACACCAGAAAAAGAAGACCTTATGAATTTAGAGCCCAAATATTTCGAATCTAATTTAACTTTGTAGCAATACTCGAAATTGTAGGCAAAATCCTGGAGTGGGATTTGAGTAAGATTCTTGGGAGCATAAGTCAAGATTTCCAACCACCTCAACTTCTCCTCAAGAAATTCTTCCTTGTATTCAATGATGTCTAATTTTCTTTCGATTCCAACTAACTTCCTTTTAAACAATTTCTGTGTTTACTTTTCTAACCGCGACCATTTCATCTCCCAACCGAGTAAACGTTTTATTAGATTCATTAAAACGAACAAGATATTTGTCCCCAGTTTCATCATATACCACTTTAAAATAAGGTGAGCAGTATCTACTTTTCATAAATTCAAAGAATGTTAGACCTGTCCATTCTTTGAACGTTTTGCAAGTTATTTGATAGTAACTGCAAAAAAATGCTTCATATCGGATGGTTGTACTTTCACCTGTTCCCTTAACAACAAACGAAAGAGCGTACAACATTAATGCTAATCTGTCGTAGAATAATTCTTTTGTATGGTCATCATATTTGTAATACTCTGAAATAAAATATTTTTTACCAACCATTTTTTAAACTTACTTAGTAAATTTGAAAAAGGTATTTCATTAAATACAATTGGATCGTCAAATGACTTGTTTGGGACATCTATCTTCTTAAGTTGATCATATGTTAACTCCTGGTAGCGTTTAATAGTTATCCCGATATGGTTGAGATTTGTGGTGATGGTTTCTCCTCTATCAGCACTACTTTTATCCTTTTCTGAGGTTATATTGTTGTTTTCATCTTCTTGAATAGCGATACAAGGTAGTAAAGGATGTTCTTTTGTTGATTCATAACTAGATATACTAATAGATGTAGATTTTCCATCATCATCAGAATCATCTGAAAATCCACTGATACATGTATTCATTTCCATCGTCTTCGTCAGATGTAAAGGCTGGACAATCAAGTAATTCAGTATCTCTCTCATATACTGAATTGAGTGGAACACTTTGAGAGGCATTCTTAACAGTAAAATTCAAAGCTTTCGTGGTAGAATCCGCTACACTTTTATTGTTTGTGTTTGAGAAAGGCAAAATATTGGTCTTTTCCTTGTAACTCGGCAAAGAAAAATTAAAGGAAGCCAAAAAAATATCACTGTCTTTTCTTTCGTCAGCAGAATTCCTTAAAATAGGTAAATCCGAATAAGGAAGATCGAGGCGATTTGGTGATGAACGTGAAGCATAACTGCCGCTATAGCTATCAAGAGTGAAACTGCCACTATAACTTATTGATGATTCACTATCATCTGACATCAGTAAACTAGCAATATTCTTGGTATTTGCTTCTTCCAACTGTGAATTTATGGAAAATAAACTTTCTCTTAGTTTTGTATCCATCGGCTAAAACAAACAAAACAAAATTTAATTTATAAAGGAGGTCTGGAAATAATAAAAAAAAAACGTCACGACAACAATACATTTAAAGTTATCAAAAGAATAAAGAACGATATGACAACAATGATTTAGAGTTACCAAAAAACATAAAAAAGTCTTTGTTTGTTGAAACAATGTACTACTATGCGTTAAAAGATTCTTTTCTTCAATTTCTCTACAAGAGACATTAACAAAAAAGAGAAGTTGATGTGATAAAAGGAAAAACAACAATAGATTTCTCAATAAAAATGGCGCGAGAGTAAATGTAATTACTGGGAACTTTTTATTTTACTACTACTCTTGACGTGATTCCAATTCACAACCGATATTTCCTTTAAACATAAACTGAACATGGACATGTTAATGGGTTTACTAGATACATTTTGCTCAGTTTAATATAACTTTTTAGATTATACCTGGGTTGATTTGTTAAACCGTTAACATAATTCTACTTTCTACCAATATATCTTTATAATAGAAACCTTTTTTATTTTGGTCAAACGGAATTTTCTTGTAAAAAGTAACATTACATTGTATGATATGTGTGTTTTGTAGTTAAATTAAAGTGACGGAAATTTATGGTATGAAAACACATACTAAAAATTTATGCTTGACCATGTAGAATTGTACGAAGGTCGAACAGAGTCATATTCTATACATAGTATCGTATCTGTTTGAAGCTTTAGATTTTTGAATTAAACTAATTACAAAATCATACATGCTTGTTGATTATCATTCATTGAAATACTAACCTTTATTATTATTGTTTAATGTATAACATTTTTATTTCAAATTATGTAATTTTAATTTAAAAGATTTTTTAGTATATTTAATCAAGAACTTTATCAATTGAGGAGAAGAGCAATTCACTTTTAAGATAAAACGTGTCACTTTTATAGAGATTTCTAATACAACGTTTTTCCGGTCTATTGTTTGGAGAGGTAAATTTTAAATGTATAATTATTTTTATGATGCTTTTGTTGAGATTTTAAATCTTTTTTTTATATTTTTATAGTAGTTTATTGGTCATAAAGAAATTAATTTCTTGAATGATAACGAGTATTTTGATTGGTTCACCACTTAGAATCATAAAACATCAAATTTAATTTACAATGATAAATTCAACTAAAAATAATAACAACATTATTTTATTACATTTAGAAAAATATTTCTAACCCTTTTACAACAACAAAAAGTGCCATCATTTTTTAAAATAAGTTAGGAAAATTGACATAAAAGTGATATTTTTAAATAATAGTCATAAACATTACAACGAAATTTGTATAAAAACTAAGTGATTATAAAATTGTTTTTGTAGATAATCATGATTAAGTAAAATGATATTAATAACATGTTTACTTTTAAATGTAGCTTAGGCTTATTTCTACTAGAAAGCATAATCTTATATGTAAGTAAAGTTAAAACTGTCTGATGTAAATATATTTCAAAAATAATTATATTAATTTCTAAATATACGACTGTATTGTGATGTTGATGACCAAGGGTCGTTATTTGATCTTCCTCTAGAGAATATATTGTTTGGTTCGGGGAATGATGATTCAGCATAAGTGGTATGTTGTTGATGTCTGGATGGTGCAGCACAGGCACAAAGACATTGTCCATTTAAAAGGAGACCTTGTGTAATTACAGTTCCTGGAACTATTCTTTGTGTATTTGAAATTGGTGGAGAATATGATAAGGAATCTGACGATACTGGCTCCATTCCACGTTGAGGATAACCTAGAAAATAAATTTCTTGCGTTAATTAAGAATTTTTCTTGATTTTTAAGAAGTGGAAATCACTTAGGGAGTCACCTATCATGGGGACTTAACTCAGTGGTAGAGTGCTCGCTTTGCATGCGAGAAGTCGCGAGTTCAATCCTCGCAGTCTCCATTAATTTTTTGCAAAAAATAATAAACTTACTACTATAAGAACGATCATGAGAACGTTGTGTGTTGGTACTGAATCCCAGTTGCTTTTCATTCAACACTTTATACAGTGTTGTCATATCTGTCTTCCTGACACATTCTAGTAGATTATTTTGAAGTCTATTTTCAAATTCCTCTCTTGCGTTGCACATACACGCCCGCATTCTTGAAGTATCAGATGATTTGCACTGTGTCTGCAATCGTATACTAAAATATAATAAGAAAAAGTCATTTTAAATATTTTATTTATATTAAACTGACGTCCTAATACATGCTCTTAATGTAGCTTCGCGATTATGTACTAATTGTTGATAAAATCCATCATGAGATAGTGTATTTTTATAACATGTGACTTCACTGGTTGTTAAAAGACATGATGTAGAAGCATTATTTCTGTAAACATAGTTATTAAAATTAATAAAGGAGATAATTTTTATCGTACATTAAAGGATTTGAAGTATCTATAATTCTGTTTATGCCACCACCGAATACTCTAACTGGAAATTCTTTTATTAAGCATGAACTATAAGCTTCCATTGAAAGTCTAGAGTAAACATTATCATCTAATCCCCATAATCTATCTCCAAATTCTGTTGAGAAAACTGCTCGAGCATATATTGCATCTTCATCATTAACAAATTCATCTCCTTGTGAGTGTGGTCTTAATAAATCCAAAATGGGATTACTAACAAAACATTGTTCCATTTGATAACGATACTTGTCAGATACATCCGTAAAATATTCATCTATGTTGTTATCTCCTGTATATATTGATCTAACAGCCTTTATAGATTTACCATAGCAATCTTCAAATATAGCTCTTTCTTGTAAACAGCTTTAAATTATTAATGAAAACTTTGTACAAATAAATCATTACTTACTTTAATTTTTTAATACATTTTTTAAAGGCCTTTGTTTTTATCTCAATAATTTGTTTCTCTAAATCTTGTATTTCATATCCACATTTTTGTATATTACTAGAACAGGGTGTTTCAACAGCTCCTCTAATTAATGCCATAAAATTTAATGTAAAAAATATTAATATATTAGTTATTAGATAGGACATATTTTCTTTAGTAAAATAGATATATAGATCAAGTTTATTTTATTGAAAATCTTTTTCTAAGGTGAAAATGACCTCCTTCACTGGACTGTAACGTGTGAGATTTTGTCATTTATATGATGATGATATTATAAGATATATGAGTAAGGGGATAAAGATTTCATTTTGATTAAACAAATTTATTCCTTTTATGATTGTAAAATATGAGTAGAAAAGAGTGGCACTTCATGAATGAGTACATATGTATAATTTGTCAAAAAAGATCATCATCATTATTGAAAATTATTTTATTTATGAAGTTCTTTTAAGTGGTTTAATATATATATAATTTCCTTTTATTTTTCTCTTTATTTACATACATCACTATGCGAATTTTTTAAATTAAATGACAAATGGGAAATAATATTTTTTTTATTAAAAAATCTGTATGTATTTCAACATTAGAGCACGTAAATATTTTATTTAAATCATCGATATTGCTTTTATGATGGAATTAATTGATAAGGCAACAATAACCA
The DNA here is from genome assembly GCA_963280985.1 of Strongyloides venezuelensis. NCBI lineage: Eukaryota > Metazoa > Nematoda > Chromadorea > Rhabditida > Strongyloididae > Strongyloides > Strongyloides venezuelensis. The sequence goes on along the minus strand of CAUJLX010000002.1, from coordinate 21,110,760 downwards.
TTCTCATTTCAAAATATTTCAAAAAATTGTTAAAAGTATTGTAATTAAGTTGATAATAGAAAATTTCACATTACTAATATACAAAACTACGGGAGTTATTTATATGAAAGTAATATTGTTATCAATTCTCCTTTTAGAACCTAAATTCACTACATTAATGCAAATCACTAATAAGCGTATTATTAGTGAGAATAATCAGATTCCAAAAAATAATAAATACTTATGTCTTGTCCTTCATTTCTTTACTAAAATTTTTCACTGTATGTTAGAGTGCGCAAAAGAAGAATTCTTAAAAATATATACCAATGATATTATATATTACCATCATCTTTTTATTTAGGTTATGTAGTAAGAGAATAAACTTATACTAATTGTTGGTAACCAAATTGACCTTTCTTCCAGTTTAAAGTTATTATTTTATCTTGTGTATATTTTTTTAGTTTATTTTTTTTTACATTATAATATAAATAACTTCTATTATCAACCAAGTTTATCTATATTTATATAAAACACCTTTTCATACTAAAATAGTTAAAATAAATAATTGACAAGTTTTTTTGTCAAAGTACTTGAATACTTTTTGTTTAATTCTATGACATAAAAAAATGCTAATTTCTACTCTGAATAATCATTTTAAAAAAATTGAAAGGAAAAAACTGGTAAATTGTGAATGAAAGTTAATAAATTACATGAAATAAATTGTAGATGTCTATTTTCTGATATATTTAAAGCCTAAAACACTATTCCAATTGCGCATAATTTTTCGTGACGAGGCTTATTTCTTTGTTTCCTCATCTCCTTTTAAAAATCCCAACCTTCTAAAATAATTAATTATTATTTATTTAAGTGTTGTAATTTAATAAAAGATAATTATTATAAATATAAGGAGCTAATTTATTATTTGATTTAATGTCAGGGCAGATTAATGAAATTATTGCTGCAGTAAAAGCCATTCATGATGTTTCAACACCTAATGATAAGAGAATTGAATATACAAAGGTACGTATATACTTTAAAAAGTATCTATAAATTATTTAAAAATTTTTTAGGCTATAGAGACATTGAAAGATAGCGATCCATATACACTAATACCTTTAGCGTTTCAATTAATAAATATTGAAGATAGTGTTGTTCAGCATGTTGGTTGGAATATTTTAGACCATTTGATTAGATATACCTGGGTCAGAATGCCACCTGAATTATTGATACGAATGAGAGATGGAGTACTAGAACACATGCTTCAAAGACAATTTACACTAGACAATCAAAATTCAACTGTTAAAACTGCCCTAGTAAGATCTTTAGTACTGATGATTGAACAAGAATGGCCCCAAAATTGGCCTGATTTAATAGATAATCTTAAAAATATTATTTGTGGAGAAAATGCTACACCATCGCAGTGTTATATGATTTTTTTAGTTCTCAAAAGGCTTGTCGAAGATGTTGTAACATTATCAACGATAGAAAATGTTACAAGAAGAAAAGATTTGTATAGTTCCCTGGTTTTATCAGTTGGTGATATTATATCAATGACATTATTTCGTATTCATAAATGTATATCTACTAATTTAAATGAAAATGTTTTATTAGTTAAAAGTGCTCTAGAATTAATATCTGAAATAATGGAATGGATACCAATAAAATCGGTTAATGAGAAATTGTCTGAAACTATTGAAGCTTGTTGTTTATTGTTATCTTGTAGTTCAGCTAATGTCCATGAGGAGGCAGCTAAATGTTTGTATAGATTAGTATGTAAAAAAAGAACTAAAACCGATGAAACATCTATTGTCCATGAATTGTTAAAGAAAACCCCTGTCCAAGCTATACTTACAACTGCTAATGAAGCTGCCATTGTTGGTGCTGCTTCACCTGAATACTATAAATTTCTAAAGGTTTTGACTGATTTATTGTGTGAACTTGGTTTAAGAATTACTGAAATATGGAAAACTCTTGATAGTAATGATTTAGATACTTTTCCAACTTATTTAACAGCTTTATTTGCATTATTTAACCATCCCTCACTTATCATTCGTAGTGATATTTCAGCTGTAATTGTTGGAATAGTATTAAATCCTGATATTGCAAAATTACCTCAATTTACACAATTAATGGAAATAAATCTAACAAACTTTGTCAAGTATATGGAGAAGATTGGTTCAATTTCTAAGAATGATAACGATATAACAAGTCACTACAACAGAATGGATTATGACAATGAAATAGATTTCACAAGAGATTTCGTTCAATTAAGAGCTAGATGTTGTAGGATTGTCCAAACTACCATTGTTGACTATAAAGATAAGTATTTCAATATTATGGCTGATTGGCTTCAAAGTCGTTGTTTGACAGTACCACAAGATATTACACCAACTGAATGGGAAAGTTTTCAAAAATACATTAAAACAGTTGTCAATTCTGCTTATGACAAGAAAATTGTTGATGCAACAACGGAAGAATCGTTAACATATATCTTTGATTCTGTCTTTAGACAGTTATGTACTATTAACGATTTAAAATTGGCTAACGAAATAATGTCTATATGTAGTCCGTTATTTAATATTCTTCGCTCCCATCCAGATAGAATTGTTCCGATTCTAAATCAATGTAAACATTTTCTTCTCCTAGAGAATAATGATTTGTATGAGGTCAAAGTTATCAAGCGTCATGTAATGATAGTAATGCTGCGTTTAGTAACAATGTTATCAAATACTATCCAGCCATATGCTGATAATGTCTATCAAGTTTGTTGTGAGGCGTTTTCTCATGTAACAATAATGCAACGTGGGTCATTGGTTCAAGTTCTTTCTGCTTTATCTAATTTATGCCCTAATCCTAATGTAAAGAGTGAATTTTTGTATAATGCTTTAAAAATGAATATTGAATACATTGAAAGTGATGATTTTCAAAAAATTTTACAATCTCCAGCTAACTTCTTTGAATACGTTGGTTTTAATCTAGAATCCGTAAAGGATGATGATATTAATTCATCAGTAGTAATTAAAAACAGAATAACACTAAAATCTAACCTTTTTACCATTGAAGGTGCTTTACAACAAGTTACAGTTCCTGAGAATGATGTCAATCCGCTATACGGAATATTACTACCACTTATACCAAAGCTATTTAGATTCGGTAACATACTCAATGAAATGTATGATTCTAAATATGCAAGTCTTATTCATCCTTCGTACGGTGAAGAATTATTGCAAATTTCTAGAGATGAAAGACGTGTATTGTTAACACAAATAACAGAAACAGATTTTACTAATCAAAACCCAAAAGATACATATGGTCCCTTAGAACATGCTCAATTATTTATTTCTGATTTACATGATTGTGTTCAAAGTATTTTAGGAAGTTGTGGATCTCGATTATATAATAGTTTTTATGAAACCCCAAATTGTAGTGAAATGCTAGGAAGTTTAGTAAGCAATATTTCTAACACTCCTTATAATCGCCTCAGATTTTGGGTTAAACGAACGTGGACTCCTCTACTTTCAAAATGTCCATTGTCTAAATTACGTGTAATTGGTCCTATGCTATTCGGTGTTGTTGAACATCTAACAAAAGTTTTAGATAAATTATGGAGAGACATAGAAAATTTTGATACTTCCGATGATCAATCAGAAGATGAAGTTTTGATGGAGCATATTACATGCACTCTTACAAGGGAGACAGTTTCAATGTATAGGTTGTTATTTATGAGTGAATCCATTGCTCCAAATGGTAAAAGTGGTGATGAATCAAAAAAATTAACAAAAGAATTGTTAGATGAAAAAGGATTGATTATTTTAAAAGAACAACAATTTTTAAATAACTTTATACCAAATCTTATGAGAATACTAACCTGTAAAGATACACAATCAGCTATAAGATCATTATCTATTTGTAGAATTGTCGTTGATACTATAAAAGATATTAGTACAGAACAAATAGCGAAATATCTTTTAACGCAAGCATTATTAGCAGTTCAAATTCATGGTTCCGATGAAGTTGCTATTGGTCCTATACTACTATATATCTATACTATTTATTCCACATTCCGTCCAAAATTTCCAAATTTATATAATGTACTTGCCGAGGTACCAGAATGTACGGAGGAAAATTTAAGTTCATTTGATGCAAGAGTTATGAATATTGTAAGGACGAATGAACAAGTAGTAGAAAAAACAAAAAGGGATATCGTAAGAAAGATTCTGAAACCGATAATCGCTACTAACATTGGACAACAACACAAAAGACCTGCTCATTTAAAACAATTACCAAAAATCCCTGTAAATATTAGAGGTGAAATAGAAAAGTGCGCTCCAGATCTAAATCATTCAATTTTTGAGCTTTGGATTTAAAATTTTCAACTGAGAATTTACATTTCTATTTTCTAGTATTCTATTCTTTTTATTGTTTGGAAAATCAGTTTTTAAAAGAGATATAATAAAAAAAGTTAAGATTTCTGTAAAAAAATTGAAATATTGGTTTAAAAAAATATAAATATATTTTTAGTAATGTACTTAAGAATAAAATTCTTTGGTTATTTTTTTGTCATATATACAGAGTGTTCAATTATTTAAAAGTTTCATTAAATTTTAATAACTTTTTTATCGTAATATTCTTTTTGGTATTATTCTTGTCATAAAATTCAACTTCTTTTCTATACGTTATTTTGAAATTCGTTGTTAAAAGTTAATTTCACATAACAATATAAACATTTTCACAATAAGTATTCTTTATGAAACAATTATAGGCTCAGAAATTTAAAATTATGAATGTTTTAAGGTATTTCTCTATAATTAAGTATATTTTTATTAAAAAATAACTTCAAAAAACTATTATTATTTTTTTCTTTCCCGGTTTTTACTTCAAATGATAAAAATACTATATATCATACAATATCTGCCCACACAAATGATTATACTTGCTCTTTTTTCATGTTTTGTGTAAGTAGTTTCTAATGATGTACATCGTTCTTTTTATTTAATTAATTAACATAAACTTATTTTTCTTTTAAACAATCTATAAAGAATTTATCTTAAAAGTAATCAAGGCAATAAAAAAGAGTTTTTTGTTCTAAAAATAAACAATTAGACTCAGTTTCCTTCAAAGCAAATCTACTGGTAATGAAACAACGATTTAAGAAATAAAAAAGTCACAAAGTGCCAAGTTAGGTCAACTCAATGAGTGATGCAAGTAGTATTATATTCTCCATAACGTAATTTTATAATGGAGATCAAATATTAGGAAAGTAAAGAAATCATATAGAATTTCTGAAATAAAAATGTGTGGTTTACATTACTATTTAAATACCTAAGACCATATTTTTATAATAGAAAACTTTAATATTTATTTTCTTATACAGTTAAAGCGATTTTATAAACATTTTGGCATATTTTTTCAACATTAGCCTAAGCTATTTATGATAATAACGAAATTCATAGAGAAGATAAATTCTGGAAATTGGCAAATTTAATTATCATTAGTACAATTATAAGTATCTATATCTGTAAAATTTCTATATGTCTTGAAACTTCTGATGATTCCTATTTAGAAGAATTAATTTATAGATCTGTAATCGAATTTCACCATCACTTAAATAATATCTGTTCGGATATTCTTATTGGTTTTATTTAATGTTCTCGAGTCTTATTGCAATAGAAAAATCGTAGCTCCGGAATATTTGCCAAATCTTTGACATCTTCACCTTTTAGAAAAGGAACATCTAGGATATCTACGTATACGTTCTCGAAACCTATGGAAGAAAAGTGGAAAATATTATTCATTCCTAAAAATTTTTAATTTCTTTACGTTGATATCCAATGTAGGCTAAATTTAAGAATAGGGTCCCCTGTAAATAGAGAAAAATATTTTATAAAAGGAATATTAGTTTTGGAGTTTATTTACCCCCTCCCAGAACTTATCTTTAATAGTCAAGACACGTATATTGAATAATTACTTATTTTTATTATCAATTTCTAGTAAACAAATACAATGTCTATTAGTGGCCATCTAGACTGTAAAACTATTACAAAAAAATTGTTATTAGAACTTACTATACTACAACTTATAATCTTTTAGGCCTTCAATATCTCCCAATACAATTACTTGGATTATTTAACCTTTTACACCCTAGCTGAAACACACCAAATCAATTAATTAATAATATAGCAAACGATTACAATTAAAATCATAAAGTTAATAACATCACGATTAACATTAAATGTCTAAATTTTTGATGACTACTGTCACCTTAGATATAGGAAATAAGAAGTTTTTAGAATTTTCTAATCTTTCACAATAAACCCCCATACATATTTTACTATAGCAAAATAAAGAATTTAATTTGCTAAATTGAGTATTTTTGTAATGGACAATGAAACATAATCATGTTAAGAGATAGAGTAAACTCTGTTTAAGAAAGAGGCAGAAAAAGATGATATTGTGATAAAAAGGGACTATAATTACTTGAAATGTCATGGACAATCTCAATATTATTTGTATATATATAATAATTATTTTATTGTAGAATCAACAAGCAAAGATCAGGAGTTTTACTGATTGGAATTTAGAAGATATAAAAAGATTCTAAGTTATTTTAATTAATTGATGTTTTTACTATTTTTATTGTTCATAAAAGATTGATAAGACCAATAAATATACTTTACTATATTTTAACAATGCTATATTTCAAATTTTGACATTTGAACGTTATTTTGAGCATAAACTCTGAAAATAATTATGTATTTTGATAATTTTTAACAAAAATTACTAATCAGAGGATTTTATAAGAAAAACATAAAATATTATATTATTCATATGTTTTATAAATTTTGTCATTTTTACATTATTTTAAACATGAATTCCGTAAATAATTTCTTTTGAATTGAAAAAAAATCAACAAATACAACAAAAAATAATTTTTGTTAATTGAATGATATGCACGTGTTAATGATCAAGCTAGGAAGAGTGACACGATCAAATTTGTTGAAAACTTGTCAAACATAATTAATAATTTTATTATATGATATTTTTTTCATTAATTGACTCTTTCTATAATAATTGGTTGATCACATTTTCAATTTTATTATTGCAGTGTTTTTTGTTTGGTATAGACACCAGCAATAATAATTTAAAATAAAAATTATTTTCTAATATTGAATTTATACATATCAAAGGTTGTGAGAATTGGTTGGCAGATTTGTTGAGTCGTCCAACAAATATTTTGGAAGAATCTGTTGTTGAAGATTGTTTATTAGAGGATATGTTTAATTTAGATGATAATGTAGGAGAAGCTCTACCTGTTAAAGCATTTGCTGTTATGAATAATGCTGTTAGTTACAAGAAGTTGTTTAAAGAATCAAAATACTATGAGAAATAATGAAAATGTTACACAATTACTACCAACTACTGTTGCAGTAAATCGAGGAAGAGGTAGACCTGGGAAGTTTTCTATTATTATGGAGGAGATTCTTGAGGAGGAAAAACCTTATAAATATAAGTTGGCCTTTACTGAGGTGGAAAAGAATGTAGAATTAGAAAATCATGAACATGAAACAACTGAAAATGATGAGTGAAATATCAGCTTAAAAGAAAGAAAAGGTATCTGGAAAAAACAGGATGAAATATTTGTACCAGAGAAATCTAGAGAAGAATTCACTAATATAGTAAGTAGATTACATGATATTGCACATTTTGCGTATCCAAAAATGAAAATGAGATTGATAAACACTGCCTACTATTCTGATAAAAACAAAATTATTAAAGATATCACTAAAAGTTGTTTATACTGTCAATTGATTAATGCAAATCATAGAAGATCATTTGTCCAGCGTTTAAAAGCTAAAAATCCACTTGATAAAGTTGCCTTTAATGTTGGTGGGCCTTTAAAAGATCAAAAGAAGAAAGTTTTATTATTAGTTGAGATAAATTTGTTTAGCCGATTCCTGTATGCTGAGAAAATCAAAAAATCTTCATCATTATGTCTCTGGGATGTTATTGATAATTGTTTTAAAACCAATTTTGTCAGTCAAACATTTTTTTAAAATTATGTATAACTAAAAATTTGACCCCCCATTTTTATTTCATTAATAAAACAAGCAACCAAAAAAATGTATGTTGACAAATTTATAGGGTCTGAAAATTTGAGACACAGCAGTAGCAGTGAGTCGAATTTGAAAAAATTGATTTTTACAAAATTCAAATAAATAGCTTTTTTTAAAGTAAATATTGTTTCTAGTAGTAATTTTTTATGAAAAAACGAATAAGAATACTTTCAGCTTGATAAATTTACGTCTTTATGGTTTTTTAAAAATTTTTTTTAGTTTTTCTACATTTTGGGTACAAAAATGCAAAAAGCACATGTTTCCATTATGCTCATTCGATTTTTTATGTAATTTTACATCTAGGTGCATAAAAATCATGAAAATAAATTGAGAAAGTAAATGTGATCTTGGGTGAAGAAGAATACATGTAATTTCATATATATTAGAAATTTCAACATTTGAGTACAAAAATGGAAAAAGCGCATGTTCTCACTATGTTAAATTGATTTTTCATATAATTTTACATCTAAATCTATGAAAGTTATGAAAATAAATTGGAAAGGTAAATGTGATCTTGGGTGAAGAAGAATACAGGTAATTTCATATATATTAGAAATTTTAACATTTGATTACAAAAATGGAAAAAGCGCATGTTCTCACTATGCTAATTTGATTTCTCATAAAAAATTACTGTAAGTAACAATATTAATCATAAAAAAATCTTAAATATATTCAAAAAGTATATCAATATTCTATTATATTGAATCGAAATCTATATTTTGTATAAGAACACATTTACCTTCTCATTTTATTTTCACGATTTTCAAGGATCTAGATGTAAAATTACATGAAAAATCGAATGAACATAATGGAAACATGCGCTTTTTTCATTTTTGTACCCAAAATGTGGAAAAACTAAAAAAAATTTTTAAAAAACCATAAAGACGTAAATTTATCAAGCTGAAAGTATTTTCATTCGTTTTTTCATAAAAAATTACTCATAGAAACAATATTTACTTTTTAAAAAATCTATTTATTTGGATTTTGTAAAAATCAATTTTTTCAACTTCGACTCACTGCTACTACCGTGTCTTAAATTTTCAGACCCTATAAATTTGTCAACATACATTTTTTTGGTTGCTAGTTTTATTAATGAAATAAAAATGGGGGGCGTCAAATTTTTAGTTGTACATCGAATCTCTGATTGACTCAAATAACGAGTTTTAAATAAATTGGTAATACTTTTATTTTAAAATATAATTGATCAAGTTCTTATAAGGCTAGAAATTTCATCAGTAATTATATTTGATCTCTTTGTTTTTTTAATAACATTTTAGAAAGAAATATTGAAATTAAAATTAACTTATCATAATCTTTATCTAAATTATCTTTTAGATTTAAGATGTCAATTAAAGCTAAAAGTTTTGTTGTTAGATTTGTTTATGACATCTGAGCTCAATTTATTTGATGAGAATATTCTTGGTTTCTTTCTAGTGCTATATTGTTTTGTGTCTAGTTTGCCAAAATGAACATTAATTAGTAGAGATTTGTGATCTGATCTTACGTTAAACCTCCTCATTATTCTTGTATCAATAAATGATGCTTTTTTAGTTTATGTATAAGGAACAAATCTATTTCATCTTTTCTAATTTTATTTGAACCTTTCCATGTAATTCTAGACGACGTTTCCTTGATAACTAAACGATTTGTTATTAAAAGATTTTCACTTTCTTCCCATATTTCGAGTTTTGTGCCTCTTTCATTATTTTCTAAATGAGCACTACTACTGAATTTACCTCTTCTTATTGTACATTTCATTTTTGTATTAAAATCTCCTCCAATTATTAAGTTATTTCTGAATAATTAATATAGTCTTTTGAAGCCTGACATTATTTCTTTTCTTTGATTATAAACTTCTTCTACTTTTTAATCATCAATACTAGATGTTAGCATATAACAAACTATTATTAACAAATATGTATTTTTAAGCTTTAATGTTATTATAATTAACTAGAATTCTATACGTTGACAAGAGACTAAATTGTTTTAATAGCTCAAAGGTATCATTCAACCAACATCATCACAATGTTTGTAAGCCGTGCCTAATAAATAAAGATAGTTATTGTCCGAAATTAATGAATCTTTAGAATTTCTACTCTCGGTTAACACTTTTATTGCATGATTATTAAAGCCTAGTGTTGCTTTTGTTAGTTCTGGTATCTCGTTTTTGAAAACTTGAATGTTTAAAGTGACAAATTGAAGAACACTCTTTGAGATTCTAAGGCGTTGAGTCTTTTCTTTGACCTAGCAATTACCCTCTGGTAAGATTACTGCCAATTTACTTATTTATAGAAAAGGATGATAAAAAAAATAATAAAACCATCTCTTTACAACTTGTTAAATAAAAGGAAAGATAAAATAAATATTGTTGTCTAATACTTATAAAGTAAAATATAATTTTTAGTATTGCATAAATAATAGAACCAATTTACGATATTATAACATAAAAGTTGTTTAGATATTTTTATCTAAATATTATAATTTTGATAAATTTTCTTCGATTATCACTCTTAAATATTGCTAATGTATTTTTATTTGATATTTTTTTCTCAATTTAACTATTAAATAAATCTACTTAATGCAATTAATTTTAAAAATATTTTTTATTGTACTGAACATTTATTTAATCTATGAATTCTAAACATGCAAATCACTGAAGAAAATGTAAAAGTTTTGAAATTATTAATGAAAACTTGTCTCAACTAACTATTCTTCAATACCACTTTATGAAAAAAAATTAGAAATAATCATTTACTTAATTTGAAGTTTTTGATGCTACTATGATTTTACTGCAATAAATCAAAAGTCTTACTATTTCAAAGCTTTAAAAAATGCTACATTTATTAGCGATATTGAAAAACAAACATTAATATATCTATCATAAACGTTTTATAAAAATACTTTAAAACGAAATCATTTCTATAAAGTTAAGCTACTGGAGCCTAAAATAAACTTTTTGAAGTAAAATGATTTTTAACTTTTTCAAATGCTTCTTTTTAACTATAGAGTTTTTAATAGATTTTATCTGTTATTTAAAATTTAAAATACCAAAAAAATAGAATTCAATTATTTTTTAAATTTATATTGACTAGCACATTAACTAGTTATAAAATATAAGTAATGGTTATTTAGAAGATTTATTTACAAGTACATAAGTATAAATTGCTAAACTTTTAAAATTAAGTAAATTTAAAACTTTTTTGAACGATATACCTAATAATTAAATAGAATATTTAATTTTCTTATTATAATAGTAAAAATATACAATTAAACGATTATATTTGATTGGTAAAATACAGTAAAGATGTATTAATAATAATTTTTATGTTTGATCTTTTATTTGTTTCTTAAAGAGGTTTTTATGGTAGGAGTACTAAATTTAAAAAGATTTTACTATGTAAAAAGTTGTCAACTTCAGTTTAAATCATTTTATTATTTCGTAATCATTTAATTTTTTTATGTTCTATTTTAATTGTAATATTTTTTAGGGGTTGTAAGTATTTTGTTTTGTATAAGCTATAAGGTTGTTTATAAGATAAGTACTTTGTACAGATAAAGTAATTTTATTAAAAAATATTATTATAATGTAGTTTTTAATATACAGGCGTAATAGTAATTATAATATTTTACTATACTTATAACTTACATAAACAGAATACAATTATATATCTTATATATATATTAAGATATTTTTAATTAATTTTGTTGTGTTTTTCACTGAGGTTTACAAATTTTGAGAAACCGATATTGTATGATAAAAGAGAAAAACTGTTTATTTGATCAAATACAATAATAATAATTCATACAATAATTTAAATAATTAATCATTAAAATTGTTATTTTATCACAAATTTAAAAACAAATCTCTTGACAAAAGATTATATTATGCACTCTATTGATGTAAAACAATAGTATTTACCATAAAACAAATCTAGTAAAATATGTTAGAACTCTAGTACATTATTTACTTTAAAATAACTTTCTCAATAATTTGTTTTTAGCTCCGCCAACTAGACCCTTTGCCGCACTTTTACCTACATTCATCTAAAAAAATTAATAGTAATCTATAATAACTTACAAGTGTTTTCATGAAAGCTCTCTTTTTTCTAGCAACCAAGTCTCTTGGTGGATATTGAGTAATAACTTCAGCACTAAATAATTCAGTCGTTAAAGGAGCACTAAGTGGTGTCGTTTCATCTACAAGAGTAGGAGAATACTGGAAGCTGTATTGAACAACCAAAAATACAAGGATAGTAAAATATTTTAAAAAGTACATTTTGATGACATTTTTCATTCTAAATTATTACCTATTTATACTTATTTAAAAATTTATTTTTAAATATAAAATATTTGTTGTCTAAATATGATAGTTTAACAATAGAAAACAATCTAATGATTTTTTTAAAAGTTATCTAGTTAATAAATACAATTTTCACGTTGTTTGTCTTGTAAAATATAATTTCAAGGTATATAAAAGTTAATTTTAAATATGTTGAAAAAAAATATAAATCTTCATAAAGTAATATACTTTAATAAGATAAGATAAATATTTAATATGAATTTCAATTTATAATTTACAAGCTTTACAAATATTTTTAAACAAATAAAGTAGTAATCATTTTTGGAAATTTAAAATATTTTATTTTATTATTTAAATATTATATTTCTTTTATTTTATTTTAACTACGAAATGAAAATCATTTACTTCTAATAAATTTTAGATGTTGAAAAGAACTGAGTTATTTGATCGGATCATTCATAAAAAACTTCTTTTAAAGTTGGATTAAAATAGTTTTTAAAGATTATTAACAGAAAAAAATTATAAATTTTTCAAAATTAAAGCTCTAGACCCGCCTTCAGCAGTTCAGGATTGGTCTGCAAAACATATTTTTATAAAAGCAATTTTATACTAAATTATAAATTAAAGTATCTGTATTAAAAATAGTTCAATTGAGTAACATATTTTTGGAGAAATAGAATAATCGAAAATACATTGTTATAGCATATTAATGTAGAAGAGAATCATTTTATAACGTCTGTCTTTATTAGAACTGTTAAAATTAATAAATTAACTCAACAATAAGAATTTTATTTATATCCGAAAGATGAATAAAAATGAATATTTGAATCATTCAAGTAACGATTTAAATGACTTTCTATCAAATTTTTGAAATTAGTATAAACAATTTAATATCATTGCTAATTAATTACATATTTATTTTATTTCTAAAAATACGTGAATAAGAAAAAAAAAATTAATACCTAAAAATAACTTCTGTCGCTTTTAATTAACCAACTTCGTTATAGATTTTATATTTAATGCGAATCTTTGATATATGTACTAAATTTAATTTTAATATATTTGGTGAAGTTATAACATGAGAAAATTTTAATGTTGACTTAAAAATTGTTCATCACTTTTTGATTCATTACCTAATTCATTTTTTATTAATCTTTTAAATATTGAGTATCGCCTTTATTCTTCATTTGTACCTTTTAAATAAATCATAAATTATAAATTTGCATTAACTTTAAAAAAAAAAACTATTTTTGGGACAAAAATATGTCTGAAAAGTGGCATTTTTTCAATATAACTGGGTCAATTGTGAATCAAAAATTTTGTGACTAATGTTTCCCTTTTAAGTTGAGAAAAATGCATTTAAAGACTATTTAACTATAAAAAGACCATGATTGAAAAAAGCTATGTCTGGAACAATTTTGATTTTTACAAAAGAAATAGAAAAAAGTAAGAAAAATGACATTAAAATTGGCAAAAAGTTGTCTTTTAATTAGTTATAAACTTCGCAGTAGTTTTATTTTTTAAGTTAGACTCAAATCTATACAAGTAAGCCACAACTACATAATTTTTTAAAATTTCGATTAAGTAATAGCTATTTAATTTTTACCAAAAAAATAGTCGTTACTTATTGACCTACAACTTTGTCGGTACTTGATTAATCTCAATGCTTCTGTGTTTTCCCCTTATTCCATACTTGTATCTTTTAAATAAGCTATAAACCCAAACAATTCATTTACTTTTGCAAAAGTTATTTAAAAGACAATACTATACACAAAAATATGGTATTTTTTAACTATAACTTGGTCATATATAAACCAAAAGTTTTTAAATCTTTTTTCCTTCTTAAGTTAAAAAAATACATCAAATGACTATTTGAATATAAAAGTAATCAAGTTTTAAAAGAGTTATGTTTGGAACAATATTGATTTTTACAAAACAAATGTAAAAAAGACAAGAAAGTTGACATTCAAGTTAAATATGATTTCTTTCTTTGTTAGGCTACAAAGTTTGTTAGATACTTGTTTTTTAAGACAAATTTATATCGATATACAGAAAGTAGTTTATTTATTTTTATCAAATTTTTACTAAGTTGCAGCTTTTTAACTTTTACGATTTTCTTTTAAAAATGATCGTTACTTTTTGATTTATATCTTGGCAAGTTCTTAATAAATTTTTATAGTATTGCTTTTTTGCTCTATTCTAGAAGTTTACTTTTAAAATCACATAATAATAAAATTTTTTTATTAACTTTGAAGAATGTTGTTTTCTGAATAAAACCATACTAAATTGGGTTCAAAAAAGGGTATTTTTTAAGAATAACTTAGCCAAAAATTTTTAAAACCGGTTCAGCCCCTCCAGTTAGAAAAACATATTTTTTGACTATTTATCTTTAAAAATCGGTTTTAATTTAAAGAGAGTTATGAGAGAAACAAATTCTTTTTTCTTATTTATTTTTGTTTTAGATACAACATTTTATATTGTTAATGTTATCTCATTTTTGCTTTATAGAGTTTATGTTTCCTGAACGAGATTATAAAAACTTAACTGCGATTTGAGTTTAAATACATATTTCTTTATTCTCGGTTTAGTTTTGTTTCTATACGGGTAAATAAAACTCAAGCTTATAAATATTACTCAAAGGTTTCTCTACTTTTTCTTAAAAAATCATTATCTAAAAAAATATTCAAATAAAAATAACGAAGTTAGTTTTTTTTTAAAATAAACTCTTTTAGAATAAGTTCAACTTATAGTATTAGTATTTTTATGACATAAAATTAGTATATAAGACATAATATTATTTGACATAGTCGTATATTTCTATAAACGTTGACTACGGCTTACTTAAGTAGATTATCTGTAATTATTTATTGTAATTCTTTTTTCATTTTTTATTGTACGTTTAATAAACGAAAGTTATTTGTATCTTTTGAATATATCAACGTGTTGAATCTTTGTGATTTATATTAGTTTATCTGTACTGACTATTAAGAGACTTCTAAAAAACATTTTAAATATTTTAACTGGAAGTGTTCTGTTGTCTTATTTGGTCTGTCAAACTGGATCAAACAAAAAAAATTTGTTTAAAGCTGCTCTTACTACATTTTCTTCTGATTTAATTTAGAAGAACAACAGATTGAATTTATCGTTAATTCTATTTCAATGTGTCACTAATTTTTGCTAGAGAGAAACTTTTTCTAGCTGAAGTTGTATTCTTCGTTTACAACATTTTTAAAATTGAACAAGAAAATTGGATTAAGTTAAATCATCAAAAACTGTCATCGAAATCTTTAATTATGTCGTGGAAGTCATATGAGAAATATGATAGTAAAGTTGGTAAACCAATTAGAAAATGGTTGAAGATATTTTATAAATACATGATTGTTGATAAAATTGTACATGATACCACTAAAGTCTCTATTGTGAAGGTAAAATGCTCTGAAAATGTTCACGACTTTATTGAATCGTTACCACAAACTGGTACTGCTACATATGAATTGTTGAAAAATAAACTAATTGAAAGATATGATGGAAAGATGACTTATAATATTGCTTAAACTCCGTAAAAATGTTTTAGAAAGAATCTTAGAGAAAAAACTTTTTACAAGTCAGTTATAAATATTTGTAAACTTGTTTCTCAATTATGTGTTGAAACTAGATCTTTTTTTCTTAACAATCAAATATCGCGATTGATGTCTACATTGGAACATAATGATTTTTTTAACAACATTGTTGAATAATAAGGAGTAAAAAATGTTACTGAAATGGCCTCGAATTTCAAAGCTACATTAAAATTAACTAATACTCGTTATCGTAATTCGAATAAAAAAAATTTAAATCTCAAGATAAAGTTAAACTGAATGATAGAAGGAAGAAAATAGATTTAAGTATATAACATTTCATTATGTAGTGAAAAATATTATGCTAGCAATTGTCCTAAAAGGAAATAAAATACCAAAGATTTTTTTTCTGCTAATGTACCGAGAATATTGTTTAGATCTTTTAGAATTTAGCTGAACTATTAATAATTTAAAGTGCCGCTCAAACTTCAAATAATATGTTTCTTGTTACTGTTATTAATAAAAATGTACGTGTATTTGCTATCATGGATTCTGCTGCTCAAAGAACCATTATTGATGTTTTCTAATTCAGCGCACGGTAGATGAGGTTATCTTATTCAGATCTGCACAAGATAGCTATTTAAAAAAGCACAACTGCTATCATCTTTTAACTTCTTGTTACGCTGTAAACATCAACTTTCCAACTCTTAATTTTTCTACTCGGCTAACTTATTTTTTTATAATGAAGTAAATTATGTATTGGGATTTATTGTAAAATGTCTTGAAAATTTTAAAACTTCTTATTTCAAATATTTAAGGTGACGGTAGTTATTAAAAATTTAGTTATTAATTGTTGAACATTGTTTTTCGTAACTTTGTTATTTTAATTGTAATCATTTTATTGTAGGCGTATTTTCTATGTTTTTAATTAATTAATTTTGTGTGTTTCAGCTAGGGTGTACAATGTTAGATAACCTACGTAGTTGTAATGGGAGATATTGAGGTCCAAAAGAGTAAATGTTTTATTATAGTAAAGTAAGATAACTTTGGGAAAATATCTTATTTTATACTTTTACAATATTTTTAAATGTGATCTTTAATTTCTCGCGGAAAAATTAGGTAGATTAGAAAATGAAATTACGTTTTACCAATCAAAAATATGGTATATAAGCTTAGAAATTTTGAAATCATTTCATTTTACATTTTTATTGTATTCACATGAGATATTTCGTAATCTAATGTATTTGCCTATTTTAGGGGTTTGAGTTAATACTTGTGTGCTAGGAAACTCGAAGGGTCACAAGTTCAAACTGGTAATAAATGTAAGTTATCTTACTCACCAATCTCTTTCATAAAATTTTAGTGCCCCAATTTAAATTAAATTAAAAATAATTGTAATTTACGATTTATTGTAATTCTATATATTTTAAATTGTCTTTTATTTGTGTTGAATAAAAAAAAAGTTAGATAGCTGATATATAGAATCTGACTATCAAAAGAACCTAGGAACGCGCCAATATAAATCATATAAAATTTAACTGTAAGTTCTAATAGTGTTTTTGTGATAATTTTACATCCTAGGTGATCACTAAATACTATATATACGTTGTATTTGTGTTAGTTGTAATTGATAATAAATTAGAGTTAATTTAATCAACGCGTCTTGACTATTTTAAATAGTTCTAGGTATGAGTAAATACACTCTAAACTAATATCTTAATAAAATATATTTCTATGGTATTGCTACATACTTAACTTAATGGCTAAATTTAACTATCTTTGATGAAGTCCAAACACTTCTCAGTTAATTATGAACTTATATTTAATTTTAAACTTAACCTCTAATACTAAACCTATATTTAACCAACTAAGCTGTTACAGCTAGAAATGTTTAAACACGAAAATTAATACATTTTTCAGCAATAAAATTTATCTTATATTAGTATCTTAACTATTTTGTTCGTACAATCACGCAATATTTTGTTAGAATAAACGATTAACCTTTCACATACTTTTCTTTAAACAATCAAATAAAGCACTTAGTGTGCAACAAGAGGGTATATTTTTAATATGTAAAAAAATTAACCATATTTACAAGTATTCTGTAGCATTTAAACAATTTTTTTCAGCATTAATTTTATGTTTAAATTTTTAAAAAAAAATTATAATTAGGCTGCTGTAGTTGAATAAATTATCAATTGATGGCATAGTCATTTTTTATAATTAATTGAAACAGTTGAATTAATTATTAACGCAGAAAGCAAAAATTTTTGTCAGATACAACTAATGCAAAATTAATACTTCTAGCTGTATTGATGATTGCCTTTAGCCTATTTTTCTTTAATTTGCTAAATTGTTTAATAACGTTATCAAATATACGTTATCATTAAAAAACATAAATAAACATAAAAATTTATGTCACTATCATTAAAAAACAGTTTTTTACAATAAAATACATCTTTTTTCTTAAAAATTCTTTAATCATTTTTATTATCTTACAAATATCTCTACAGATCTCTATTACATAGACGTTTTTTGCAGATCTGGACAAGATATTTTGTCTACCGGACACTGCGATATTACGAGATACAATATTTTAAGATGTTTTTATATATAATTTTAAAATTATGTTTTATTTTAGTAAGACGTCTTCCTATATCTTAAATTCTAAATAAAATTCCTAGCATAAAGTGATATTTTTAAAATAATCACTTTGAAGTGAGGATTCAGTTCTTACCGTATCGCTCAACCAAAGCGGCAGTGATCCATCGATTTCTCATATTTGGATATAACAACCATGTATATCGGAGAAAGGCTAATATTTATATTTTATTGATCTGTTAAATTATGACAAAGTTTTTATAATTTAAAAATTAAAAAAATGCATAAAAGAAATAAAGCGTATTTGTTATTTCTTAAATCGATTCAATTTCAAAAGATAATTTTAATATTGTTCCTTCTTAATTTAGAATCTAGTTTTAAATAATATAAAATCAGTCATTCTAAATATTGACCAAGGTATTAAATAGTTCCAACTGGATAATCATATTTGTATTCTGGATCCGTTATCTCTTTAGCTGCATCTTCTTCCAATATTTCTTCTCCTAAAGCCTGAACACCTGCAGCTGACTCGATTTGTCTTCCCTTGTCTCTTCTTTTAGAGTCTTGTTTACCTCTTCTATCTTTACTAGTGGATCTACCACGTAAACGATCTCTTCTTCCAGGAATTCTTCTTCTTCTACCAAGTCCTACTCTTCTTGCAATTCTCGCAATTCTTGCAATTATTCCAATTATTGCATGTCTTCTTTGACCTCTAGGTTGAAGCAATTTTCTTGCTCTTGAAAGACCAGGAGGTAAATGTCTTAGTCGTTTACTTTGAACTCTTATACGTTTACCTGTTGAATGTTTTTCTTCATTCATGCCAAGAACATTTCTTTTTATAATATTATTTTTAAAGTTCAGGTTATGAAGATCATCAAGAGATACTAACATTTCTTTAACATTAGAAGCGGATTTGCTTAGTTCATCAGGTTTAGATTCATACAATTCACTTCGAATAACATTTAAAAAGAATATTACAAGCAATAATCCGAATAACAGCATAGTGTTATTTGCTATGCTTAGAACTTTTCTATTCTTATTAAAAGTATGTCTTTTTTAAACTCAATTTCATTTAAATAGTAGAAAAATTTTACAATGTAAATATGCATTTGAAGGTGAAAAATTTATTTTTTTATAAAAAAATATTTGTTGTTCCTTTTTCATTTGAAAAATAGATAAATTTTTAAAAAAATATTTTGAAACAGTCGTAGAAAATTTAGTGCTGTTCTAACAAATTTAAATGGAAATATTTGTTAGTACCAAAAAATTTTCAATTTTTAGTAAAAATATATTTAATTTTTCTTGCCCTTTAAAGTTATACAAATTGGATCAAATTATTAATCACAGTGGTACTAAAGGTACATATTATTTTCTACTTTTTATTCTTTTTTGTTGGAATAGAAAAGTTATCTTGCCAACGTCTAGAAGATAAAAGTATTTTAAAATCATAATTAAAAGATATTACTTTACATTACGAAGTTTTTATTGAAAAAATTTTATTGCAACTGTGATGCATATTTTGGCCCACCTTGTTGTAATGTTATCTAGATTGATTTTAATGATATAAATTTATCTATGTGAAAATATATTTGTGAATTGTAAATACACTCGATTTACTTTTCCTGATTCAAAAGACTTAATTTAACAAATATGTTTATATTTAAATTCTTTAGTAAATAAAACAGTAAAAAATAAATAAATTTAAAAAATTAATAAACTAATATTTCTTAACGATTATTTACTTTAATTTTTAAGTAAATTAATAGCTTTAAATAATCGAAAGATAAGAAAACAATAGTATACATTATATTTATGATATTTTTAAATACCAATTTATTTATATGCTAATATGATTGAAATGTTGTAATTTCATATTACCACCCTTTTATATTATCATTAGTTTAGTAGTTTAATCGTCTAATTTAATTAACTTGACTAAAATTTCATACAACGAATGTTTAAATATACCAACTGTTTACAAATGTAAAATATGTAAATATTGCAAAGTATATATATCAGCAACAAAAATAATAAACATTTTGCAACATTAAAATACTAATATAATGAAAAATTAGTTTATTAATTAAAATGTAATATAAAAATTTAAAAAATTTGTAATCCTTGTGGATTCTTGGGAGCCCTTTGGGGCTCCTGTGGTTCAGTATAATAACACGAGACTTTATATAAACTTTTATTAAGCAAAGGCTTATAGTGAAATATAAATATATATGATTATAGATTAAAAAGGGTATTCTCAGTTATTCTTGTGATTGACTGATATATCTATATTCTGATCAGGTATTCTTTAAAGGCTCCTTTTATACTCCTTTAAGAGATAGGCGTGTTCTTATTCTGATAAGCTTACATACATTCTGTCCGACGCAGGTCCCATGGTTTACAAATTTAATTTCAAATAAATAAAGTTTTTAATTGTAGATATAGTAATATTTGTAACTAAAATATGTATTATTTTAAAATTCAACGGTTATATCTAAAACAAAAAAAAAGATAAATTAATTGTCTCTTTGACATGACTTTTTTTTAAAAATAATTGAATTTCACAATTAAACATTCAATAAATATATTTTTTTCATTCAATGTCGAGAACGAGTATCAAAACGTTTTTGATATACTAAATAGAATAATTTTTAAAAAACGTCTTTTTTAAAAATACTTTTTTTTATGATTTCGTCTAATAGGTAACATTCAATAAGTTAAAAAATAAAGTAATTTCTAATTCATTTGAAAAACTCAGTGTCAGAATAAGAGAGGAACTTTATTTTATTAAAATTTACTAACGACTAATTATTTTAAGAACAAGAGAGTGGTAAATGTTTCTATCTAAAAAATTTCAAGTAGAATACGTTAAAACGTTTAACCCACACAAAAGCAAAATCTTTGGTTCACATAAAAAAACTAAATATAATTAGAATATGTGGATACTGTTACTGTTTGCACTTTGAATATTAGTTTTATTTGTTTGACAGAAAATAATTATTTAACATATAAAAATTTTTGAGTTTTAATATTTTTAAGTATTAAATCATTCAAATTGTTAATATATATCCTATAATAAATACATATTTTAAATTTGTAAACAGTTGGTATATTCAAACATTCGTTGTATGAAATTTTATTCAAATTAATTAAATTAAACGATTAAACAACTAAACTAATAATAATAAAAAAGAGTGGTAATATGAAATTACAACATTAAGTAAACTCTGTTTATGAAAGAGACAGAAAAGAATGATATTGTGTCTAAAAATGACTATAAATAGCCTGGAAAGTTATGGACAATGTCATTATTATTTTTTACATATACTATTTTATTATAGAATCATCAAGCAAAAAATCGGAAGATTTACTGGTTGGAATTTAGAAGAAATAAAAAAGATTCTAAGGTATTATAACTAATAATTGTTCTTATTATTTTTATTGTTTATTAAAGATCAATAAGAACAAAAAATATATTTTACTACATTTTAACTGTGTTGTTTTAAACATTATGACATTTTAACATTGTTTTAAGCATAAATACAGTAAATAATCTCTTTAAATTAAAAAAATCAACAAATATAACAAAAAATAATTTTCGTTAAGATATAGTTACACCAATTAATGATTTGATTCTAAAAAACTAAAAAGTAATATTTTAACAAAAATATTTTATATACTTTAATATTATTTTAAGCATAAATCCAGTAAATAATTGTGTATTTTAATAATTTTTAACAAAAATTACTAATCAGAGGATTTTATAAGGAAAATATAAAATATTCTATTATTTAAATATTTTATATATTTTGGCATTTTAAAATTCTTTTAAACATAAATTCTGTAAATAATCTCTTTTGAATCGAAAAAATCAATAAATATATCTAGCAAGGGTGCAATAAAAACGTTTTTTAAAAAAAATTTATCCCACTAAAAAAATTTGGTTAAAAAATATACTCTATTATATATGTTCATAACTTTTTAATAAACAAATATAATAGTAAATAGATATAATTATCGTAATCAATACTGAAATTGCAATCTAAAGGTGTAAAAAAAATTTTAAAAATGTTAACTATTTTTTTTGGCACTTTATTAATTAATTAATATTTTTCTTAAAAAAATAGCTATTAAAAATTTGCTTGACCAGAGTTAAGATTTAAGTGTTACCTACAAAATGAACCTTTAAACATACTCGCAGGTATTCAGGGGGTTGCAAAAAATATTATTTTTGTTAAAAATTAACCATGTCGAAACTCTACAAAATATTTAATAAATAATAATTTGGTTTTAAGGTAGGATATCGAAAATCAGCTTAACTTGATTAAAAATTCAATAATGTGCTACAAAATGAACTCTTAACCATCTTTATAGGTAGTCTAGGGGCTTTAAAAAATATTATTTTGTATCGATTTTTAAATTTGCGAAAAATTAAAAAAAAATTTAAAAGATTAATAACTCGATTTTAAAACGGGATATAAAAAAACGGGTAAATCAGATTTAAGTCTTATCTACAGAATGAGCCATAATACATGTTTACAGCTATTCTGGGAGCTTCAATAAATATTTTTCCCGCCATGGGTCAAATTTGGCAATTTTTTAGAAATTTATACTATTTTTGTTTACTTTTTTGCTTTTAATATATTATTTGAGAATTTTTTTTAAATATGCAATTAATAATACTATTATTAATTATAAATTTGTGCTAGTTTTACAAAATTTTTTTTTAAGTGAGCGATTAATAAGTCTTTTATTAACTACAATTTCATAATTAATACTTTTACATTTGTATAAATGTTTATTTATTAAGATGTACCAAAGGTAAACAAATTCACTTTTGGTACTCAAACGAAAATTTGTTTACTCCTTTTTAAGGATACTTGAACTCAACAACTTAGGGTTATTATCTTAAAAATAGAATGAGCATGTTTGATTTTATTAATGTACAAATTTTTAGAACAATGGAAGCAGTTTGAAATTTTAGCCAATTTTTATTGCATCTTGCTAAACCTATTGTTTGTTTTATCCAAAAAATATCTTTGCTGAAAGTAAGCAGCGTTTAAAAAAAGTTTTTATTTGTACACACAAAACCTAAACATGTCTTTTAGATCAATATGTTTTATATAATAAAAAGGCTATATTCAATAGTATTTTGATGTCTAAGTTTTTTATCTTTTTTGCACACACATTCTGGCTTATTATGCATTTACATTCTATCTTATTTTGCATATACAAAACGAGTTTGAATGTGTTTTCAAAATGAGGTAGAAATTTACATACAAGATTAGTAAGAATGTAGCCTATAGTTTACCAATAATTTGTATATTTCATAATTTTTTAATTATTATGAATTAATAAAAGATTTAAAAACTTTTTTTTGTAAATAATAATAGATATCAATTCTTCATCGATAGAATATAACATTTTTACTTAATATAAATTAGTAAAGAACAAACAAAACTAAATGTTAGGTATTTCTTAATTTTTATTTTAATCTTTTTGTTAAAAATATTTAAATCAAAGAAAATAATAAAAATATTCAAATTATTTTAATAATTATCTTTACAATAAATAAATTTTTTTTCCACAATATCTACCAAAAAATCAGATCATTTATGATACACTCTTGATTCCTCTTTAATCAACCAACAATTAAAAGTTTTCTAAAAATTTTTTTATAGTCTCATACACATTCAATATTACTAGCTAAGACTGCTGGTAATTAATCCTTACTCTATAAGATAACCATGGAACGTTTAATGTCTAAAGTTGTTGTAAAATTTCTTTTATGTTAACATATCACGATCTTAGTTATGTATCAATATTAAAAGTTTCAAACAGTATCATAGTTATAAAATTACTAGCTAAAACTAAAGATGTTGAATTTCACAATAATTGCGATTCATCTTATTAGTACGAAATTAAACACTTTAAGAATGCCTAACTTGGTGAAAGATTTTAATATATTTTTAGAATATCTAATTCAATATTATTGTACTTGATAATTATTTAATTTGTAAAACTAATATAATAATTGTTATTGTTGTGAAGTAAATGTAATCTATACTAAAAAGAAATAAGGAAAAAAATTTGTCTCTCACATAACTCTCTTCAAATTTAACCGAATTTTATGGGTAAGTAGCCAAAAGATGTGTTTTTTTCTAACTTAGTAGGGAAGAAAAGTCTAAAAAGTTTTAGGCCATAATTGGCCATGTTATCTTCAAAAAGCACCCTTTATTTGGCTTTTTTTAGCATAGATTTGACCAGAGGTAAACATTATTTCAAAATAGATAATATACAATGGTTTATATATCATTTAAAAGGTATACTATCAGAATAGGGGGGAAACACAATTCTATCAAATTGTATCAAAAATTGACCGAGTTATATTTAAAGAGTGGTAACCGTTTTGAAAAAAAGGGTTAAAAGTTAAATAGCTATAATTTAGTAATTACTTGGTGAAAAAAAAAATATTATCTGTTATATAGATCTACGTTTAATTTAAAAAACAAGTATTTAACGATGTTTAGACCTCAACTACGAAAAAAGTTATTTTAATTTGAATGTCAACTTTTTTGCTTTTTTTTCATTTTTATTGTAAAAATCAATTTTGTTCCAGACATAACTCTCTCCAAAATTAATTAAATTTTATGGTTAATTAGTCATTTGATGCATTTTTTTCCAACTTAGTGCGGAAAATAGGTTTCAAAACTTTTGGTCCATATTTGGCCAAGTTATGCTTAAAAATGCCACATTTTTGTACAATTTTTTGTATAGTTTTGTTCCAGAAATAACTCTTTTAAAAGTTTATAAAATTTTATAATTTATGACTTATTTAAAAGATACAATTTTAAAATAGTGCAGAAACACAGTAGCATTAAGATAGATAAAGAATTGGCTAAGTTATATATCAACAAGTGATGGCTATTTTTTTAGTTAAAATTAAAAATTTAAATGGCTCTTACCTATAAGAAACTTCATAAAATTAAGTAGATATGCTTTCTACTATATAGATTTAAATCTAACTTAAAAAATAAGATTATTAGGAAGTTTACAGCTTATCTAGAAAATGATTTATGCTAATTTTAGTGTCATTTCTCTTGCTTTTTTTCTTTTTTTTTTGTAAAAATCAATTTTGTTTCAGACGTAACTCTCTCTAAACTTGATCAAATTTTATGGTCAAATAGTCATTTGATGTATTTTTTTTCAACTTAGTGCGGAAAATGAATCCCAAAACTTTTGATTCATAATTGATCAGATTATTTTTAAAAATCATCCCTTTTAAGACACATTCTTGCACAGTTTTCTTCCAGAAATAACTCTTTTAAAAGTTAGTGAAATTTTATGGTTTATGATTTATTTGAAAGATACAATTTCTGATTAGTGAAGAAACACAGTAGAATTAAGATTAATAAAGAATTGGCCAAGTTATAGATCAACAAGTGATGACTATTTTTTTAGTAAAAATTAAAATGTCAAATAGCTATTACTTAATAATATCTCTAAAAAATTAAATGGATATAGTGTTTTATATAGATTTAAGCCTAACTTAAAAACAAAACTATTGAGAAGTTTATTACTTATTTGTAAAACAGATTATACTAATTTTAGTAACAATATTCTCATATTTTCTTTATTTTTTACACAAATATCGGTTTTGCCTTTAGCATAACTCTATTTAAACTTGATTAATTTTTATGGTTTAATGATCAATAAATGTTTTTTTAACTTTTAGAGAATAAATAACTTTATAACTTTTTAATCAAAATTGGCAAAGTTTTCTTTTAGAATACAACATTTTTAAACAATTTTTGTGTAGATTTTTTTCTGAATTACGTTTATGAAAGTAAATTAAATTTTTATTTTATAACTTATTTCAAAGGTACAAAGTAGAAATAAGATAGAAGTGTAATTCTAAGGAGTTTGACCAAAAATTTACTAAATAATAAACCAAAGAGTGATGTCTTTTTGTTGATGTGAAAGCAAATTAATAAAATATATTCGAAAGATAAATAAAGAAATTCAAGAAATTAATTTTTAACTTTTATTAAATTTTTATAGAATAAAATTTTTAAAAAATTTCTAATTATAATAATTTTTATTTTCTTTAATAAAAACAAAATAAATACTACATCTTGCAAATATTTACAATTTTTTCATTATATTTAATTATCATGTAGGTGTATTTAAAGATTAAATAAAACTTTTACTTTGTATATCTAATTAAAAAAAAAGAGATACCTTAGTCACAAATTATATAAAAATTATTAAAAATATAACTATATTTTAAAATTTTGTAGTTAAGTAGTAATGATGTAAAACAAAGATTTTTATTACACATGATATATAATGTGTCATAAATTATAATTTTATTAAATTTAAATTCAATTAATAATGAAATTAAATTTTTTTATGTTTCTAAGTAAGATTGTTTTATCTTACAAAAGAACGAATAATTGAAATACCAAACAATGGATAAAAAATTGATCAACATGTCATTATTAAATTAATTAGTTATTGAATATTTATTAAAAAATTAATTTTATAATTTGTAATGTGTGTGAATAGATAATTTTATTAAATTAAAATTTTTAAATTTAATATTTATGAACAACAGTCATCTTATTACCAGAAATATTCATATTTATAATATTTTTCTTTTTGTTATTATGATGCTTTTTGGAATGCTTCTTCATTTCTTTTTTTCTTTCTCTTCTTCTTTTATTGGTTTTTCTTTTTTCTTCTAAATATGTCTGTTCTGCTCTCTTTCTAAGATCTTCTTTCTTTTCATTTTTATTAATTTTTAAGCGTTCCATAAGATCTTTAGTGAAATTATTAGTTTTTTTTAATAAAGAACTTACTTAAAATTTTTCTTTCTTTCCATGATGAAGAAGACATATTTTGTTTTGAATTTAATTTATAAATTTAAAGAAATTAATTTAATAAACTCATTTATTTTTACAAAATTCGTACAATATATATACATAATAATACAATAAATTTGAATAAATGACAATAATAAAATTTATTTAAAAATGTTAATTTAACAAGATATAGTTAGAATTATAAACCAAATGAAAATTGAAATAAAAAATAAAAGCATTAATAAGATTATTTTTTTGTGTAATATGATTTTTTTACAGTTAATTTTAAAAAAAACTAATTATTAAAACTTTTTGATTAAAATCTATATTCGTTTTATAAGAAATTTTAAAATAAATTCATTTTTCATTTCCCTTTTTAAATTTTAAATAATTTTCTTTCACAGAATTAACTATTAAAGATTTCCTGATTTTAAATTTATGATAAAATTATATTTTCAAATGATATTAATATTAATTTAACTATAACAATTTTTATTATAGAAAAAAAAGTTTAAGTGTTAATTCTGTAATATTTTTTACCGGGCATATTAATATTGTATTTGTATCATAAACAACCTTCCATAAAGTAATCGGAAATTTTTAATTTATTAATGTTTGTAAAAGATACAATTCAGAAATAAGAAAGATAATTATTAAAATGATGGAAAATTCATTATATGTGGTGGTAATTTTAGGCAAACATTGACAATCTTACCAAATTCTACAAGGCACCAAAATGTATTGTTCTCTACTAAGTATAGTTCTTTTTGGAATGTTCACTTTAAGACAGTGAAACTTACTAAAAACATGAGGATAAAAAAGAACGAAATAGGTTTTGCCAAATGGGTTTTAGATATTAGTGATAATGCTCTTCAAAAAAATGAAGATGGCTAAATAGATATACCACTAAATCTCCAATCAACAGGAAATTTAGTAAATGACATATTCGGGGCTAAAAATGAAAGCATATTAAAAAAATCAAACTAAGCAATTCTTGCTCCAACAAATGTCATTGTAGAGTCTATTAATAATGAAGTATTAAATACTCTACCACACTGAAAATTTTTTCGGAACAAAATGTCACGGAAATTGCAGAACTCGCATGGAATTCCCGCATACGCGTGACATTTTGTCCTGTATCTTTGAAAAATGTGGGAAAAAATATTTTCAGCCGATTCGATTACAAAAGATTTGGATACAAAAAAAATTACTACAACATGCCTATTAAAAACTTAAATCAGTTGATACCTAACGATTTACCACCACATGTGTTGAATCTCAAGTTAATGCTGTTACTATTGTTCTTCGTAACTTGAACATTAAAGAAGAACTTTGCAATGGAACAAGATTGAGAATTTGAAAGATTAGTAAAAGAATATTAACGTGTATCTATTTGTCAGGATTAAATAAAGATAAAACTGTTCTTATACCTAGAATAGTTTTATATAATTCTGAATAACAGTATTCTTTTACAATAACAAAGAAACAGTTTTCTGTAAGACTTGCCTTTGCTATGACCACTAATAAAAGTCAAGAGCAAACATTAAGTAAAGTTAATGTAGATTTAACAACACCAGTATTTTCACATGGACAGTTGTATGTGACTTTTTCACGTGTAAAAAGTCTTCATTGTCTTTTCGTTAAGACAGAATCTGATAAAGCAAAAAATATTGCTTCTACTGAAATATTTAATGCATAGATTCTAATTAAATAGTAGAAATATAGAGCAGAAGTAACTTGTAAAAAAAAGAACTAGTGAATAACCAACAACAATGGAGAAGAAAGATTTTTTTAACATTTTTAAATAAATAATTTTTTTTAATGTGTTTTTTTATTTCTTTAAATAACAAATTGTTCTAATACAAATGTTTTTGGTAATAATTTGGTACAAAAATTTTTTTTAAAAATATGCTTTGTGGATCAGATGTGACCTGCCAAAGGCAGATCTAGGGCTAGTTTTATAGCATATAATAATAAAAAACTAAGTTTAGAAGTAGTTTAAAGTATTTGGCGAATCTCTTTGCAACATTCCATTCTTTTGGTTAATTTTCTGACAAAAAGTTTCAATTAATAAAGCCGCAGTGATAAAGGAAAAAGTTGATAAAATAATTAGTTTTTTTATAACTAATTGATAAATTTACAATCATATATTAATGTAAAAACTAAAAACATTTTTTTGTACTCAACTTAGAGCAAAATTAATACTGTTTGTTGCTCTAAAAACTAATGTTAAGCTGATTTTTTAATATATAGATTTTTTTTTTTATATTGTTCAGTGATATTATTAAAAATATATAGTATTCTTCCGGAAACTAAAAAAAAGTGAAAACACTCAAGTTAACATCGTTTAAAAATGGCTCTTAAACAAAAACTCCTTCTAGTTTCATCTTAAGTATATAATTATACTGATTTTTACAGATGTTATATGATGTTTATAATATACAAAAGAAAAGCAAATGTATTTATCAGCTAATTTTGACACTTACTTGTCAAAACCAGCAATATTTAAAAGAGTAGAAGTTTTAATGCAAAAAATATAGAGAAAATTGTGAAAAACTTTAAAGACAAGCTATTCAATATGCGATGATTACACAAGATTTTTCGTCTCTTTTGACTATTTGTTTCTCTTTAAACATATATATTAACAAGGTTGGTATTTGAATGCTTAAAGAAAAAAAATCAAAGTTATTATTAAAAAATTATAAAACTGTTAATAATTTACTTCACTGTCTGTTTTAAAAATGTTTTTCTATAAATAATAATATTTTTTAATTAAATACTTTTATTATTTTTATATAATAATTAGTTGAAATACAATATATAATATTGTACGATAAATGAAAAGTAATGATAATATTTAAATAATGATTTTTATACAAATTAATGAATAAATAAGTTACCAGATTTTCTTGCACAGAGGTTTCTTTAAATAGGTGTTTTTTTGTACCGAAATAAATTCCATCAGATTTACATTTCTAAAAGATTTATTTAATTCATTTCATAAATATTTTTTTTGATTTCACTTTTATCATTGTATTTTTCTACAGAATGTTAAAGCAGTTTTGATAAAATTTGAAATTTTTGTTTCACGGGCATTTTTTTAGAGTTTTAATAAATAAATATTCAATTCCTTTTTCATTTATTAAGTTTCAAGTCTTAAAGTTTAAAAATTCACTTTACAACAAGTTCATAAAAACATCTATTTCATTTTATTATCCTTTTTTTTGTCATAATTGTGGTAGGTAGATAAAAATCTTAACACAATTTCACTTAATTTTTCTTTTGAATAATCTTTGCACCCTGATTTGATATAAATCTTAAAAGAGTAATAAAGAGATTTTTCACAACATCGGTAATGCTTATATTAGAAGACATTAAAAAAATTATAAAAAATCATCTTTAAAATGTTTTTATTATGATGTAAGTTAAAATTTTGCATAATTTAATTCATAAAAACAAAATCGAAAATCTTTTATTTAATTAATATTTAATAACTTTTATGTTTTAAAGCATATCCAATATAATTGTTATTATTTTAAAAACCACCAAGTTAAAGTTTTAGAAATTTAATATTTATCATAGTAGTATAGTTAAAATATACTCAAACACAACAAACAAATGATGATCAAAACATTATTTTGGTATGAACAAATTAAATTTTCTTTTATATTTTTATTATAGTCAGCTTCCTTATCTGTAGCTTGAAAATCACTAGAAACTAGAAAGTTGTAACATAGAAATATAAAAATATAATATTAATAAAAAAATTTAAATTAATTATATTAAAAATTAAACTTTTTAGAGAAAAAAAAATTAAATAGGTAAGAAAATTGTCTCTTTGTGATCGAGTAAAAGATCTGTAAATATCTAAATACTTTATTAAAAATTTTATGACTTTATACTATATAAGACTCTAAAATTTTAAGTGAAGAATCTTCTTACATTTTTATATTAGTGTTGTTTGTAATTGTCTATTGTACAACTGTCACTAATAACTATTATTAATTAAAAATATCAAACAATGGAGATAATATTCAAGTTATTATCTAGAAAAAATTGAAAGTAAATTATTTTAAAGCATGTTTCTTGAAAAAGTCGAGTAATTTTAAATATATGGAAAAGTTGACAGACGTATCCAGAAGCACTTTGTTCTTATTTAATATTTTCATTATATATTTAGATTCTTATACACTATATTGGACATTTTCTAATTAGTGCTTGAAATTCATATGATATTTAAAACTTTTAATTGATTTAGTTTTTTTTATAACGTGTTTATAAGCAAAATTTATGTAAGATTTGTATTGGAACATTTTTAGGTAATTTTAATATCTTATCTTCTACTGATGATAATTTTGAACTATTGATATCATTATTATTTAAACATTTCCATATATGGTTTATAGTACCTTGTAGTTGCTTTGAAATATTTTTCAATAGTTGCCAATCTTGAGCACCGTATGTAGCTATTGAAAATAGTATTTGTACTGCTAGCTTTCTTTTATCTTTATCTTTCAGTTTCTTCCATTTTTTCTTATATATGTGATACGCAGACCACATATTTTTCTTCCTTACTAGTACTTCTTTGTATTCTTGGTTAGAAAAACTAATTTGTGTACCAAGATATGTAAATTGTTGAACTTGTTTAATTTTTGTACCATCTAGAGATTTTATCTTTACTTCATTTAGACACATAAATTCAGTTTTCATAGGATGCAGTACTTACCCATGTTTTTTGACAATTCTCTCAAATAACACCAACATTTTTTGTTCATCTTCTTCTGATTCACCAATTAAACAAGTATCATCTGCAAAATCAACAACTCCTGTACCATTATCATTCGTGAGAAAACATTAAATTTTTTCTTTCCTCAGTCTACTTGCAAATTCTCTGATTATATGTTTCATAATAATTAAGAATAATGACGGTGACATGCTATCACCTTGACCAACACCTCTTTGAATAGGAATATTGTATTTGTTATCAATATCTACAAGTTTTGTTTTTTTGTATCGTTTCTACTGTAGAAATAATGTGACTATCTATATTCATATCATACATACTCTGATATAACATTTCTCTTTTTATCATATCAAAGCATTTCATAAAATCAAGAAATATGAACACTCTTTTTCTCATGTTGAATTCTTTCGTATGTAACATGATTTGTTTCAAAGTATATATGGCATCAACTGTTGACATATGATTTCTAAATCCTGTTTGATAATCTTGAACTTCATACTTGATATATCTTTTTAGTCATTCATTTATTAAAGATGTAATGAGTTTGAATAAATGTGCCAATATTGATAACGATCTGTAATTTCTGATACTATTGAGATCATTCTTCTTTGGTAACAATAGTAAAATTTCAGTTCCCCAACATTTTGGTATTATTTTATTCATCAAGTAAAAATTAAGTCTTTTCAATAAAGCGGCTTTAAACTTTTGATTTTAACATAAACTTTTTATCATTTCATTTGAAATACTATCAATTTCTGTCATTTTTTCATTTTACTACAACAAAGTTAATTTTATTTTCCAGAAGTGGTGTGAATTCACCATGATTTGATATTTTATGGTTATTATTTTTGATAATTTTAATATCATCTTTATATAATTCTGTATAGAAATTACAGATTAATTTTTCATTGGTATCAATTTCTTTCATAAAATCATCTGTGAGTTCTATCATTCATTTTCTAAAATACATATCATTTTTGAAATCCTTTTTGAAGCCTATACAATTATTTTCAATGTAGTCAATGATTTTTTTACTTTTCCTTTCTCTAATTTTATTTTCTAGAGTTTTTCCTAAATTGTTTTGCATATTCAGTAGATTCGATGAAGTTATTTCCACTTTACAGTTCTTTTCTTATTTTTAACATTTATTTTATTTTATCTGAAAAAAAGACATTTCTCGTCTTTGTCTTTTGGTTTCAATGTTCCTTCTATTTTTTGAGTTAATTGCATGTATTCATCATCCACAGCTTTTTGTGTTGTTGAATTACATGTAAAGTTCTAGTCAATTTTATTCGTTATATCTGTATCAACTGTGCCATTTTATTTCATCTTTATTCTTCGTAATATTATCTTTGGAATTTTATATTTACATGATATTGCTCTAAGATCTAAATTTACGAAGAATTGAGAAAATGTTAAGATCCTGAAGTTATTTATAAATTTACTTTCTCTTTTAATATAGTCAATTTCGGATTTTTTTGTTTTTGAAGTATTTGACTATGTAAATCTACTACTATTTCTTCTTTTATAGTATGTATTAATCACACTAATGTTTAATTTCATTGTTAATTTTAGCAATCTTTTACTATTATCATTAACATCAAAACACATATAATATCCTCTGTGTATGTTCTTCATTTTATTTCTCCCTATAGAGTCAATGAAATCACCTAATATAACAGGCTTTTTAGCAATAATATCTTTATTCTTTTTATCTTCATTAATTAATAATTCTATAACTTTATTTACTTCTGCAAAAAAATTGTTTTTTGTTTCATCATTGTTACCATCTGTTGGTGCATATATACCTATATACGTTGTAAGTGCTTTGTTATTTAATTGTTGTACAACTGTAATTCTATAATTAAAAATTTTTAATTTATAGATATTAATATTATTTTTTACATATAAAGCCATTCCTCCAATAACTCTAATAGATTTTTCATTTGTGTTGTTCATTTTTCCTTCCCCTATCCATAAATTACCATGTTCTACAACAAAATTTGATAATATTTTGATTTAGGCTCTGCTATAAACATAATGTCAATGTCAATGTTTTTTTATTTCAGTAATTAAATCAAAAATTTTCCCTTTTGAAGTTACGAATCTGGTATTTAAAAGTGCCAACTTTATAGTAATGTCTTTGGCTACTCTGTTTCTTGCCATTTTTCAAGAACTTTCTTGTGTAGTGAACTTTCAGATTGTTATAGTATAATATTTGTAAAAGTGATTACAATAATATAAAAAAAACAAACTCTCCCTAAAACGATTTTAGGAAAGTCCATTCAATACAATCACAACTAGGATTTTCAATAATTTAACTAACCCAACAATATGACAATTAGATATAATAATGTATTAACTACTAAGTCAATATTAATTTTATAAAATATATTTAATATTATTACCTGTACACGTTTTTTATTATAAATAGATGTAATTTTTTTAAAACATTCAGAAAATGTCTAAAAATGAAAAGAATATTTTAGCTGTATTAAACATACTTTTAATTTATTATTTTCCTCAGATATATTTTCTAGTAGTTCTTTAGTAGCAAGTAAATAATATGTTTTCTAAAATAATAACATATACAATATCACTATGTTTTGATTGAGAACCAAAGATTGCTTCAATACTTAAACAAAGTATATCAAATCCATTATTTGATGGATCTAGTATGAAATAATCTCCAGTTATGCTACAATTTTCTGATGACAAAAGATTATTAATAAAATTTATAAAGTAAAAACTTACAATTAACTCTATTACAAAAAAAATATCATAAGATGAAATATTAATCCTATGTTAAAAAAATAAAGTTTTTAAATTTTTATAGTAAATTTTATAATAAAAAATTAAAATCAGAGTCAGCAAATACAAAATTTTAGCTATTGAAGTATCTAGGATTTTTTAAAAAATTAAATCATTTCTTTTATTGTTGTTAAATTATTTATTTTCACTAATAACAAAAAGTTATTATTTCTTTGAATTTTTGCTTTATCATATACTTTGTAAAGATTAACAAGTTTTTTTTAATTTTATTACATTAAAAAAATTAATATGACACCCTACTAACATCAAATTGTCAAATAAAAGTACAGAAGAATTAAACAATTTATTTCACTTAATTATTAACTCTTACGTCTCCTAAATAACTACAACGCGTTTTCATGCAAATTAATTTTTTAAAATTCTATTCTCTCAATTTTAATCTAATCAGTTAATTATTTTATCTACACAGTTTTACATTTTTGTAAAATATATCTTTTTAATATAAACTTTAAATATAACATATTTTAAAAAAAAATTTTATCTAACCAAATGCGACTTGTGTAATTTTTATACTTAAATATATAAAATTGCATGTTTTAGGATAAAAAATTTCTGTGCGAAGGTACTGCTCAAAAATCAAATTGTTTTTCAGTGTCAGAGCTGTGTGTGTAATTTAAACAGTTTAATAAAATGAAGAATAAATATCCCCTTTGGATATTATTTATCATTATATTTCTTACAAATTGTGTATGTTTAAACAATATATTCTTTTATATAAGATATTTAGAAACCTGTTTTAACTGAAAAAGATATAGATTATGATTCGGGTGAAACTGAAGAAGATAAGAAAAACTTTGAAATTACCAAAAATATTACTAAATTATTAAGTGAAATTTATAAAGTTATTGATACCAGTGATGGTGAAGAAAGTTTAAATATCACGGGAACAGTTTCTAATAGTTCGAAAAGAGAATATAGTACTTATAACTCCTCTTTATATCAAGGTGATATTATGCTTACACCAAAGGATGGTATAGCTTTAATTGTGGAAGCTACAAAAGTAGCAGAAGAAAAGAATATTAATATTACAAATGTTAGTAAAGAAAATAATATTGAAAGTGAAATAAAAAACCTTAAGTCAATATGCAATTTAGACGATAATAACGAAGAAAGAGAATGAGAAACTACAGAAACAAATAATTCATTTTTCTATTTAGTTATGATAAAAAATTATCCATAACTAAGATTTTTACTTATAGAATTTTTTCTACGATTTATTAAAGATAAAAGTATATTACTATATATAATTTTTAAAATAAAATTCTTTTAATTACTTAAACTTTTATTAAAAAATTATGTCGTTTTTAAATATTTTAATCATTTAAAATTTATAAATAAAAAGTATATTTTATGACTTAATAAATAGAATTGATTGTGAATAATTAAAAAGGAACTATCATAACTTATTGAAGCTTTTAAATTAGATTATAGATATTTTAAATTTGGAAAATTATACCTCAAAATAAAACTATCTATTATCATTTATGTACATTACATTTAAATAAATTATCAATATTTTATTGGTAATCAATAAATCAACACTATTTCAAAATTCTTAATAAAAAAATTTTGTGAGTTGATAATATTACGTAGTTCTAGTGGAAATTACTGTTTTTTATACGTGTTGTTTTGAAACGTGTTTTTTCATATATTTGGCTATGCTTTGGTATAGAAAACAAACTGTTAAATTATCTTAACTTTCCACAACACGAGAATAAATATATCATTTGCTTAAGATTTATTTACCATTAATTTGTTTATTTTCAAATCAAACTATGCTATCTATATGTGTTATTCGTGTCATTATGATTTATAAATGTAAACGCGGTAGTAATGTTGAAAAAACAACTCAATAAATTAATGAATCTTTTGAAGAGAATCTTATCAATGCTTTTGCTGTGCAAAGATGCATTGTGGTGTCATGGTGTAGCTGTTTTTATAGAATAAAAATACAACGTTTATTAGTTAATAATTTTATTAAGACAATCTTTAATAATAACAACAAAAGAGTAGAAATAAATATTTAAAAATAAAGAATTCTTCGGTAGGTTCTTATATTTTAACCCAGGACAACTTTCTGGGTTTCTGGACTTCTTTTTTCTTTTCGTGGTTATTTATCCTTGATCGCTGATCTAGTATGAGATAAATTTGATGAGATTTATCCTATTTGATTGGAAAGTTAAATTTTCTTGATTAAATTTTGTTTATTAATAATGGATTTATGGTTCTTGAGATTTGTTTATTTATTTTTCTAATTTTAAATTCCAGTTTCTGTTTTTTTATTAATTGAATTTAGAATTGTAATTATAAATGATCTTTAATAATTTCGGATGGTTTTAAATATTCAAAGATAGTAATAAGAACCTGGAAAACGAAGAGCGTGGGAAACCTGAGTTTGTTCTTGATAAAGACAAATTACAAAAAGCTGTTGAAACTAATCTATGCACAACGGTTAGGAAACTTGCAAAAAAGTTTTATGTATCTAGAACAACTATTTCACGTTATTTAAAAGAGATTGAAAAAACGAAAAAATTCAACAAAAGGGTATCTCACATACTTAGTGACTATCAAAAAATGTGTTGTTATGAAGTTTGTTCTTCCCTTATTTTGAGAAACAAAATGATTCATTTCTCAAACGTCTATTATCTGTCATAAAAAGTAGATTTTTTCATGACAATCGTAAACGAATTAGACAGTAGTTGGACAAAGATGAATATTCTAAACACTTCTCGAAATCTAAATTATTTTCAAAGAAAGTTTATTGTAACTATTTGGTGTCTGTTGCAGGAGTCATACAATAAAAACTTGTAATGCTGGGTGAAAAATAATTCCAGAATTCTATTGCCAACAACTTTAAGAAAAGCATCAGAAATTGTCTCAAAAAATGCCTCTTTTAGTCAAAAAAAGGACCAAATTTTCTTTGCAATAACATAAAACGACATGTTACAGAAATGACCCTCCAGAAATTGTATAAATAAAAGTACGTAACTCTGTTTCATTCCGCATATTTACCTGACTATGCTTTTTCGGATTTCTACATTTTTAAACACCACGTTAACTTCTTAACAGAGAAAATCTTTAAGAATTATAATGACAAAAAGCTGCTTTTGAAGCTTTCATTGAATCTAGAAGTCCAGGTTTCTATGCAAATGTAATAAACAAAATTTTATCTTGTTGCCAACAATGTCTAAATTTTAATGATTTTAATTTCGAATAAAAAAATTTTTTTTTAATAGTTAAATAGAGCTATGCACATTTAAAAATTAGGTAAAAAAATATTTTATATTAGACAATTTAGTATTTTTATTAATTTTTTGCATTGACAATATATGAATAATTTAACTTCAAACCTTACGTATTTTCAAGTGGTATCAATTTTATGTTATCATTTCAGAGTTACTTTTATTGTATTAATATTCTAAAATTTATAATCATAAATCTATTTTTGTTAAATAGCATGATATTCGTGTTATTTTTTGTAGTAACGGTGTTTTAATATATTTCATTAGTAAATAAGGTTAGAGATAAAAATTATGTCAATATCGTTATAAAGAAAGTGAATAATTTTTTTTAGTTCGAGAATATCGTTGTGCTTTTTAATAAAACATTTAAAATAAATTTTAAAGTACAACAAAGTCTAAATTTTATTAATATTTAATGACAAATTTTTTTATAATGTAATTCTTTTTATAAGTATCATTTTGAGTCACTAAAATAAATGAATATTTTTTAATTTCTATAAAGATATACGCGTTTGCTAATGTATAAATACCATAAAAGATATAAATTATCAAAAAAATTTCTTTTAGATTTAAAAAAACTGTTCCACTCGAACAGTTCTGTAAAATGAATATTAAATATCTTTTTTGGAATTTTGTTATTATTTTATTTCTTATAAACTGTGTAAGTTTAAACAATATATTCTTTATAAAAAAATCTAGAATTCTATTTTGTCTACAGAAGAAAATATTGAAGAATCAGATGAAAATGATGATAACAATCTTGATGACAGACTTGATGTGATATTTACTAAAATAATTGTTGAAAAATTTTCTGCTCTTTATAATATTCTAACGAGAAATAAAGCCGAAGAAAGTGGTAAAAATTCAAACTCATCTTTACATTTTTTTAAATCTTCTAGTTTTTATAATAACACATTATTTCAAGGAGATATTATTTTAACAACAGATGATGCTAAAGCATTTCTTAATACAGTAAAAGAAGAAGTCAAAAATAATTATAGAAAAATTGCAAAAATTGTATCAGAAATTGAATCTGTAATAAAAATAAATGAATTATTAGATAAAATAAGATCGTATTTGTATTGACAAAAAAAAGAGCAGAAATAGAAAAATAATTTTTTTAAATACAGTTATGATAAAAATTTTATTATAATGATGTTAAAACATGAAATTTTTTTTCGAATAAAAACAATTTCAATAAAAATATATTATGATACAGAAATTTGAAACGAGATGGATTAATTGTATAATCTTATTTTTAGAAAAATTATGCTGTTTTCAATTCTTTAACTATTTAAAATTTATAAATAAATGAATATTTCATGACATAGTAAAAAAATTGTTTGAATATAATTATTAAAACTATCGAAATAGCTTATTCAAACTTATTATTTTGAGTGTGAATATTCAACTTATTTTAAATATTATCACAAATAAACAAAAATATCCCTATAATTTGTTACACGTAAAATTCTTTTAAATAATATATCAATATTTTGTTGTCAATCGATAATTCAATCCATTCCGAAATTTTCGATAACACATTCTCTGTTGTTTTGAAAATACCACACATCCGACTCTTAAAAAAAATTAAAATATCTATAATATTTTTAAATATTTTAATAATGCTTTAAAATATTTTGAAGTTATATTGAAAATCCTTAGAATTTTAAATTGTTACGTTTAATTTAGACTTACTATAAATTCTTATAAAACGTTTAGAGAACAAAAATGAAAAAAAAAGAAAAATGCTTTCTAAAAATTATTTAAAAATACAACTTTATGTTTATAAAATTTAACTTTCAAAAATATATTATCGAAATATAGATAAAGGAAATAACTACTTAAAGTTTTATCAAACAAAATAATGTAAATAAATTTTGGAAATTTAATAATTCGATAACGTGGAAACTAACATATATTAGCTAAAATTAAGCACTAAAAATATGAAGTATTTTTTTATGCTTATAAATATTACTTTTATTTTGATTTATGTAAGTTCACTTCCTTCATTTAATACGAGTTGCATTGTTGTAGAATCATGGTAAAAGTCTATTATTAAATAATATGGATCATGATGCAAAAGACTGTCTTACGTCCTTACATGGTATAATTTTAAAACGTACTTCAGTGACACAATACACGTGTGTTTTTTCAAAACCTTCCTACACATTTTTTAAAAC
Source organism: Strongyloides venezuelensis (assembly GCA_963280985.1). Taxonomy (NCBI): domain Eukaryota; kingdom Metazoa; phylum Nematoda; class Chromadorea; order Rhabditida; family Strongyloididae; genus Strongyloides; species Strongyloides venezuelensis. Next base: position 21,070,347 of record CAUJLX010000002.1, on the reverse strand, counting down.
TTTAAAAATAATTATTTCATAATCAAATGATATACCTATTAAAAATCATAATATTAATTTGTCGTATAGTACAACAAATAAACTTGGAAACAGTAAATTTAGTGTAAACAAATAATATAATGAATATTTAGAACAGTCTAGTGATAACATTACAACTGCTTCAACATATATTCTTAAAAACCATGGGAATAACAATGAAGATAAAATTAAAGTCGAAAACAAAAATGAGAAGGACGAAAAGTCTTTTATAGAGAATGAAGAGAAAGATTTAGAAATTACTAAAAATGCTACTAACGTACTGAATGATTTAGAAAAGATAATCTTAGTAAAAGCAAAAAAAAAATTACCGGTATTCTAAATGACGGAATAATTTTGTAGGAATTTTTGAAATTACGGGAAAAATAATTGCGGGAATTTCTTTTGAGAGAAATTAAAATTTAGAAAAAAAACTACAGTGTTTGATATTTTACAATATTACGTAAAAGGCGTTTATTGTATATAAAGGGCAATATAAATATACAATAAAATAATGAAAATTATAATATATTTATGATTAATATTCATTTTTCATTATACAGAATCTTTAAATGCAGGAAAACAGACTGCAGAATTTTTGAATGCAGAAATTGTAGATCGCAAAATTTTTAAATGCACGTACCTAATAATATTATTCACAATATATAATATATATGTAATAAGTGTTGCATCATCTTAAGATTTTTTTTTGCCGTGAAAATAATCATATTTTGCTTCTCAGTGTAAGCTATAACATGAAGTTTTTAAATATTTTTTTTTATATAATAAGCATATTTTTACTGTTTTGAATTATATTAATTTTGTCCAATACAGCTCTTACAATTCAATGAGTGCTATATTTTATATTCTTATAATTATAATTTATTAAAATTTTCTGCGTACATTGAAATTGTCTATAATTTTGTTAGCCTATATTGAATTTCAGCAAATAAAGAAATAATGCATAAAAAATTTAGAAAGAAATAATTTAAATACTTTATATTTTGATAGCATTTTATAAATTCCGTTTTAACAAAACAAATAAAAATAATTTAAAGTTAAAAAGTTGACACAGATAAAACAAATAACAAAAATACACTTTATTGTAGAATTAAAAAATATACTAGTGCAAATTTGCAAAAAAATTAATAACTGACTTTGACTTTTTGTAGAAATCAAAATATTTTTTCAAAAAAAACATAATTCTTTTATTAACTATTAGTAAAAATATAAAAAATAAATAGAAATTTTGTTTGAAAAGAAGCAAACAATGACTTTTTTTGTAAAAAAAATTGATACAGATGAAAAAAAATAACTTACTACTTTAATTTAATTATCTATAAAAGAAAAAATTTTCAGAGAAATTATACAATTGAAAAGTTTTTTTTCAAATGATTTACTCGAAATCATTTCTATTATTTTCAATAATACTTCTTGTAGGTATTATTTCTACTTATCATCTAGAAAAATTCAAGCAAAATAGTTCGGTTGAACATAATTTAAGTCATGGAAATACAGCTCTTATCAATAATAATTTAAATGCACTTTCAAGCCAACATTTTCAAGAAGAAAGTAATGTTGATGTTTTTGTTAGGAATAAAAGACAAGCTGGAAGAAAAAGAAGAAGGAGTAGAAGAAACAGAAAAAGAGGACAAAAAGCACAAAGAGGCCGAAGACAGCAACGGCAACAGAAAATGCGCCGCAAAAGACAGCAAAGACAAAGACAACTGAGACAGGCAAGAAGACGCCAAGCAACTAAAAGAAGAAAACAACAACAGGCAAAAGTTAGATCGAGTAGACGTCAAGCAAGAACCAGAATGAGAAAACGTCAAGCCCAACGTAGATTGAAAAGACGTCAGGCAGAAATCAGAAGAAGACAACGAGAAAGGTTACGCTTATCAAGAACTAAAATTACTGCAAAACCAAGACTATCAACCAGAAGAGTTACTATATCTAGACAAGGACTAGGTCCTAGAAAAACTAGTAGAATGCCTAGTCCTGGTTTGGGTAGTGGATCAGGTACAAGACCTAATCTTGGTTCGCGTAGAGAATCTGGTAGAAGAGAAAGTGATTCATCAAGATCAGGTTCTAGACAAAGCGTACCATTTGAGGAAGAAGATGAACAAGAAGATGAAGTTGAACCGAAAGGTAAAGATGAGCAAGAAGATGGTGGTGAAAGTCAGCAGGATGGTGAAAGTGAAGCATTTTCTACTGAAGAAGAGAATGGTAAAACCTCAGATGGTAAAGAAAAAAAAAATGAAGCTTCTGATGGTCAAGGTGAAGAAGAAGATGAGGAAGAAGCTGGAGACACTTCTAATCAATTAACAGAAGAAAATGATGATATAGAGGAAGAGGGCGAAGATGTAAATGAGAAACAAGAAGATCTATCAGACTCTAAATAAGTTGGTGATATATAAGTTAAAATCTTTTTAACTTATTTTTAAAATCACTATAATTTTAAAAGATAATATATGAAATATTGTTTTTAATATATCGAACAATTATACTATACTTTTTATATACCAATAAAAATTTTAGACAATTTTGATATTATTTAATCGTCATTTAATTTATTATTGTAAACAAACTGATAATACTAATTTATACCAAAAAGAAAGAAGGAAACAAATTTTGTCTTTGACATAACTCTGTCCAAAATTGACTTATTTTCATGATTTAATAGAGCAGTAATGTGTCTCGAATAGAAAATACAGTTGAGAAATATAAAGGTGAAATACTTTTATCAACTGTAATTAATTTCAAAATTTTGTAATCTAATTCTATAATTATAATATATTATATTAATATTTTGTATATTTTTAGAAAAAGGAAATACTTATTAAGATCTATAAGCCAACACAATAATTAGTAAGAAAATAGGTTAAGGGTAAAAGTAAGTAAAAATTTTAAGTATTTAAAATAGTTATTGTAGTTGGCCAATTTACCACAATTTTATCATAATTTTACCACTATTTTATAGTTTTATTGTAATTTGTGTTAGGAAAATAAAGGGGTTGATTTGAAGTTCCTTATATATTCAATAATATTTTTATAAAAATAATACTATAGCCAAAAAATGAGTTTTTTCTTACTTAGGGGAATAATGGATTTTAAATTTTTTGGATCATAATTCGTTAAGTTATCTAAAAAAACACCCTTTTTAAGGTCTTTTTTACATGGTTTTGTTACACAACTAACTCTTTTTAAAGTAAACGAAATAAAATGCTTTATATCTCATTTTAAAGGTATAATTTCAAAATAGTTCAAAAGCTTAGTGATATTGGATTTTATTTACAATTGGCTAAGTTATGTTTCAAAGAGTGGTAACCATTTTAAAAAAACATCTAAAAAATGAAGTATCTAGAACTTAGTCATAACTTTGTAAAAAAAGATAATGTTTGTTAGATTTATCTACGTTTAACTTAAAAAATAAGGATCTAACGATCTTTATAACTTGACTAAGAAAGAAATTATGCTAATTTTAATGTTACCTTTCTGCCATTTTTCCATTTTTATTATAAAAATCAACTTTGTTTCAAACATAACTTTATTCAAACTTGATCAATTTTTCTGATTAAATAGTCATTTGATGTATTTTTTAAATTTATGGGGTAAAATAAGTTGCGAAACTTTTGGTTCACAATTGATCAATTAAGTTAAAAAACATCAATTTTTGACACAGTTTTGTATAGTTTTTCCCAGAAATAACTCTTTTCAAAGCTAGTAAAATTTTATTGTTTAAAACTCATATGAAAGATTTAACTTAAGAATAAGAAGAAAATTTAATATATAAAGAACTGGTCACAAGTTAATTAAGTTATCAAATAAATTTTATACATGCTTTCAAAAATTTATAGTAAAATATATAATATATGGATATTCAAATTATTTAATGTAAAACTGATATAATATTTAAAAAAGTTATATAAGAGTTGCATTTTTTTGATTTTATCTATAAAATTTTATATAAAAAACATATAGAATGCATTATGTCAAAAACATTTTGACATTTTTTTAAAATTATTATGTAAATTAATTAAGAATTAGAAAATTTTGTTGATCAAAAAATAGATGATCATATTTATGTTAAAATTTTTAAGGTGCTATTAATTTAGTCTATATGAAATTTCTTTGATTATTAATTTGATAATATATAGTTAATTAGTAATCTTACTATGCCGTAATTAAGGATTTCTGTAATTAATTTGTTGTTTCAAAATATAAGTTTTCTATGTCAATGATCAAAATAATTATATATTTAAGTTTTTCTGTGTTATTTTATATTAAACTAATTTTATTATATATTCTTTTAAAAAGTGTAGCAATATAATAACAGATTTTTTCAAATCAGATAAAAATCTAACAGGATTTTATCTTTCTTAAGAAAAATTGCAATATATTTAAAATTTATTCTTCTTTACATAATCTTTTTTTGTTTATATTGCATTATCTAAGTTAATGGAAACTTGGAAAATGAAACATTGTTTTAATTCATAATTTTTATTGAAGATATTTTAAATATCTTTACAATAAAATGTGTCGATAAATCTTTAAATAAAAAATGTTAGGTAGATTACATGATTAAAGTCCTTGAATCAGTTCAAGAAGACAAAGATTCTACCGAAAAATACAAAAAACAAAAACTTTTTTCCGCTAGAGATAAGGAAATTATCCCAAATGAGAATTATTTGGGCTCTCTTTCTAACGGTTGTAAACGTTGTCAAGCAATGTTTTATGAAAAACAATATATAAAGAATGCTGTAAATTTGTTACAGTTCAAGAATATAAAAGACTATTTAATAACTTTTTTAAATTCATAAAAGATTTGTTTATAGGCGAAAACGAAGACAGTGTATATTTTAAAAAACGTTGTAGGCGAATTAATAACAAATTTGCTTTTGCAATTTGATATGGATGACAATGTTTTGAATGACATTAATATTATATAAATAGTCAACTTTATATTATTAGTTTAGTATTAAGTATTTTAAATAAACTCTTTTATAATTTCTAACTTTTCAACTATATATATCACAAATTATATCGGTTAATAAAGAAATTTTAAAACACCAAGTCTTCCAACATTTGTGTTCCATGGTGAAGTTAAACGTATAATAAAAAAAGTTCTTATTGAAAATAAAAAGAATTTGTCCTATGGACAACTACATTTTTATGAACCTGATGTTGCTGAAGATATTAGAAATAAAGATGTTAATGCATTCAATGAAATATCAGTCATTAGTAATCTCATTCATATAATTTCCAAAATAAATATGTTAGCTTTATCATATAAACATTTTGGTGATTATATTCGTGAGCAAGAACTACAACATAAAAATAAAGCTATGCTATTTTATAAGTTGGTTTTGAAATCTTCAGCAAATAAGAATGATAGAACTCGTAATTTGCTAGAGATTACAGAAATAGCAGCTATATTTCAAAGCGAAGATAGTGAAATTTCTGAATTTAATGTTTACTATGTAATAAAACAGTAAAATTGGAAACTTTAAACCATTTTTAGCTTATTAAAAGATCCTGCGGCATATTCATTGTTCTTTCTAACAGGAGCTTTAGAATGTGAAGAAAAAAAACATATAAAAAAGGTAATGAGCAAGGATCTTTTACCAAATTGGTTTATTATCAAAATTTAATTGCTGTGGGATCATCATTTATTCTTTTACATCATGGAGGATTATTATTTCAACAATTTGTTGTTGATGCTTACACAGCAATAGAAAGGGATCGTCTAAATTATGTTATTAAGCTTAACAAAGAGCTTAAACAAAAGAATAATAAACAAATAGAAGATCTTCTTGAAGATTATCTCATCGGTGATGAAGATAATGAAGAAGCTGCAAAAAAAAGTGAAAGAATTAAACTTTTTAGCAGTTACATTGGTTCAAAAAGATTTACGCATTTAGGCTATAAAGATGGTATGACTATTGTTTGGCAATTTGGAAAACCAGATTTCTTTATTCAATGATCACAAACCCAAATTGGAGAGAGATTACAGAAAATCTTTATCCTGGGCAATCACCAAATGATCGCCATGACTTGATTGCAAGAGTGTTTAAGCAAAAATCGGATACTTTAATACATGACTTGAAAGAAAACAAAATAATGGGGAATGTAGTTTATCTACAGTCAACCATTGAGTTTCAGAAAAGATCTTTACCACATATTCACATATTGGTAAAAGTTTCTAAGAACGACTTCAGATTAACTTCTGATCAGGTAGATGAATGTGTTAAAGCAGAATTTCCTGATAAAGAAAAAAATCCACGTCTCTTTGAAATTGTAACAAAAACAATGGTACATTCGAGATGTGATATCTCGAAAACAAAAGTACCCTGTTGGAATGAAGAAAAAAATATTTGCACTAAAAAATTCCCAGAACAGTACCATAAAGTAACTTCCATTACTTCTAAAGGTAAAGTTAACATTAAGAGATCTTTTAATCCCTTATTAGATATTACCGATAGATTTGGTAACAAAGTAAATAACGATTTTTCTGTAACATATAATCCTTATTTGAGCTTAAAATACAATTCACATATTAATGTTAAAATATGTGAAAGTGTTTTAAGTCCTAAATATTTATTTAAGTACACACATAAATCTAATGGTGATAAGATTGCTGCAAATGTAGTTGAAATCGTTAATTCGAAAGATGAGGCTAAACTTCATATTGATAGTAGATATGTAGAACCATCAGAAGCAGTTTGGAGGATCATGGAGTATCCAATACTTTATAAAGATTGGACTGTTGTAAGATTAGCAGTTCACTTAATAAATGAGGAATGTACAGTTGCCGATGAAATAAATAATGACAATAATAATTGTTTCAAAGCAGAAAAAGGTTATAAATCTACATTAGTAGCACATTTTAATGTTAATAAAAACGATATTAATGCTAGAAAGTATCTCTATAATGAGACACCGGAGTATTATTGGTTTGACTTAAAAACCAAAGAATGGAAATTGAGACTTTGCTAAAGACATACAATAAGAAAGATATTTACTGTATCACCTATGAATGTCGAATTATTTTCACTTCGCCAACTTTTGCTTTATGTACCTGGAGCAAAATGTGAAGGTAATTTGAAAATCGTTAATGGTTTTCAACGGCATTCATTTAGAGATGCTGCAATAGCAAGAGGCTTACTTGATACTGAAGAAAATTACAATAAATTGTTTCAAGAAACATGTAAAAGCGCGATGTTAACATGCTTCGTAATTACTTTGGTCTCAGGATTTACTATTGGTCATTTTTTGTAAAGCATTATGGTATCTTCATTAAGTTTAAAAATTACTTAATTGAAGATTATCTAATGAAATACAATGATAATGAAGAAAGAGCTAAAGTTCAAGCCATTTTTGATATTATAAACGTTCTACAATCTAATAACTTTAATGACTATACTGATTTACCTGAAGTCAAATTCGATATTATAGAGATTGACTACGTTGAAGATAAAATTGTTTTAAAAAAGTTAGATAAAGAAAATTTATATATAAGATACTAAATATTATTGTTAATAATTTCTCAAATAAACGTTGTTTTTTTTTAAATAGACTTGCAGGAACAGGTAAAACATTTGTCTACACAACGTTATATTACTTGCTTAGAACTGAAGATAAGGTAGTACTTAATTATGCTTTAACGGGTATTGCAGCTACTCTTTTTAAAAAAAAACAAATAGTTCATTCTATGTTTTCATTACCAATTACTTTGTACGATGGTAATTTTAGGCTATCCGAGCTAAATAAATTAAGTACTTCTATGCTTGAAAAAGTTTCATTGATAATAATTGATGAAGCACTTATGCTTAGTAAGTATGTAATTGATTATCTTGATCAACAACTAAAAGAAGTTTGCAAGAATAATATTCCATTCGGTGGAAAAGTTATCATATGTAGTGGTGATTTTAGACAAACATTGCCAATGTTATCAAATTTTACAAGGCACCAAAATGCATTGTTCTCTACTAAGTATAGTTCTCTTTGAAATGTTCACTTTGAGACAGTGAAACTTACCAAAAATATGAGAATTAAAGAGAACGAAATAGATTTTGCTAAATGGATTTTAGATATTAGTGATAATGCTCTTCAAAAAAATGAAAATGGCTAGGTAGATATACCACTAAATCTCCAATCAACAAGAAATTTAGTGAATGACATATTTGAAGCTAAAAATGAAAGCATATTAGAAAAATTAAACTATGCAATTCTTGCTCCAACAAATGTCATTGTAGAGTCTATTAATAATGAAGTATTAAATACTCTACCAGGTAATGTAGAAAAAAAATTTTCAGCCGATTCGATTAGAAAAGTTTCGGATACATATAAAAATTACTACAACATGCCTATTGAAAACTTAAATTAGTTAACACCTAGCGGTTTACTACCAAATGTATTGAATCTCAAAGTTAATGCTGTTACTATTGTTCTTCGTAACTTGAACATTAAAGAAGAACTTTGTAATGACACAAGATTGAGGATTATAAAAATTAGTAAAAAAATCTTGACATGTACCAATTTCTCAGAATTAAATGAAGATATAACTGTTCTTATACCTAGAATAGTTTTATATAGTTCTGAGAGAGAATACACTTTTACATTAACAAGGAAACAGTTTTCTGTAAGGCTTGCCTTTGCTATGACCATTAATAAAAGTCAAGAACAAACATTAAGTAAAGTTTGTGTAGATTTAACAACGCCAGTATTTTCACATGGACAATTGTATGTGACTTTTTCACGTGTATAAAGCCCTGATTGTCTATTTGTAAAAACAGAATCTGATAAAGCAAAAAATATTTTTTATTCTGAAATATTTAATGGATAGATTCTAATCAAATAGTGAAAATATGGAAAACAATTAAATGGCAGTATGAAAAGCAGATGGAAGGCCAAGACAATGAATCAAGAATAATTTTTTAAAATGTTTAATTAAATGATTTTTTTTAATTGTATTTTTTTAACATTTTTAAATAAATAATTGTTTTTTAAATTGTGTTTTTTTATTTCTCTGAATAACAAATTTTCTATACAAATATTTCGATTTATAACTTATCATTAAATTCTCTTATAAAAAAATATGCTCTGCACACCAGACGTGAACTGCCTTCGGCAGGTCTAAGACTGGTGTAGTAAAAAGAAGAATGATATTAAAGTGTTTATATCAATTTCAAAAATATAATGAACAATTACTTAAATAATCATCTGGAACGCCTTAATATTCATTTTTATTCACAATAAAAACAGTAGTTCAAATGATCAGGCTCTGAATCTCGCAGAAAGGGTTAGAATGACTCACTAACCATTCCGAAACTATTTAACTTGGAATTTATAATAATTAATTATTAGATTTGGTTATGCAATTTTCAATTGTATTTTAATCCAGGGCTTAAATCAATTAAATTTACTTCACCTTTTTGATGTAAATAAAATTTATTTTGTTGTGTAGTTTCTTTTTTTAGCTAAACAATTACAATAAATATATTTTATATAAAAAAGCTCTTATACACAGATAATATTTCATATAATAAAATATATTATAACAATTAATCTTCGGTTAATTTACTTTTCTATCAATATTCAATTCAATGAAACAATTTTTTATACAAATATTTTGATTAATAATTTAATATATAAAGTTTTCCTATTGTGTAGGCCACGCCCTTCTTTTATAAATACCACAACATTTCATAATATTGTCAGTTTTTTATTTTTAACATGAATAAAGTGTAGTGATAATATTTAGCTTTTATTATATTCAACAATAACTAGTTAACAATTAAAAATGACTATTTTTTGACACGTGTTGTTTGACACGCGTTTTCTCAAATTATTGTATATTTTTTGGTAGAAAAATTAAACTGTTAAATTTTTTTATATTTATATAAAAAAATGATATATATATATATATATATATATCATTGTCATGAGCTCTGATTATCATCATCTTGTTTCGGAAAAAAATAATGCTATCAAAACGTGATATTCGTGCTACTATACTTTATAAGTTTAAACGTGGTACTAATGCTACAAAAACAAATCAAAAAATCAATAAATTTTTCAAAAAGAATTTTACCGATCTTTCTACTGTATAAAGATGGCTAAAAAATTAAAAAAAGACAATGACAACCTCGAGAACGTGAGGCGTGAGAGACTTGGGTCTGTTTTTAGTAACAATAAGTTACGAAAAAATGTTTAAGCTAATCCATAGTTAATATGTTAGGAAACTTGCAGAAGAGCTAAATGTATCTAAATCAACGATTTTCTATTATTTAAAAGCTATAGAATGAACGAAAAAGCTTGACAATTTGGAACTTTAAAAATAAAACGATAATCAAAAATTGTATCGTTGTAAGATTTATTATTCTCTTATTTTTAAGAACATAAATGACCCATTTTTTTGACGTTTTATTACTTGTGACAAAAAGTGGATTCTTTACGACAATTTTAAACGAACTAAATAATGACTAGAAAAAAATAAAGCTTTGAAACACTTTCCGAAACTCAAAGTATCTCAAAAAAGTTCCTGGTGACTGATTGGCCATCTGCTGCAAGTATTATTAACTATTAACTTATGAAACCTGTTAAAAACATAAATTCAAATCCTACTGAAAAAAACATCTTGGAAAAAAACAAAAATTTTTTTGACAAATACCCATAGTAACAAATAAAAAAAAAGTAATCTGCCTGTATTGTAGGATAAAACCATATGTTTCAAAAATGTTTCTTCAAAAATTGGTTAAATTAAAGCATGAAACTCTGTCTCACCATGCACATACACTTGATCTTGCTCCAACAGATGTCTTATTTTTCAAACATCTCAACAACTTTTTAACGAAAGAAATCTTTAGAAACGCTGAGAACATAAAATAAAACCTTTTAAGCTTTTATTAAATCTAGAAGCTCAGATTCCTTTGTAAATGGCATTAATAGCTAGTATCTCGTTTCAACAATGTGTAAATTGTAATGGTCTTTATTTTAAAGAAAAATATTTATTTTTTAAAACGTTATGGGTAATTCAAAACTAAATTAAAAAAAGTCATTTTGAATCGGACAACCCAATAAAAATAATTTTATAGAAAGTATGATCTGCAAACTAATCATAACCGATTTTAGGCAGATCTACACGCGATTTACTATCCCTGATTCAATAAATTTAAAATAACAAATATGCTAAAGTTTTAATTTTTTTAGTAAATCAAGCAGCAAAAAAAATAAATTAGTTTAACTGTAAAAAAATTAACAAATTAATGTTTTTTAAAACTTTAAACAGTTAATTGACCTTAACTTCTAAAAATTTTATAATTTTAAGATAATCATAAAATAAAAAAATTCAATATTATTAATTATATTTATGTTTATGACTTTTTTTAATATTATGTTGTTTATATACTAATACAATTTTATTTTTATAATTTTATACAACCACCTTTTTATATTATTTTAATATTAATAGTTTAAACGCTTGTTTTATTCAATTTGAATAATTTGACTAAAATTTTATACGACGAATGTTTGTAATAGTGTCAACTGTTTACAAAATTTAATATATGTAAAAAGCTATAGAAGTATGCATATTGAAAACATAAATGATTGAACATTTTGCAAAATAAAACTATAAATATATTGAAATGTTAATTTAATAATCAATATTGACCATAAAAATTTATATATGAAATACCAACAATAACAATTCTTAAATATTTTGATTATATATAAAGTGATAAAATCGCTATGAGAAAAAAAGGATGAATTACGAAATCATCAAAATGAGATAATATAAATAAAGAAATCTTACATGATACAGTCATTTGTGTTTTTTTTAGATATACTCATCATTACTATGAAATTATTACTAATATTAAAGTAAATTTTTATTTATTGGTTCACTAACTATAATAAACAACAATTAGACATGATAGAAAATTAAATAATATTAAAAGAACACGTATAAAAAATTATTAAAATGTATAAATGAATAATATTCATAGAGCAATATAGGCCAACTAATTAACCATTACAGATCATTCCATGATCGAGCAATCGTTCTAAGATCATTCTTTTACTTTTAATTAAATTATATTTGTAGGGTTAGATAAGGTTTCAATATTTATTTATTGCAATGTGATTGTGTTACTGAAGAAATTCCCACCAAAGGAATTGTAAGTAATAATTTTATGAGTTATAATATGTAAATGTTCAGGTGGGAATAATAATTGGTTAAGCTGTATCTTGATGTTTTATATTTGTGCTTGTAAAAGAGACTCTAATAAAGTAATATACTATACTAAGGGTGTACGCAATAAATTTAAAAATCAATTTCTATAATTTTTATCATACCAGCGGAAAACTTTGCCTCTTCATGCCTTTGTTTAACATTTTAACATATTCTACGTTGATTGTTTTAGTAAAAACATTTACTACTATTTGATTCTTAATAAAAATATTTTTCAATTAATCTTAGTTATATTAATTTAATCTCTTTTACTGGCCCTAAGATTTTCAAATAAGCAATAAATTATTTTATTTCGTTAACTTTTGAAAATATTATTTGTAAACAAAATTAAGAAAATTATTTGAAATAGAGGTGTTACTTAAAAATCACTTGATCTATTACAACTAAAACGTTTTGATACGTGTTTTCGGCATTAAGTCAAAAAAAAGATTTTTTAACTTTGAAACTGTAATAACGAGTTAAGTTTAAAAAAAGTTGAGATGACGTACACTGGTCAGGTATTATCTTTCAATATTCTCTAATTAGAATTAAACAGTACAAAGTAAGTGTTATATTTAAAATAAATACTAGCAATAATAAATGTTTGTGTTAAGATACATTAGAGTCATGAAATATTGTATTCGGAGTAAGTTAGAAATAAAAGCGACGAATTTCTTTTAACCTGACTAACTTTGTATTATTTTCACAATGTTTTAAGATAGAAATAATATAAATAATAAGATTTATTAATAATAAATAAATAATTTAAAAATATTTTTACTTATTTATTATATTGGGAATGAATTATAGTACTACCAGTTGAAGAAAGGCAACATCCAAACTTTATCAAAAAATAAATCTATCTCCATGAAATACACATGATTCATTGTTGTAAAAAGTTAATTCCATATCTGAAACTGCCTTACAGTTATTTATTTCTTTATTTCTACTGTTTATAAACGTTTCTCTATCTGTAAAATCATTATGCTTTATAAAATCTTCATATTTTATGTTATTATTATTCCATAAAATTTTTATTTTATAGAGATATTCACACCAACATTAAGTTGGTGTAAGTGATGAACTCATTGAAATTTACAATGAAAGAGAAAACATTTGACAAATAAAATATTCTCGCAGCCACCTACATGTTTATTTTGAAAAACAATTTTACTATCATTACTTTTTTTGCTGTTCTTAATGTTTTAGATGGTTTCATTTTACTACCAACGTTTCTACATGATAAACAATAAAAAACATTTTTTGTCTCTGATCTCGTGTAACGTTTACCCATACATATTGACATGTTATAAGAAGAGTTATTTTTTACAAAAATAACACTATTTTTACTTCTTTCTGAGTTTAATTTCGTTACGATCATTGAATATTCATTACTAAAAATGTTATTCTTGAAAGTTATAGCTATTTTAGAATCTATTTTTTCACCAGGTTTTTCATTTTTTTCATTAACGTTATTTTCTTTAACTTCTTTAAGTACTTGAGATACCTTTGATTTTTTAAGCGCAGCATCACCAAATCTGTTTTTAAGTATTTCGTGATTTTCTGGGAAGGTAGCAAGTTTGTTTTTATCGTACTTTTTAATAATAACATCAATTTACTTTTGATTTGCTTTTAGTGGCATGTTTTACAAAATGTGAATAAATTTATTCCATTAATATACATATTTCAATGTCTCATTTGTCTTACACGGAAAAATGTCTATATGAAAATCTGATCAGTATACCTTTCATCAAAAAGTTTTGGTAGAGAATAAGTTAATTTTCTTATTTTTTTTGCTATAGGCATGTCATTTAAACTAATAAAAAAATACTTATTTTAACTGTAAAATATTTATTTATCAGAAACTCAAGACATCATTTATTTTGCTTTTCAAATTTTTATATATAGCATTGATTAAAAATTTAACATTTTAATATTTTTATTTTGCAAAGTGTTCAATCTTTTATGTTGTCAATTTACATACTCTATGGCATTTTACACGTATTAAATTTAGTAAACGAGTGACACTATTACAAACATTCGTTGCATGAAATTTTAGTCAAATTAATCAAATTGAACGACTAAACCTATTATAACTATTGTAATTATAACAATAAAAAAAGTGATAGTATAAAATTCGTAATGCCCCACATTAGGTATAATAAAAAGATAGAATAAATGAAATATTACATATGCAAATAAATATCAAACTATATGTTCCAACTAATCAAGTTAAAAAATAAGAAAAGAATGGATAAAAGAAATAAAGTATTATGTGCAGATTTTAATAATATTTTATATATAAATCTGCACATTTAGTTAACAAACAACTGGAAGAAAGGAAGAACATTTTCTTATTAAACTAAGAAAAAGTTTAATATAAAGAGAAGAAGAAAAAGCAGTATTTAAGAAGAAAATGTTTCAGAAAATATCAGTTTAGATAAGTTGGAGAGAAGAAATAAATCAGAGGTGCTATATAGCACTTGATGATCTAAACCCCGGACAAAAGTAATTCACATATATATTGTTCGTTAGTATTCATCATAAATAAAAGGTTATCATAAATTTAATGTGTTTATTTCTTAAAATTCTCATCGAGCACGCATGTTTCAACATGCCTCTTCATTAGGTAAGATACTCGGCTAAGGTGATGAAAACCAGCTAGCATGTATCTGCTGGGATACATGTAGCAGGCGGCCTTGCTACACAACCATCAGAGAACGTAAACGAACAGACTCTTTAAGGAATTACAAACACTAAATTAAATTAATAGATAAACAACATAATATTTTAAAAAGTCACAAGTATAAATATAATTGATATTATTGAGTTTCCTTATTTTTCAATTATTTAGAATTATTAGTTTACTTAAATTTAAAGTTTATTAACTGTTTAAAGTTTTTAAAATATCAATTTATTTATTTTTAAAAAAATAAATTATTTTCTATTTTGTAGTGCTTGATTTACTAAAAAAATAAAAACTTTAGAATAATTGTTATTTTATGTTTATTGATTTAGGAATAGTAAATCGCGTGTAAGACTGATGTCAACAAAAAAAAATAAATTCACTTGTAAAAATAAAACTTATCAGTTTTCTTAAGTGAATTTATGGTTATATTCGCTTCCACTATATTCATACCAAATCATTTTATATTCTATTTTAGCAGAGCACTTGGAACTTGATCCTGTATACCTAATAACTGTTTCATTACTGTGTGCTGTTATTCCCACACCTCTTTTTTTTCCGCAAAGGCAATAACCAGTGAGAGCCATATCTTTTTGATATTTTATCTGCAAACAATCATTTTCGAAACATGGTGCCTTTGTTTCACAGTTTAATTCAATAACTTTTACATAGACTCTTGTTTTTGGTGGTGATGTTATTAAAATATTGCAAGTTTTTTTACCCTTTAATTCAAACCACTGTGTTCTTTCAGTATACGTATGAAGTGTTGATGAATGACAATCATTATCAGATTTTTCAAGTTTGTCACATGTTTGTCCAGAAAAACCTGTAGGACATTCACATTCGCTGCTATTTTCGCTTTTTGGATACCCACCATTCTTACATTTTAAAGAATAAAACGAATCTTTTCTGCAATGTGCGAAGTATAACCATTTTAAATCTGAAAAAGCAGGTCGATACTCTTGTCCTGTTATTTCGTCTACGCCGACACTTAATGTTAAAATATTATAAGTAGGATTATTAGAACGTGCACCATAATATTGTGAATAATGTGCTATCGATGAAAAATCATAGTTAACATACAACCGAGAATAAGGTAATTTTGAGTATTGTTCTTTATATCCCTGCTTAATTTCATCATTATTAAACAAAACAAAGACATCTCTATCATATCTTCTGACCGATGGGACTAATCCTAAATACATTAACACCTTTCTTGCAACACATCCTGGATTTTTATTACAATCCTCATTGATTTTCATTTCAAATGCTACGGTTCTCATTAAATCGACACTACCGTTAAAATTATAATCTTTTATATCAGTATCCTTATCGTATGAAAATTTAATAAATGGAGCAGATTTTGTCACAAGTTCATATGTACACTTTGTTTTACATTTTTTAGATTTTTTATCTTTATCTTTTTTACCTTTACTTTTTTTACCTTTACCTTTTTTAGATTTTTTAGGTTTTTCTGAACATACTTTTTTACAAACTTTTTTTTTCTCATCACAACTTGATTTTTCTAAAAACACAATACATGAATGCTCCGAAATCATTTTAAGACCATTTTTAATATTTTTTTCATCAATTTTGTTTTTGCCTTTGCCTTTTTCTGTTTTTATACAGTACCCAACGTTTAGCTTGTAATTGATGCTTTCGTAACCATAAAGATAGGTATTTACGAAATTAATAAACTTAAAAGATTGTTTTAAAAAAATCTATATATCACTTACACATAAAGATATAAATATTTTTATTAAAATATTAGTGTGTTCCATAATAAAAATATTTTTAAATGAAATGCGATAAAATTATATTTTAATCTAACTTTTTTTACTTATATACAAATTAGCTCGTTAATTAAAAAAATATTTAATTGTACTTTGTCAAAATATTCTACCACATTGTAATTTAACAAATCTTGCAAATTCACATAATTTTTGTTTGCAGTATTGTTCTGCACTTAATTAAATAAAATCTTATCATTTTATTTTGATTATGCATTAAAAATTAATCTATATTTTTGCATTTAATAATGTTTCTCACATTAGTAAAAGAATCGCAATACAGTTTTAAATTATACAGAATGATCCGCGTAGAGCTTTTCAGAT
Source organism: Strongyloides venezuelensis (assembly GCA_963280985.1). NCBI lineage: Eukaryota > Metazoa > Nematoda > Chromadorea > Rhabditida > Strongyloididae > Strongyloides > Strongyloides venezuelensis. The sequence goes on along the minus strand of CAUJLX010000002.1, from coordinate 21,053,300 downwards.
ATTTGTGCACATAAGTTTGTTTTTTTTTTTTATAAAAATATAGTAATAAAACTATTTTTTAGCTAAATATGTATATCGTTATTTTTTATAAATTTTATAAAAAAAAATTTGAAATCTATGGGGTGTTATAGATACATAAATTTAAATTTATTTAAAACTTCTAAAAGATATTATTTATTTTATATAAAAAATATTTTTCTGATTGTTACTCATTATGAAAAAGTAGCTCTATTTCTACATATTTCTGAGATATCATGAATTTGAAATTTCAACAACTATAATAAAGTTTATATTATAAAAAATAACATAATTTTTCAAAAACTATCTGACAATAATATTTTAATGAAGTAATTTTTAAAAATGCTCTGTCATTATTCTGTTAAAGAAAAATAAGAAGAGATTATTTGTTGTTGACGCACCTTTATCAGAATAACTGTAAAATTAAAAATTTATTCATAAAACGGATTCCTTAAAAGGTACAATAACAGACAATAAAAAAAAGGCAGTTACAATTAAATACCCACCCTCGGTAAAGAAGTAAAATAATTATCAAAACAATACGTATATAAATAGACAAAAAATGTAAAAATTATGAAAAAATGGGGGTTTATATAGACATTATAATGATGATAATTATTTGTCATTCAATTCTTTTTTACTGAAGAAAAAATAAATATAAATCTAATGAATATTTTTATTCACATTTTAAATTAAAAATTGAATATTTATATTTTTAATATTTTTGGCAAAAATATAGCTTCTCTCTAACGAACAAAAGATAATTTGTATAGAGCTAAATATTTTATCTGTAAAATGAAATTTTGAGAAGTTTATGATTTGCTAAATATTGGTTTTTTATAATATTTCTAACAATAAGAACAAAAATCGATTTTACTTAATTTTTTGACATCAATAATGATTTATCAGAAAAGTATTCATGTTATTATTTTATCATTAGTCATTAGTTGTTAGCATTATAACATAGGGAACATAAAGGTAAGATTAAATATACGATACTTTTAAAAGATATACAAATGTTCTTACTGAGTAATGGCTTTGCAAAAAAAGTATAGAATATTAGTAAATGATGTAAAAATAATGAAAAAAATATTTTTTCAAAAAATTTGACTCATAAAAGAAATTACACTTTATCAAAAAATATATAAACAAGTTATTAATTGGATGTTAATTAACACGTAAAAAAAATTCCAAAAATGTTATTTATCATTATAAATATTAGAAAAAATGATATTTATATCTTACTTTTCCCTCAAAATATGCGGGTGGCGATTTTAACAAATTGTAACTTTCTTTAAAGTCGTCTTCAATTAATGGCACTAAATTTATTCTATAGATATTTATTTACTCTGTCAGAATAACTTTAGTATATTATTAAAAATATTCTCATAAAAATGGTGTTTTTAAAAAAACACTGAGCATATAGAGAAATTTACACAAAAAATCGTCCACAGTTTTAAATTTTAGTCCACAATCTTAATTTTTCGTCCCGTGTATATAATTTTTTTATCCCTAACGCAAAAATCGATAATTATATTTATTATTGCCGCTTATGATATATTTTGTAATATTTATTTGAAATTATGATTTTTTTCTTAAAAAAAAGGTTAAAATAATTTATAAATGGAATTTGATAAAAAATTGATATTTAACATACAGCGGCTCGTTTTTCACGTTCTACTTGGACAAGCTATTTGCCTTCTTTTTAATTATAAAAAAATCTATCAAAAAAATTTAAAAATCTTTTGTTCAATAATAATGCTGTCGTATACTATCAATTAATATTCTATGTTTATCACTTTTTATAATATTGATGATTAGTATTAAAATATTACGTAACTTTTTAAATGTTAAAAATGTTAAATACTGTTAAAAAACTGATTTATTATATATTTTTATGATTTTATAACAGTTTGGTATTCAAATAACTTTTCTAAAATTTTTAATAATAATATAGTAGAATAAATAGAGAGCATTAATTAAATTTCTAATTAGTATAAAATACTGCTTTTGTTATCAAATATGATAAAAATTCAACGTATAGATTAGTTTTCACCTTCCTTATTTTTTTTAACATTTATAATATTTGAGAATCGGTATAAAAAGCTACATATTTTTAAACAGATAAAAGTTTTAATATAAAAAACAATTTCTCAATCTCTCTTCTTTCTTTATTTAAATTAGAAATTATCTAAAATATGTTAACTTAAAATATATGGAACTAAATTCAAAATCATGTTTATCTGAATGTTTTAGATATTTTACGTGTTATTGAAAAAAATGTTAAATATTTTTAACTCTATCTGTTAAAAATAATATATTTATAATCTGTTTAAAAAAAAATACTGCAAAAAAAGTAGAAATATTTTACGATCTGCGATATAATTATAAGATCGTAGTTTACATATTCGAAATTGAATAAAATTTATTTAATTTTATTTTGGGAACTAAAAATTATGACATAAGTATTTTTTGTTGTGTAAATTTCTCTGAGTGAACATTTGGAATAATTTATAATTTTATGTTATACATCAGAAAATAAAGCATAATCATTGGACTCCTAATAGCTTTTATATTCCAGAAATATCTATAAAAGTAGTTTATTTTCCACAATCATAAATAATTATTAAAATATCACTAAATATAAAAAATTGTATTTAATGGAAAAACAAAATTGTACATTAATAAGAAGATCCACAAATCAGCACAAAATCTTGATATCTTTATTATATTTGTAAAATAACAATGAAATATATCTTAGTCAAAAAAATAGTTATATTATTATATTTAAATTTCTAAAAAAAACAAAGCTATATACAAAAATATCTTAAATGCTCTACGCGGATTATTTTCTATAATAAATGATAGACCGTTAGATAAAAAAAACAACATTGAGTTTGAAAATCTAAAAGTTCGAACGGAAGTAAAATTTATTTTTGAACATTTAGTATTTGAGATAAGAAATGATCTTCTATAATACAAACATTACAGAATGGCCAGCGAAAGCTTTTCTACGAAACTGTTTGTTTATTTATTCTCCATGTAAGATTACTATTATTGTACCGTTAATCGATATTTATCTATCCGTAAGTTATGATGTTAAGTTATTTGAGAATAATTTTATGTAAAAATACATTATCTGATAAACTCAGTAAAATTAATCTTTAAATTTTACAAAAAATAATTACAAACTATTATTCATTCGAAAAGAAGAACTTTCATTTTTTTAGAGTATTACATACGGAACTATTTGTCATAGGAAAGCCTTTGCTGGCCACACTATAAAACATTATCTTAGTTTAATTATAAATTATGCATTGAAAATGTAACCAGTTTATTTTGAAACTCTAAGTTATTAAAAAAAATTTTTTTAGCAACTACACGTTTAATAATCTAATTTCTATTAATTAATTTCAACTTTTTAATAATAATCTTTTCTACTTGATATGTTTTTATTAAAAATAGCATTTTATTTTCTGACATCATCTAATACTCACTCTTTGAAATTATCTTTTTATTTAGTATTCTATGATTCAATAGTCTGTACTAATTATTCAAATAATTTTGAAATCAAAATATTTATTATAAAGAAGAGTTTCTTTAATATTATTGACAACCACAAAAGTAGCAAAAAAATAATTATATTTTAAGATTTATGCTTTTTTTTAGTTTTCACTTAGAATATATGATTAGTTTATTCAAAAACGTTCATAAGAGTAAAAAGAATGTTGTCTCATATTGCTTGGTGATATGCAATAATTATCTTTATTTATACTATTTATATTATCTTTTTTTTAATACATCATTTCTCACCATCTATTTTTAATATTTATTATCTATTTTACTAATATCAACAGATGTGCTACATTTTTACTTTGTTAAACGAGAGATCTAATTTTTATGCATGATCGAAATGAATATGATTAAATTTTGCTTGATTAAATGTGGGATAATATGCCAACAATACTATTTTTATTGCGTGAATTTAAAAAAGCTCTTAAAATAAAATTTGATAAAATATTTTGACAAAGTACAATAATGATTGATGAGTCAGTAAAACAGCAATATATAAGAAGGTTTATATAGAGTTAGTCATCATTTTAAGCAATTCTCTCTGAGTTTAGGTACACACAAATTTAAAATTCCGCAATTAAATGTTGCAATTAAATGCTAATTGTCATACAATTCGCTTAAAATCGTAATAACAGTTTAATGAATTTTGTAATACATTTTACTAATTTTTCCATAGGTGCAATTCTATTCAAATTGTATGAAAATTGAGGATGAATTGTATAACAATTTAAGAAGAATTGTATGACAGTTTGGGCAGAATTGTTATGCAAATTTTAGAAAAAATTGTTAAATATATTTAATTCTTTATATTTTTTTTGGAAAACTGAAAAATAATATATAAAAAGATTAAGAAGTAAATAAATTTATTATAAACTAATTGATGTATTAAATTAATATAATATACTTAATAAAAGTTTGAAATATTAAATATATAAGGACAAAAAATACTGCTAGTATTTTAAAAAATTGTTATTTAAATATAAGATTAACTTTCTTCTTTTAAACATTCACAATATTTTGATATATTAATATAAATTTAATAAAGATTTTATAATTATAGTTAATTTGTAATCAATAAATATGTGATATGAACTATGTAACAAAATGATTAATAAATAATTCCATCATTTCACTTTTTTGTTGTCTATAGATCACTTTTTTTAAAATCATATAATGTTGATCTATTTATTATATTCTTGATAAATTTTTGTGTTACCATTAATAAAAATATTTCAATTTATATTGAAATACAAATATACTATAAATATTTAGTAAAAGAAAGTCATTTTATATTTAAATGGTAATTTTTTATGTATCAATGTTATTTTTATGATTTTCTATTTAATATTTCAAACTTTTTTAAGTATATTAAGTAAAAAATCTCAGTAAAAAAAATGAAATTCAAAACGATTCTTTCAAGAGATTTGAAAAATAGTCAAAAATTTAAAAGATAAAATTTAACATTTTATAATATTTTTAAAATAATTATTTTTACTGTAATCATAGTTTCTATATTATTAATTAATTAACTTTATGTGTTTTAGCTGGGATGTAAAAAGTTATAGAACTGAAGTAATTGTATTGGGAATTTAAGGCTCAAAAGATTAGAAGTTGTGTTTTAGTAAGTTCTAATAATGAATCTAATAACAATTTTATATCTTATATGGTCACTATAAAGTAACAACAGGTTAGCACTTTAACGTAACTATAAAAGTATTGTTAAGTTGTGTCTGTGCTCAGGTTTAAGTGATAATAAATTTGTGTTAGTTAAATTTTGGAGTTATATGGATATCTCTAACCTTACGTACATCCTCACCAAACAAATTATTTTAAAAAAATTTTACTCAAGTACAAAACACCAATATATTATGTGTGGTTGATAAACACTATATATACAAGTTTTTCTTTGTATTAAAATTAACTACAAGTGATCAAATTGTCAAAGTAATCAAATTAAAAGTTGTAGATGTATATGAACTTCCACAAAGATTAAGAAGTGATAATGCAAGAAATCACATAGAAGAACATGTAGCACAGTACTGTAAAGAACAATTCATCTTCCAAGAATCAGTTATAAGATTTCGACATACCACAAACCAAATTGTTGAAAGATCCTTTAGGACACTGTCTGAAATGCTAAGAAAAATGCCTAAGGTTAGAGAACCATTTTTTGAGAATTTGAAGATAGCGAGCTATAGGATTAACAATATAAAGAATGAGAAGGGTATCTCTCCAGCTGAACTCTTTCTCAACTTCATGCCTCGCACGTTGCAAGATAACAAATACAACAATCGAAATCAATACAATGTCCAGGACATGCGACATCTCTATAAACTTAACATTCTTTAGAAAAGTTGGCCAAAGAAATTGTCGTCAAAAATTTTGATCTAAACAAAACTAAAGCCGAGAATCGTAATGTCATGTTGAAAAATGAATTTGAACCTATCAATCGTACTGCTGTTATGACTAGTAGAGGAAAATATGTTAATAAGTTTGAGGTTTTGACTAGATCTAAAAAGTAGGCCACTGAGAACATTCATAAAGATAAGGACAGTAAGAATTTGCCTTTCACGAATCTTTTTAAAATTGTTAATTTTATGTGTTTAAATATAACCTTTACCAATTATATTTTTATTTCTCAATTTTTGCTCTAATAAAAATTTTCACTATTGTTCTTATTATTTTTATTGTTTAGTAAACTTTATTTATTGGTGTGTGTACCTAAAGGAAACACAAAAATAAACAATATCACAATAATAATATAATAATAATATGATTATTATTTAAATTAAATTAAATTTATGTGACTGTGTACTTAGAGTTTTTTATCCTTTTTGAATTATACGTGCTTTCTTTTATACTGTTTACTGTTTATTAAAGATCGATAAGACCAATAAATATATTTTACTATATTACAACAATGTTATATTTCACATTTTGACATTTGAACGTTATTTTAAGCATAAATTCTGTTAATAATTATGTATTTTGATAATTTTTAACAAAAATTACTAATCAGAAGATTTTATAAAGAAAAAATAATATACTATATTATTTATATATTTTGGCATTCTTTTAAACATAAATTTTGTAAATAATCTCTTTTGAATCGAAAAAATCGACAAATATGACTAGCAAAGTGCAATGAAAACGTTGTTTAAAAAAATTATCCCACTAAAAAAATTTAGTTAAAAAATTTACTCTTTTATATATGTTCATAACTTTTTAATAAACAAATATAATAGTTAATAGATATAATTATCGTAATCAATATTAAAATTGCAATCTAAAGGTGTAAAAAAATTTTAAAAATGTTAACTATTTTTTTTAGCACTTTATTAATTAATTAATATTTTTCTTAAAAAAATAGCTATTTAAAATTTGCTTGACCAGAGTCAAGATTTAAGTGTTACCTACAAAATGAACCTTTAAACATACTCGCAGGTATTCAGGAGGTTGCAAAAAATATTATTTTTGTTAAAAATTAACCATGTCGAAACTCTAAAAAAATATTTAATAAATAAAAATTTGGTTTTGAAGTAGGATATCGAAAATCAGCTTAACTTGATTAAAAATTTAATAATGTGCTACAAAATGAACTATTAACCATCTTTATAGGTAGTCTAGGGGCTTTAAAAAATATTATTTTGTGTCAATTTTTAAATTTGCCGAAAAATTGAAAAACATTTAAAAGATTAATAACTCGATTTTAAAACGGGATATAAAAAATCAGGTAAATCAGATTTAAGTCTTATCTACAGAATGAGCCATCATACATGTTCACAGCTATTCTGGGAGCTTCAATAAATATTTTTTCTGCCGTGTGTCAAATTTGGCAATTTTTTAGAAATTTATACTATTTTTGTTTACTTTTTGTTTGTAATACATTATTTGAAAATTTTTTTTAAAATATGCAATTAATATTACTATTATTAATTAGAAATTTGTACCATTTTTACAAATAATTTTTTTAAGTGAGCGGTTAATAAGCCTTTTATTAACTAAAAATTCATAATTAATGCCTTTACATTTGTGTAAATCTTTATTTATTAAGATGTACCAAGGGTAAAAAAAATAAACTTTCGGTACTCAAACAAAAATTTGTTTACTTTTTTTTAAGGGTACTTGAATTCAACAATTTAGGGTTATTATTTTAAAAGTAGAATAAGAATGTTTGATTCTATGTATGTACAAATTTTTAGGACAATGGGAGCAGTTTAAAATTTTGGCAAGTTTTTATTGCACCTTGCTGAACATATTGTTTGTTTTACCCAAAAAATACTTTTGATGAAAGTAAGCAGCATTTAAAAAGAGTTTTTTTTGTACTAATATAGCATAATATTGATAAAATAAGTGATCCATTTAAAAAATCAGCTTTGTGTTTTTACAATAAATGCAATGTAAAAACGTTGGAAAAAAAATACAATTTTAATATTATATTTAATCAAATTGTGAATTACTAAAGTTTTTTACAATGATCATTAAACATAATTTGATGTATTTTGTAAAATAATTTTAATCTTTAAGAAATTCTAGTAATATTTTTAATTCCTTAGTTTGTAATATTAATTCACAGTAATAATATTATGAAATAAAGAAATTTTATTTTTTTAAAATCAGAACTAAAGTAAAATAAATAAATTTACTCTATAATAATAAATACAGTTTGATATTTAATAAACAAAAGAAGCAATAATAAGTATTCTTAAAAAATTTTTTTAATTAAAATTCACATTTTTTTGGTGTTTGTCACATCATATTTTTCATTTAATCTATTTTATTTCACCAACGTCAAACATTTGAAACTAGCATATATTTTGATGATACTGAATTACCAAATTTAGTTGAAAATGTTTTATTATACTCATAAAAAATAATATTAGACATGATTCTATGATTGATTTATTGACTGAAAATAATAGATCTTAATTACACGCAAAAACGATAAACTAATGTAAATGGTGGACAAAAAATATTTGAAAAAAAAACTGTAAAATAACCAATAAAGAAAACCACAGGGGAGAATATATAGAAAACATCCAAGAACAACAAGAATTCCACAAGTAAAAACTACATCCACAATATCTACAACTAAAACATCTTTAATAAAAAACCAATACTTACTACAACGCCTACAACAACAAGTACTACTGCACTAATACTTGATTATTTAATTTAATATATAAATAAAGTAGGAATCTTTTTTATTTTTTTGAAAAAATTTTTGATAACCATAAATGATGTTAATGAGTTAAGTAAAGAACACAATTGAACTCTATTTATTGTTAATAAAACTTTTAGCTATAAAACTTAAAACTGTACAACTTCTACTACTTTTTATTATACTACATCGCCTCAGAAAATTTACGATCAAATAATTTATTATTTCTCTTTATTATTTTGTACTATTTTTTTAAGCTGTAAAACATTGGACATTGAGTTCAAATAATGAAGATATAAATACAATGAAAGAAAAATTCAATAATGAAGAATATGGACAAATGATATCGAGATCATGTAAAAATTATTGGTGATACTGAAGCATTAAATTTAAATCAAATTGATTGATCTCACTTTGAAGAATAATATTAAATGTTATATTACAGTTTAATTTTTGACTAAACATAATGAACAAAGAAAGTTTAAAAAACTAAATTAAAAAGCCTTTGCGGTCTATAATTATGACTAAAAAAGCTTTATTTAGAAGAACGGTACCTGAAGCATTATTAAAAACAAAACCTACAAATAAAGAACTTCTAGCTTGTAAATCTTCAACCAAAAATGTAAATTTTAACATCTAAATTTTAGATAGCTAAATCAGCTGCAATTAGTAAACCTACAACTAAAAGTTTTCAGGCATTAAACATGCTTCCACCATACCACTAAGCAAAAATACAATAGCAACAGAAACTATTACAAAATATCTAACTATAAAAATGAAGTAATAAAATAACTAAATTTAAAACACTTTTTTATTATTTCATTAGATTTTTATCATTTTATAGTAAAAAAAATATTATGAGAAAAAAAGGATAAGTTATGAAATCATCAAAATAAAATAATATAAATAAAGAAATTTTACATGATAGAGTCATTTGTGTTTTTATGTTTACTTATCATTATTTTGAAATTATTACTAATATAAATTAAATTATATTTGTAGGGTTAGATAAGGTTTTAATATTTATTATATTGTATTGTGATTGTGTTAGTGAAGAAATTTCCACTTAAGGAATTGTAAGTAATAATTTTATGAGTTATAATGTATAAATGTTTAAGTGAGAATAATATTTGGTTGAGTTATATCTTGTTATTTTATATCTGTGCTTGTAAAAGATTCTCTAATAAAGTGATATACTATATTAGGGATGTACGTAACAAATTTAAAAATAAATTTCTTTATTTAAATTTCTGTGCACAAAAACAAACGAAAATATGCTATAACTTTCTTATTATTACTTCATTTACTATACAAGTAGCGTCATCTCAAGCATTTAAGTATTTACAATTCTTAATTAAACTATAATTGTAACAATTTTTTATCAAATAATTAAATTTCATTTTAAAAATATTTTTATGAATGTTTCAGAGCTATAGCAATCAAAAGGGTTTAGTAAAATTGTCATAGTTATTAAATTATTTTATTAAAAATTTAAAATCGTTGTTAACAATGTATTTAGATTTTACTAATTTTAATATAAAATAAGACTTTTGATTTTATATAGATTCTGTTGGTATTAAATAATAAATACAGTATAAAAGAAATTTTTGATTATAAAGAATTTATTATTAAATATGTAATGATTTCTTTTTATAGTTTCAACAGTATTTAGATGTCTGAAATGACGTGCTTTTATTACAAAATGAAGTGATAATAAAGCATGCAAGTTTCATTCTTTTTAAAAGAATAAATATGATTTAATTATAAAAGTATATTGAAGTAATACAAATTTTTATTTTCTATTTAGTTATTATTTTTAGGTATACTTTATGTCTCATGCATAATTAAAAAAATTAAAGTCTGCTTAACCAACATATATCTTCCAACCCATTTTATATTTTGAAAAATATCTAAAATATTAGAAGCATTCCTACTTCATTATAAAATTTTCAACGCTAAAGATTTAATTTCAGAATTCAATTTTACCTCAACTGAGTTTTTTAAGCTAATTCAATTGTAGTAATACTAGCCTACATATTTTACATTTCATTCGTTTACAATTTCAATGTCAATTAATACGGAGCAATTGTATGTATATATGGTCACTGTTTTAATAAAAATTCTAAAAAAAATAACTATTTTATGAATAATAGCAATATTTTTGGAGTTTTTAGATATTAAAGTTTTCAAGATTCATTTTTACATCTTTAAAAGATAGACTTATCATTAAAAAAATTCTACATTAATTTTATGTCTTATAATATGTTTATAAAATCTTATATGTGGTCTATTATTACAAGTGTTAACAGTAAAATATTATTATTAACAATCATGCAAAAAATGTTTTTGATGTCATACGTTCATATCCTGCTGAATGCACCGATCCCGTCAGATTACCAAAGTGAATCGACTACAAGCTATCTTAGTACTTGGATGGGAGACTTCCTGGGAACCGTTAGTGGCGTAAGTCTTTCTGTTTTTATTAATAATATGTCTCTTTGTATTTTTCTAATGATATATTTAACAAATTTAAACATAAAATTCAAATGAGTAATTTACTTATAAAAGCATACTCTAAACTGTTGAAATTATACGCCAATTCAGGTTTAACTCGAAAATTTAAAATCTAAAGAGTTTACTCAAAATTTAAAAAATATTTTAATTTTCATCATTTTATCAATTTATCTATAAGATTCGTAAACCCCATTTATTTCTTCTTATTCGCTCAGAAAGTACATATCAGTAAAAATATTGTAAATATTTATATTTTACTGTAAGCTTGGTGTTTTGATGGAAATTAAAATAACATGAATAATTTTTACAAGATATCAATCAAATTTGGTATAAACATTTTCAGGATTCAGAACAATAAATTTAATTTTTTATGCCAAATATAGAGTGATTTTAGATTATCATGCACAAACTTTGTTGAAATCATTAAATTCGGCTCAATCTTCGATATAGACAATCTGCTATGTATATTATTACTTTTCATTGGGATACTAATATTTTTCAATTTCTAAAATTTTTATATCAAAACAAATTCATGAATTTGTACAAATTTTACGAATATTAATGATATAGAATTTACGTGCTACCTCGTAATTAATAAAAATTACGTTGTCAATAATAGTCTGTGGGGAAATTAAAATCCTGCCTACATCTGATACATTTCTTTATTTTAAATTTTTCATTAATTAATATCATAATTAATAAGGTAATTTTTGGACTCGCTAATTTGATTTCACGTGCTTAAAATAAAACAAGACATGTTAACTTTTCAATTTTTTATTAATTATTTTAAATTTTTTTATTAGATTACTAAATATTTTTCTTAAAATAAAAACAAAAGTTTAAGAAAAAACCATTTTTAATGTCCATAATCATCATATAAATTAAAATTAATTTAATTATCCTCGTTAAATAACAAATTATTTACCTTCGTTTAAAGGTGGTAACATAATTTTCAAATACTTTGTATTATAGTATATAATAAATTTCGTGATAAATAATTCATAAAGACAAATAAAAAAATATTAGTTAACCTGACTTAATAAAAATTATTATTTTATTTTAAAAACATTGTTATTTTTGCTTACGTAATGCTATATAGGTGTTTAGAATTCGTTATTTAATTCTATAATATTTTTAATAGATTAAAATTTTTATTAAAAAATTTGCACTTGCAAAATTTAAAAAGCAATACAAATAAAAAACTTTTTAAATGGCATTTAATTTAAACTAGAAAAATACAAGGATATTTTAAGAAGTATAAAAATTTACTATCTATTTTGTATACCAAATGTTTTAAAACATATTTAGCATCATATAATTAACTTTATACTTTTATGGTATATTTATTAATTAATAGATTATTATTATATTTTTTATTGTTTTTGAATGAAGATAATTAATAATTTTTAAAATATAATTAAGGTAGAAATAAATTATTCATTTATTTGTAATAAGGATTGGGTGTGTGTTAAAGGTTTTTTGATAGAAATTATACATAATTATACTAAGAGTATAATATTCTTACAGACATGATTCTTCAAATAACACTGGCTTTATTTTCTATTTTATCAATTCTATCTGGTTTCTACATGTTTCTTTTAGAATGTATGAAAAGTAAACTTCATATAAATGTTAGAATTGGTTGGGGAAATTTAGGTTTATCGTATCTTGCCATATCCACAGGCACATTGATTATGTCAGTAAATGAGTTGATAACAAGAAATCATACTACTAGTACAGTTTATTTGGTTGGGTACATTATTAAGACATATGGAAGTAGAGTCAATATATTTGCTTTTGTAGCAATTGGATTAGAAAGAATTATTTCAACATTTTTTTTCAAATATTATACTAATAATCTTTTTAAACATTTTGGATGGATATTTTCACTATTAAGTAATATTATTGGATTATTATGGTTTTTATCGACACAGTTAAAAATTATGTCCACAAGTCTAAAAAATGATTTACATTTATATATTTTAATACCAACATTTATTCTTTTTATTCTTATTTTTTTTCTAAATTATAAATTTAGAAAACGTTTTTTAGAAGCAAAATTAAGAGAAAAATATCAAATTACACAAAATAAAGAAATATCTCTAAAAACTTTACCATTAATAACAATTGCATTGTTTATACAATTAGTGGGAAATGTTATAACTCGGGCAATTATGATAACAGTTTTTAAAAATATATATTCTGCTTATGAAGTTGAATCAATTTATTATACTGTATGTTTAAAGAATTAAAAATTAATAAACTTAAACTAATTTAGATGAGCAACATTCAATTACCACTTATGACACTAATATCATTATTAGTATTTGATAAACATTTTTCATTTATATTTCCTTGTTTAGGAAATAAAAAGTCTATAGTCCCAAAAGGTAAAGATAAGCAAAATGAAAGAGAGGTTTATTTTGAAAATTATAAAAAAGCCTGGAAATAACTTATGCTAACATATGATTATAAATTTCTCTCATTGAATTATTATTCCTTATGCATTTTTCACCTATTATATTTATATTATCAATAAAATTTTTTCTTTTAATTACATTTAATAAAAATGCTTTTATATTTTCTGAGAAAGTGATTGCAAATGTGTTTATGTCAATGATTTTTTCTTTCATGTTTTTATAGAAACAACTTGATGCTACACCAATTAGATATGTTTGATTGTTAATATTACAGTATAGACCATTTCCAGAATCACCTTCATCAAACTTTCCATTCTCTAATGTTAAATTTTCATAATAACCAATAAAATTTGTTACATTTTTATATTTATAAAGTAATGGTTTTTTATAAATAATTCCTTTCAATTGGTTTGTTAAAAAACCTTTTTCGGTCTTTCCACGACCAATAATAAAACAACTAATAAAATGCTCATTAACTATATTTTTTCCATCATTCAAATTAAATGGTAAAACTGCTATACTTGAAGATTCTAAATCCTCTGAACAACAATCAACAAAACCATCAATACCAATTAATGCAACATCATAAGATGCAGAAAGAGAATATTTTTGATATGATGGATGAATCTCAATCCACAAAATTTTTATCTTCCCCTTAACATCTTGTTTATTTATTGATAAAGAGAAATCTTCATAACCTTTCATAATATTTATTTGTTTACTATTATTTATTTCATTCACACAATGAGCTGCTGTTACTACCAACTTGTTAGACAATAAATTCCCCCCACAATAACCTACTTCATCATTATTTTTTGTTATAACTATAATAACAGTACTATCTGGTAGACTTCTTGAAATAATCTTACCATAATGAATACCATTTAGCAAAAAATATCTATAAATAAGTAGAAGAAAGAAAGGAAATTTAACCATATTTTAAAATAATAAAAACATATGCCTATTTTAAAATATTTATCTTGATGAATAAAATGTAATGGACAATATATTAAGAAATGATTTATATTTTCAATTAAAAAAGCAATATTTATTATCTTTTTTAAAATCAAAAAATTTTTATTGCAATATTTATTATTTTTTTTTATAATGAAGAAAATAAGAAATTATAAGATATATTATATTATTATATAAAAAATTTTTAACAGTATTTTTTGTGGTGCGTTTAAAAGAATTTAAACATTATTAAGTACAATAATAATAGTTATTCTATTAAAAACTTCTATGAATAGAATTATGTATAATTTTCTAACCTTTCATAGTAAAAAAAGAACGAAAGAATGAGTAAAAAAATTTCCTTTTACCATAAATTATGTTCTCCTAAAGAATGCTCCTCTTTGAAGACTATTATTCCTGTTACTTTTCCATTTACATTTTACTATCCTTAGATAGGTTGCCCGAAATCTTGGATTACACAATGCATAACATAGTGGATTTACAGTTGAATTGACATAACATAATATATAACTACTTAGAAAAAATATTTCTGGTATTGAATTGGGAAAAAATGCCTCCCAAACGACAATAACTAAATTAATTTAATTATAAGAACATATTTAAAAAAATTTATTTTTAGATATTAAGCAAAAAAATAATAAATCTTACCGTTGTAGGGAAGCCATGTTACGATAAAAGTAAATAATATGGCAGATAATGTTTTGGCTGCTTTACTTTCTTGCTTTTTTTCATTTCTTCTACGTTCTTTGTCTCCTTTTTTCTGGAAAAATAATTAAAATTTAAAAACATAAAGATTAAATAATTATTTACTTTTACTGTATCATAATTATGTTGTAACATACTACTTCCTTCTTTTGTTCCAACTGATAATTTTACACTATTTTTAGATTTTTCTTTTCTAAGTGATGATTGAGCTGATCTAATACCAGCTCTATCAAACTTAAAACTTTTGTTCCCCTCATTATCTATACTGGTTGATAAATTCTGAATATTGTAGTCTGTTTTTACACGTTGAAGGATACATTTTGTTGGTACTCCATTCCCATTGGCACATTGAATATTTCTTTTACAATTACCCAATTTAACTGAAGGTCTTTTACCTTCCTCTTCAGCTAATTCAATTAAAACCGTATATGTATTAAGAATAGTTGTTGGTTCATCAACAGGACTTGATACAAGAAATGACTGAGATCCATTAATTATTGGTAGTTTACCTTCAGGATTAGTATTTATACCAGCAAATGACATTGTCATTGAAGTGTCATCATCTTTTAAGATAATTGTTTCAGACAACTCTGTTGATAACTTATTATGTGATTTGGTAAAACAATTTTTAAAACACAAACATTTACTTTCTTTTTTTATTTCACCATCATTTTTATCTCCCTCATCATTATCTAAAAAACTTAATATTTTCTTCTTTTTCAAACTGTTGTAGGCACGATCTTTTAGTGAACATGTTGAATTTGATTGATACTCTTTGCTCGATTGATAATTAGTATTTCCCTGAAGTCTACCTAATTCTTTTCTCCTCTTCTCAGTTTCCATATAAACCCGTGCATATAAAAAAATTAAAATTGTTACTGGTATATAAAATGCTGCAACAGCCGTTGATACAGTAATATAAGGATTTGTTTCCAAAAACTGGACGACACATTTCCCTGGTGCTGATGTAAATTTACCTTCAATATATGGCCATGATATAATCCACGGTGGCCATAAAATAGCTGAAAAAAGATATGTTGATGCTATTACTAATAAAGCTTTTCTAGTTGTTCTCATTGGCCTATATGTTAGCGGTTTTGTAACACTAAAATACCTATCAAATGATATAACAAGAAGATTCAGGACAGAAGCATTTGACATAGCATAATCTATACATAACCAAAATTGACACATTGTATATCCAATACCCCAAAATTTGTTAGCAACATAATATGTCATTAAAGGAATTGATATCAATCCAATTGCTATGTCAGCAACAGCAAGAGAAAATAGAAAATAATTTGATATTGTTTGAAGTTGTTTATCAATTTTGAAACTAATCATTACCATCAAATTTCCTACTGTTGTTATGATAGCGAACAATGATCCAATAAAAACTATAATAAATACTGTAACTTGATCATATGGTGGAACATTTGTGTAATCTGTTGTATATTTGTTATCAAATATATTAGGTAGTAATGTTGAAAGCGAGTTTGGTGATTCAATTGTTGTTGTAATATTATTTAGTGTTTTTGACAGATTTTCATCTTTCTTTGTTTCCATCCATATCTATAAAAAAAATAATAATAAGATAATATTAATTATATAAATAAATAAAAATTATACATTTAGTGCTAAATCCTGAATCTTTGATATACCCATAGGTAACGAATTATTTACTATTCCTTTCCCATTCATTATATTATAGTTTTTATCGTTAAAGAATAAATTTTGTCCCTCAAAATGTGCTTCATCTCCTTGTAACACTTTATACTTCTCCAACATTAACAACACAATTGAATATTCCTCTAAAAATTTTATTATTTTATTATTAAAATACTTTATTCAAGATAAATGTAAAAAAAAGTGTGGCGAAAGATGAAGAAAAATAAATATATTTAGAGAATATTTAATATATCTGTAAAAATATAAGTATATATGTAAGAACCAAGATCATAGTAGATAGTGGGAATATTTTATATATGATTTTAAAAAAATGTTTAATTGTCAATATAATAAAAAATAAATAAAATGAAAATATATAAATATAAATGTATATAATCAAAGAAGAGAAAGATGGTTCTCGAGAAGTAGGCTTATGAAAAGTTTATGGCATTGGTATTTAAAAAGCATTATCAATGGCATATTCTTCAAACTTTTTTGTTCAACTTGGTTAAAGAAGTTTATGGTAGTAATGATAATCAGTAAAACATTAAAAACCCATTATGGCGTCCTTTGTATGTGTAATATATTTTGAAATTCTTAACTCATCTGATTGTTTATAATAATTTAAGTGCCATTTGACATTTTATATATATAGGGAAAAAGTAAAACGACATCTCTTCCAAAATAAGAAGAAGTTAAAAATAAAAATTGGATAATTTTATGTCATAGAGAATTAATTTTTTAAATTTTAGAATAATTTGATAATCATACCTTATATACACCTTATTGATAATATAGATAAGTGATGAAAATTTTTAAAACAAAAGTAACATTTGTCGAATGTTATTAAATTTTTGTATTCTTTATCTACAAGTAGAAAAATGTTTTTATTATAACTTTAAATATTTTGTATTAGACGATAAGAAAAGATAAAAAAAGAGTAATGAAGTAATACTTCAAAAATGATAATTATAAATCTTCTCTTTTGTATTCTTGTTAAGTAGATTTTTGCACGAATATATATGTATTATTTTTCATATAACACATACATAATATACATCAACCATAATATATATCTTATATGGATACTTTTTTTATATTATTATCAAGAACAAATTAAATTATAAAAAAGAATAAAAGAATTTTCTTCCTATTAAAAGTTAAATTTGATAAAAAATTAGTCATAAAGAAAATCATAGATAAAAAAATGTATGATTTGTGAGGGAGGATTAATGATAATGAAGAAAAATGAAAAGATTTAGTTTTAGGAGAGAGAAAAATAAAAAATAAAATAAAAAAAGGATTTTTTAAAAATGTTTAAAAATAGAAAAGTTAGATAAAATGTAGATAAATAGAATTAATTTCTATTTCTTTTATATATTTTCATTTATCATTTATATCTCACTTAACTTTAAACTTTACAATTCCTTAACCTTCCATTTTTGAAATATGATATTAAGATGGAAGGAAATGATATTTTTAGTAGTTTCATTTTTGACAGATAAGGTTTATATTTATGGAAATTAAAATAAGAACAATAAATTTAGTGATAATATCTTGGGATTACAAATTTATACTTATGTATATTTATGTATCACCATCACAAAAGTTGGTGCACTCACTCATCCATCTAGTACATTTTGATTAAAAAGATTATAATAAACTTTTAATAAAAGGCCTAACCTCTTCAAGATGTATAAACTAATTTTTGATAAATCAACACTCTAGGTATGAGGAGATTTTTATATACATTCTTAAATTAAACTTTGAAGTGGTTTTGATAATAAGATAAAAGATAATTAGGGATAGACACGCAATAAATGAGTGTTATGGGAAAGTGAAAATTGTTCTAAAAAAACTTTAGTTTTGTTAAAAATTATTAGTATTTAACTTTTTTTAATATTTATATTTCGTTAATTTAATATCTATAAATATATAACATTTTTTTCATTTTTATTCAAATAATTGAATGAAAGGTATTTATATAATAAATACAAATTAAAATATATCTATTTTTAAAATGTCATTTATTCAAATAAACTTATAGATAGAAGTATCTTCATGTTTAAATTTTATGACTATAACATTATGTTTTATATCAAAATAATGATAATAATAATTGTAAAAATAATGAGTAATAATTTGTTAAGAAAATTTTTAACAATCTCTTTTAACGGATATACAATAGTGGAAATAGATATATGAGATGATATGTATGATAAGAATATAGTTTAAAGACACCACTAAAATTGAACATATTTAATTGAAATAATTATTGCAAGTCCATTCTCATTTATTATACACAAAATTAATATTTTATAAAATATAAAAAAAGAAATTATCATCTAATTAAAAGGATTTTTATAACTACTATTATTTTGAAACAGTTAATAGTTTATTAAAAATATTTTAATTAAAATTATCAACTTTAATGACATTATTAATTCCTGATATTAAACATAAAAATTAATATTTGTTAATTTTAATTAAAATTAATTATTTTATTGTAAAAATATTTGCATAATAATAAAATATATATTTTAAAAATTAAATATCAAAATAAAGTAAATAAAAACAGCTATAATAAAAAACATTTTTCGTTTATGAATATAAACATTTTTCATTAAAAATCAACATTTAACTTCTTAAAGTGCCATACTACACTTTTTTGGATATACAACTACTATAATAATTCCCATAAGATGTTTATTAAACAGAAGTTGAGAGGAATGATCGAAAACATTATTTCTTTTTATATATAGATTTATAATGATAACAAGCTTCAAATGTTGATTGATATAATAAAAAAATGTTGGTAACAAATGTGGAGGAACATTGATAAAAAATTACTTACTTATAAAATTACAATATATGGATTTTTAATTTATTTTTTTTAAGATAATTATTTAGTAGATATAGAAAAGTGTTAATTATATTGTTCCAACACAAAATTTTCTATTTTTTTCTTCTGATTATACATTAAATATTAAAATTCTTTATTATTTTTGTATAAATATAAATGAGGATGACTATTAAGAAATATAAATATGAAAAAAAATCTTTTACAAAAAAAAGTAAGAAAGATTATAAGAATTATCTTTGTCTCTTAAATTTTTTAAAATTATGTGTTAGGATAAGAAGAATGTAAAATATTTATAAAATCAAAATAGAGTTATATGCTATTCATGTGTGGATGTAAAAAACACATTAGATAAGATGATGTGATTAATTAAAATGCTAAGTAAAAGCATTAGATATAAGAAAATGAAATGTCAGGTAGTTGATGGCAATAAATTATTGTGTATTAAGAAGCCCCAGGATGGGATAATTTGTTGATTAAATTGTTAGTTTCATTAAGATATAAATATTTATACAATGACCTGATGATGATTAAAATTATGTGGTGAAAAAGAATGTGCGAAGAAAAAGTGATGGAAAGAAAGAATGAGGAAAATGATTTTTAATTGATTTTATCATCAAAAAAGACACTTTAATATGACAGAGATGGATTGAGATTAGACATTTTTGATTGTCCTTTGACAATATAATGAAAACTTTTTATTTATCACATTCTCTCTTTTACTTTTCTTATTTTTATATAAAAATATAATATTAATTATTATGATAATAAAAAAAAATGAGTAAAAAAATTGTTATGGCATTTTTGTTAAAGAAGTTAAGCAGTTTTCATTAATCATTATAAAAGATTATCTTGAAAAAATAAAATAAACAGTCATTATAAGTTTTATGTGTTGTTAAAATTATCAACTAAATGTAACAGAAAAGATAAATTATTAAAATAATTTTTTTAACAATGAAAATAATTTTATTATCAATGTATATAAGCCTATCCAAACATTAATCATTTATCTTTAATTTGTTAAAATATATAAATAATTAAATGAAGATATAAAAATATTGAATGTGGTGATTAATAAATAAAAAAATTTATATTTTAAAATATTTTATTCCAATAAAATTATTAATTATCTTTTTATCATTAAATGACAAAATTAGTCAAGAATAATTTATAAATAGATAAATATCTATATAAAAGTTTCAGTAAAATTATTTACAAAATATTAATAGTGAACAAAAAAAAATACTTTTTATAACTTTACTGATAAAATTAAATTTTAATATAATTATAATTAAAACTATGAGAAAGTTATTTCTTTATTCATATAAAAAAATACCCGTACTAATAAATATTATTGTATTGATTTGATAACATTTCATTTTTGACTTCTTCATCTTCCATACAAATATAAATATTAAAACACAATTTTAATTCCTATCAAAATGTGTTATAAATGTTGAACATTGTTGTCAGGAAGATGTAAAAATCTACCAGAAAACTGAAATAATTTTTACATTTGGTAGAAGTTGTGTCCTTTCATTTACGAATATGTATAATTTCACCTCAGTTCAATATTATTTCTATCATACTACATCACTTTTTTTTTCCATCTTTAGACAGGTTATGTAATTTTGTGAACCAAATAAAATCTCTCCTTTTTTAACTTTTTTACCATCCGAAATGTACTCTTTATTCACACTCCTATTCTCTCCATTATTATCACTATTCCTAGTATCTGTCCTTTTCAAGCTATTTCTACTTCTATTTTCCCTCCTTATTATACTATGAACACCAGATTGTTGTGATAATTGATATGTTTGCGAGTTTGGAAATATAATAGAAAGGAGAGTATTACGGAATTTTGTTCCAAATATTATATACATTACAATTGTTCCAGCGCTAGAGCATGTTACCATAACAGTTGATACCTCAACTAAAACAGTATAAACAGAACTATAATATACAACTTTAAACATTAATTCTATCATATTGAGGATAAAAGCCAAAATATTACACATGAGAAAGAGTGTTACTATTGCTACAAGCATTGCTGATGTTGACCGATCTTTACTATCTAAAATAGATTATATTTTTATTCATAAAAAACTTATTTTTTATTTGTTATATGAAGTTGAAAAAAAAGAGTATACCTGTCTTTTTGGAAAGATAATTTTTATCCAAATTTGATGCAATAGAAATATTAACAGTACTACCTCGATGCTTTTTATATTCCAGCAAGGTATTTATATCACCTAATCCATTATTCATTGATTCACTAACTAGAGAATTTCTTGTACTTTTATCATAATTACTTCTTCTATAACTACTCCTACAACTATCCTCACTTCTTAAAACATTATTATATAATGTTGTATCGTTCCTAAAACTAAAAAATCATTTTTTAGGTACAATAAAGTTACACTAAAACACTTACATATTAGATGCTTTTAACCTCATTATTATTTTGACATTAACAAATGTTAAAATAACAAAAGGTATTATAAACATAATTATTGTTGAGATAATATTTTTATAAATTAATCCATAAAACCAATTAACTAATAATTTTGATGGTAACACCATTTTTGATCTACTATAAAATGTTATAATTACTATAACATAAAAATAACTATTAAAAAATACCTCTTAAATGTTTCACTTATACAGTCAGCAACTCTTAATTCAAGCCATCTTGGAATAGTGAAAGTAATTGCAAAAATAAAAGTAAATATTAATATATTACGAACAAATGAAGGTCTTGAAAGGCGCATTGTCTATAAAAAAAATTAATAATAAAAATTATTTTAATAACACATCGATAGAATGATAAAAAAATTTAATAAAAGAAGAAACTTACAAGAAATGGATGACACACACCAAAATATCTATGAACCGAAACTATAACTGTTATATAAACAGAAAATGTATGAGAAGCCTGTGCTATTGGATACCATGCAACAAGGATTTTGGCAGATTGTTTTACAATATTAAAATCAGCTGAATTTTCTAGAATTACTGGAGCACTAAAGACAAAAAACGTCGACAGTAGTACAAAGATATCCGATAGCGATAGTACTAGAAAGAACCAATTTATAAGTTGTGATTTCATCTAAATAAAATTTAAAAAGAATTAATAGTGTAAATTTTCTTACATTTTTATTTAAAAATACTACAATATTTATTATATTTGCTGTTATTCCAAATATCACAACAAATGGTAGAATGAATAGCCTAAATATTGTTTGAACAGGTGTAAAACCATCATAATCATTACAAGATGGTAATGTTTCATTACCTATTCCATGTTCCATTCTCTTTAATAAAATTATACTTTAAATAAAATAATTTGTAAATAATATAAAAACCTAAAAATTCTTTAAAAAAATTACTAATAATAAAATGATTTTTCCCTTGTAAAAAAATATTATGACAATAAAGAGAATATCTTTGTTATGAAAAATTTTAAAAAAGAATATAAATCAAACTTAATATTATTTCAATTTTTATAATTATACACTTCACCTGATATATGATTTGTAATTCATAAAAAAAAGAAATTATAAAATTTTAATTATAGCCATAACTAAATTTAGTATATTTAGTGGAAGTTTAATTTGTTGTTATCTATAAATTACCAAACCCCAACATATAATTAGGTAATCGAGAAAATAAAATAAAAAAAGGTTAGAAATAATGTATTATGATGTGGTGGCTTAAAAGTTTATTGTTACAATATTAAATTTTATAACATATTTTTGTACTTTTTATTTTTCTATCAACTTATTTTTCTCTCCACAAACAATTGTATAAAGTTTTTTTATATCTTCAAATAAGAAAATTGTTGTAATTTATGATATTTATTAAAAAAAAAGAAGAGTTTATTCCCAAATAATGATATTTTATTACAAAACTTTCCACAAAATTATATTTATTTGGTATTTTTTATTTCGTTTACAATTAATAAAACCAAAATTGTTGGAATATTTTTGACGTTAAAAATAGATTAAGTCTAATATATTCATTTATTTCATAAAAAATATAATAATCATTCGAAAATAACAATTTTACCGAAACGTTTTGAATAAAAAACTGAATGCCAAGGTGTAAAGCTATTATGACAACATTTAATTATATCTTAAATATAATAAAAAGAAATTTAAGATTGTAAACTAATTTTAAAAGGAATTAGAGCAAAATTTTTTAAAATTTCTTGGTATTTTTACATTCATCGCATTAGAATAAACTTTTATTGTTATTATATTCTTCTCACTAATCTCCTATTTCATCTATGTAGATTTCCAAAAAAAGTATATTTGAAAAAAAACAACTAAAAAAATGTGAATTTATTCAAAATTTCTATTTTAAATTCTCAGGAGAATATCTTTTGTGTCATTCCCTTGATAAGGTATATATTAAAAAATTATAAACTAAATGTGTTATTATTTTTTTAAAAAGCATGAATATATGATAAGCAGACATTGTATGATTGATTAATTAAAATAAGTCTTAAATTGAGTATAAAGAGTTGATAATAATAGTCTTTTTAAAAAAATTGTATCTGATTTAAGGGGTGATGTATTGGTATCCATAAAAATAACATTTGACTTTTATAGTATCAGATAAATAGAGGAGTATTATAGTTTAAATAAGCTAAAATATTTATTACAAAATAAAAATTATAACTAGAGTTTGTGAAAAAGTGTATTAATAATATAAAAAAATAAATTTATTAAAAATGTAGTTGTGTAAATTACAACGAAAAACAAACGTAATATTAATATATTTTGCGGTATTTATTAAAGTTATATCTTTATTTTTTTATAACAGTGTAATATATTTTTATTTAATTAATAGTTTCATATAAAATATATTTTACTTAGTGCCGATGGATAAAATTAATTACTACTACAATAATAAAACATCTATAGTATATCATATAATAAAAAGGGTAGTAGTGAAAAGTAACAAGTGTCAAAATTATAGCATAATTTTAGGAATTGATATTTTTTTAATATTTTGGTATTTACGAACAGCTTACTAAATACACCTGCTATTCATTTTATAAACAATGGTGATCGACTAATAGTTACTTTGTATCACATTTTTGTGTTAGTACAAATAATAATTTTCAGTTACCTTTTAATCTCAAAAATTAACAATAAAAAAATGTACATTTCAATACTTTTAAAATATTCCAATAATGTACCGAATCTTTATAATGTTTTCTTTTTTATCACTTTATTTTTTTATGCATCATAAATTTATATATCAAAGATAAGTATAATTAAATTTAAATGTAAAATATAATAAAGAATATTATTAGAAGATTAGAATAAAAAGGATTTATTTAATATACATATAAATATCTTTATAATTTCATTCCTCAATTATTAACTTTTCTTAAAAAAACAAATATTATTTGTTGAAAGAATTATGAGCAAAAATCTAATCTTCTTTAATAGTTTTTTTTTTTTGAAATAATGTTTAAATTTTTTAAAAACACCTCAGTACATCTATATTTTACATATTTCATATATTTATACTAATATTTAAGTATATTTTTAAATAATCTTTTGAATAAAAATATACCAATATACAGAATACATTATTTATTTTATTTTAATGTATAAAATTTTTTTAATCGTATATATAATTAGTTCGTAAAGTTTTTTAATTTTGACTTAATGTCTGTATTCATTAAATGAGGTATTCACTTGGTTTTCTAAATTCAGAGGAAAACAAATGATATATAAAAAAAGTGATGGGAATTTGCAAGAAACACAGTTTTATAAATAACCTCAATAGAAACTTTTCTATATAATAAACGGACTGATATTTAAATTTAATGATTTTCAGAATAAGTTTATTAAAATATATGAATAAAAAAAATTAAATTTGAAAAAAATTTTATCATAACATTAAAATATGTTTTTAATAAAATGATTAAATGTATGAGAATAATTATAAATTGTTATTTAAGGTACATAAAGCGTTACTTATATTGTTGAAAAATTTTCTTTAATGTATGAAGGTCAAGAAACTTTTCAATATCAATAAAAGCTTTGACAACAAAAAAAGTTCATTTATTTTTTTTAATAAGTATAATTTAGGTTTACGTTTAATGGACAATAAAAAAATGAGTAAAGCTAAAAGATGTTTTAATAATTTTAATGTTTAATTTTTCAGTAAAAACATTCTATTCAAATGGCTTTTAGGAAAACAATGTTTTTTTCGAAAAAACAAGTAATAATTTAAAATATTTTTTTAAATTATTAATAGTTCAAAGAATTTATCATCCTAAAAATATATAAGATAAAGGGAATAGAATGTAAATTGCCAGGATATTTTAAAGTATGCTAATAAAAAATAAATAGTTAAGAAAAATTATTAAAAAGGTTTTTTACATCATTTTGAATCAGAAGTACCTTTTAATGTTTTATAAATTGCTACAAAAACATTTCATTAAGTTATCTTTTCCATAAAGAGAAAAAGTGATTTTTAAACACAAACAATTGATAAATTAAGATATAAACACAATATATTATTTAGTTTTTATTATGATTGACAAGATAATGAAAAAATATATTTTTGAGACTATTTACCTTGTTTTTAAGATATATTAACAGAAAACAAAATCGTGTTATGATATACTCATTAATACATTTGAGATGCATCAAGAAATATAATTTATTTTTATGATTAATAGCAAATAAGTATTACTATTTTTCCTCAAAAATTATTAACAAATCTCCTTTAATAGAAAGAAAAAATAGGCAATTTTGAATATTGAATTTTACACTATAGCGATTCTTATTTTTTCTTAAATATCACATAAAAAAAATTAATTAATAATGTAACACCCATTAACTATTTATAGCATTACTATAAAAGACATCTATCTAAGAGATTCCTCTTTCTTTGTAATTTTCTAAATTGGAAATCTTCCATAAATATTATATGACACTACACATTTGGCAAAACATTATTTTTTAAATAATAGAGATTACACCCATTTAAATTTAATAACAGAAATATCTAATTTTTTTTCAGATAAATAAGCTGGTATAAATAATAATAATGGTCTGGATACTCATGATTATTATCAAATAATGAAATTTTTTCTCAAAAAATTAAATAAAATGATATTTTTGAATAAAATATCATTGGAATGGAAAATTAAGGAGAAAGTAAACAAAAGTACAATGGTAATGATAAAATTTATTTTTTCATTATCTTTCAATCAAATGAATTAATTTAGAAAGATAATATTAAATAGTTATTATAACGTATTCTTGTGTGCGTAAAATATTCATTAGAATTTAATAATAATATACTTAATGGTATCATATCAAAAATTTTAAAATAGATGTAATGAAAATTTTTTTCTAAGATTTTTCATTATATATAATTTTTATTACAATATTGTGATTTTTGTTGAGGAATATTGTATCTTTTTTAATTATTCAGAACTTTGATACTTAATCTTGATGAAATATGCTAATTTTATGGAATCTATACATAGAATGTTCTTAAAACTTATGATGAAGAACAACAATAGTATCCAGGTATTTATTAACTTTTTACGCAATTAAGTTAATTGCGTTAAATGATATACGTAAAAAATAAAACACTCAATTTACAGTTTCCATTTAATTCTCATTTCCTAATTGTGAACAAATCCATGGTTTACTTTTAAAAATATTTAAAATACCCTAAGTTTGATAATTCAAAATTATATCTAAAAATATTTTTCCCCATCTATGATTATGTATATGCAGATATAAAAAAAGAAAACATATAGTAAAGCTTATTAATACCCATAAATGTTTTTGGTAAAAAATATAATGCATAATTGTGTCAAGTATATAAAAAAATAGATAACATTTATAAAATATTATACAAAAAAGTTTCAAAAATGTTGTAAGCATTTTAAAAGTCGTTTTATAATTATTCATGGAATTTTTTAATGACATTATACTGACCAATTATATATATCAAGCTATTAATAAAACCTAATACCAAAATATCGGTAATTTAAATAAAAACAGAGAGAAAAATAAATTAATTATTAACTGATAATAGTGTTTTTTCAGAATTTCAAAATAAGAAACACCAAAATAATGGATAAAAAGAATAGTCTTATTTTTACTTTTTGGTTCTATTGAATTACATTAGTTTATCATACTTTAACAAATATTTTTTCTCACTAAAAACAAAAATTATCTTATTAATTATCATAAAAAAAATAATATTAGAAGGAAAGCATCAACTGAAATACGCAATCTTAATTTTTTTTTCTTTTAAAATGTAATTATATTACCAATACCGAACTATTAATTATTATAAATAGTTTTTTTTACCATATATTCTCAAAGATTAAAAAAGCAATTTTTAATGTAAATTTTTTACATCTTATTGTAGGAAAAATTAACATGATAAAGTTATTATAACACAAAATCATTTGTTAACGTTTAATAAGTCAAAAAAAGGTTAATGTCAAATATGATATATTATATAACAAATATTTCTAAAAAAAAACAAAAAAATGAATTTCCTTCAGAAAATTTTATAATTTTGCTATCATATATTTAAAATATTTATGTAGAAAATATCGGATTTCATCATTTTTAATGCTACAACCTTCAAATTTTTAAAGTATAATTTATATTTTATAAATATAGAACATAAATATATCTTTGATGGATACTTGAATTTTAAATATGCATAAAATGAAGCACAAAAAATTATATTTAACTTCAAAATAAAGTGAAAAACATTTAATAGAATATTGGCAAAAAGATAGTTAATTGATAGTATATCTGTACTTTTTTTTTTATTTAAATTATCAATGAAATTAAAATGGAATATGCTACGAAATATTTTTTAATTGATAGATTATAGTGATAAAAATTTATAAATACTAGAGCAAAGAATGTTTATTTTATGAGACTAATTAATAATATTTTTTAAACAAAAAAATGATAAAGCAGATCATAAAAATATAATCATTTTGTGTTTGAAGATAAAAAAATAATAAAAATATAAGTTAGAGTAGAAGGCTATCAGATTTAACTATTCTAACTTTATATTTTTGTGATAATAAATAAATAACAATATAGTTAAAAAGCTATTAAATTCAAAAACATAGGTGTCAAATCTTTCAGTCAAATTTTAAATATTCTCTAATGGTGTATATTTCTAGTTAATTTACTAATAACAAAAAATGTCCATTGAAAGTGTGAAAAAAAAAACTTATTTGTTATTTTGATACATAGTAGAAATGGCACATATATTATGATATAATAAAAAGTTATTTCAATATGCATTGTTATAAAAAATATATATATCTACATATTAAAAATGGATAATTTGAAATGATTTTAAATTGTTATTTAACAAACATTAAAAAAATATATCTATGTATAAACAAATATATTGATAATTATAAAGTTAAAATTTTATAATTTAAATCGGATGTTTTTATTTGTTCTATAATCTCTCTATTTTATCTGTATACTTAACATTTTTTATCCCCTAAGACAATATCAAAGATAAGTGCTTTGGAACAATCTTAAAATCAACAATCTTCCTGTTATCAATCTTTCATAAACACATTTTCTATCAATTTATTCTATTGTAATGTAAATTCAATATCATCTCAGTTTTTTATCCATTCAAAGACTATAAATTATTTTTTATCATTAGTATATAAAATAAAGCTTCCTTAAATTCAATTGAAAAGTTTAATTAAGAAAGTTTAGTCTAAAAAACACATAAAATTTTTGTTCCTTAAAAAAGCTGTCCATTTAATTTTAAATTTATAAATATATGACATATAAGTTCATTTTAATTATTAAGATAGAACTTAAAATAAAAATTAAATATTCTTCCTTAAAAAGCATATATTTGTTTAAACAATGTCAACAAAATCTTCTTTGTTTTAATATCAAATAATAAATTTTATTAGTTTATTGCATTAAAAATACATCTTAAAAAGTATATTAAGATATTTTTGATAAAAGTTAACAAAATTTTGATATGCTTTGTGTGTAAAAATGTATATTAGATATTTTTTTAAATATTAGCTTAAAAGTTACTTAATTTGATGCTCTTAAACTTTAAGTGTATTTTAAAAGATTTATAATTAAAAAAAATTAATTGAGTGATATGCCATTTTAACTTCTTCTTTAAATAATACTTCTGGTATCTTGAAATTTTTTTTTAAAATTTTCTATTCTTATTCTCAAAATTGGATATGATATTTTTATATGTAGTTTGTAAACTTATCTAAATTA
Source organism: Strongyloides venezuelensis (assembly GCA_963280985.1). NCBI lineage: Eukaryota > Metazoa > Nematoda > Chromadorea > Rhabditida > Strongyloididae > Strongyloides > Strongyloides venezuelensis. The sequence goes on along the minus strand of CAUJLX010000002.1, from coordinate 21,023,111 downwards.
AAGTATGTAATACTTTTTTAATAAAAAAATTAAAATGATTTATTTTACCAAGATTAATTTTAATCCATTCTACTTTGAAAAATTTTATCGTAAAGTTTAGGAATAAAAAAATAATGATTATTAGTTAACATATTTATTTATTGGATAATTATAATGTGGTGTAATGTTTGAAAAAAAAATCCAAAATTGAAATTTCCTTATTTGAATACTTTGTTTGCAAACCATTCCAAAACGAATCATGAGAAATGGTAATTAAATGACAAATTAATCATTGATATTGTTTACAGAGGAAATGATACTGAGAAACATGAACTTTAAAAAAACTACATTTGTTTTATATTTTTTAGAAAATAAAGAAAAGTATAATAAATATTGTTTGAGATTCATTTAGTACATCTATAATTAGTATCATTACTTCATGGCTTTTAGAAAATTGATGTATTTTTACCAATTGAATGAATACAAAGAAAAATGGTATAAAGTATAAAATTGTTATATATAGAATGAATCATTAAAGCTTGATGGATGAAAAAATCACATAAAATTTTTATACATATCAATCAAATGTTGTTTAAAAGACATTACACAATTAAAAACTTTCACTTTTTATCACATTTTACAATAAAATATACACAATTTATGCATAAACTTTTAAAATAAAATCCAAAATAATTAATCCACCTATACAAATAATTCTATTTTTTTAATATCGTTAATGTACATATAAGTTATAAATTTTATTAAAGATAATATTATAAACTGGGGCACAATATAAATAATATAATAATTAATGATAATTAGCATATAGCGATTATTCAATTTTATTCTCACTATATATAAATATATGTAAATAAAAGTTTGCATTGAAAAGTATATAGTTTTGAAATTAAATAGGATTAATTTAAACTAGGAGAGGAATGAATAAAAATAGAAGACAAGAACGAATACAATATATTTTCACTTTTATTTTTTTAATTTTTATATCCTTAAAATCTTTTGTTAAAAATAATTATAGTATTGTTAAAATTTTCAAAAAAAGAATCACAATTTCCCATTTAAGCATATCAAGAGATAATCCTCATAAGTTGATTTGATCTTTATCAATAAAAGTATCTTGAAAAAATAAAAAAGGTGAAAATTTCCTTTTTCTGTAAAGAGTTAATCTACATTGAGAATATATAAAAACTCGATCATCATATGGTAAATTACCATTCTCACTAATTTTTTGTTATCAAAACTTTTAAAAATATACTATATATGGCTAATAATAAATATGATAAGAGAAAGGATATTAAGACTTTTGATAATAGAGGAGATTCTATTATTAGTGGATTAAAGACAGGGACACCAATAAATGAAGATACTGAAGATGAACATATAACATATAAGCCTAGTGCAATTGAAAGAGTTATAAATATTATTTTGTGCCGTCCTGATGCCAATAAAGTCAAATTATCCACAAAGCCTGTTACTATTCTTGGATTAGTAAGTATATAAATATTTATTCTATTTTATTCTTTCTTTTAAGTTTCGATATACCAAAAAATTTGATATTTTTCTATTAACAATTGGTTTGATAACAACATTCTTTTCTGGGGCAGCTCAACCAGTTATGTCGATTTTAACAGGACGCCTCACGACAGCCTTTGCAGTATATCCACCAACTTCTCCTGAATTTAGAATTGAAGCATATAAAAACGTCTACATCTTAACGGGTGTTGGAATATTTGTATTAATAATAAATTACATCCAATATATGTGTTTCTCAACTGTATGCAATCGAATAATAGGACGCCTTCGAAAAGCATACATGGCATCAATACTTCGTCAAAATTGTGGTTGGTTCGATAAAAATCAAGCTGGTGTTTTGACAACAAGACTTAATGATAATATCGATAGAATAAAAGAGGGTTTAGGAGATAAATTAGGATTATTATTACGTGGATGTTTCATGTACTTGTCAGCATTAATAATAGCATTCTCATATGAATGGAGATTAGCTTTGATGATGTTAGGGGTAACACCATTATCATGTTTTATAATGTCGTTGATGTCACAATTTATTGGCAATACAACAAAAAAAGAATTAAATAATATTGGGCAGGCTGGTGCTATTGCTGAGGAAACAATTTTAGGTATTAGGACTGTTCAAAGTTTTAATGGCCAGGAGGAGAGAGTTACCAAATATAGGAATGAATTAAAAAAAACAGTTAAATATACAATACTTAACGGTGTATGGAGTGGTCTTTTTGGTGGATTATTCTTTCTTATGTTATTTATATATCTTGGATGTGGTATGTTGTATGGAACTTACCTTCTTAGTGTGGGGATATTCCAAACACCAGGAGACATTTTTACCGTTGTTATGGGTATGATGTTAGGAGCCTACTTTCTTGGTCTGATTTCACCACATCTAATGGTTATATTAAATGCTCGTGTTGCAGCAGCTGAGATATACAAGACAATCGATAGAATTCCACCAATAGATTGTTATTCTGATAATGGAAGAAAGTTAAATAAGGTTGAAGGAAGAATAGAATTCAGAAATGTCCACTTTAGGTACCCAACAAGAAAAGAACAAAAAGTATTGAATGGTATAAACTTAGTCATTAACCCCGGTGAAACTGTAGCATTCGTAGGACATTCAGGTTGTGGTAAATCAACATCTGTTGGTCTTTTAACGAGGTTATATGAAGCCGAGGAAGGTACCATAACAATTGATGGTATTGATATCAAAAGTATTAATATAGAATGTTTAAGAAATATTATTGGTATCGTTCAACAGGAACCAATATTATTTAGTACAACATTAACTGAAAATATAAAAATGGGAAATCCTAATATTACGAGAGAAGAAATGATAAGAATTTGTAAGATGGCTAATGCTACAGAGTTTATCGATAAATTACCTGATGGTTATAATACATTATTAGGTGAGGGTGGCGTACAATTATCTGGAGGAATGAAACAACGTATAGCTATTGCAAGAACGTTAGCCAGAAATCCTAAAATATTATTATTAGATGAGGCAACAAGTGCACTAGATACAAAATCTGAATCAGTTGTTCAAACTGCTTTAAATAATGCTGCAATTGGAAGAAGTTCGATTATCATTGCTCATAGGTATTAGCAAAAAATTTTATCAATTAACTTTATATTTTAGATTATCAACAATAAAAAGTGCCGATAAAATAGTTGTCTTTGATAAAGGTAATATAATTGAACAAGGAAAACACGATGAATTAATTGCCATGGGTGGAAAATATTCAGAACTGGTTAAAGCACAACAATTTGGTACATTAGATGATGAAGAAAAAGAAGAAAACAAAGAGGAAGGGGATTCAATTAATCTAGAAATGAAATCAATAACACAATATCACGACCACCATTACTGTAATATATGTAAAAAGGAAATATCCTCAAGAAGATCCAGTATGATGAGTGGTAGAGAGGCATTCATAAGAGGAACAAAGTTTGATTCAAGTTTTTGTGCTTCAAGTAGTAAAATGTCTCAATTAGGTGTAACAGATTTAGGCTTTGCTCCGGCAGAAGCAATAAATTATTTAAAGTCCATTACTGAGAGTAATGAAAAACAAAAAGATCCAACAGCAAATATTTTAACGATTTACAGAAATGCTTCAGAATATTCTTGGATCTTGTTTTTTGGTTTTTTAATAGCTGTCATTCGAGGTTTTGAATTACCAGCTCTAGCTATACTTTTTACATATATTTTTAAAATATTAGAAGATTATAATGATAAAAATATAGTTAACAGGATGGCTTTTGTTGTTCTATGGTATGGTATTGTTGGAATTAGCACATGCATTTTCCAACTCTTATCATCAGTAATATTCTCCTATTGCTCTTCAAAAATTACTCTTAAATACAGAATAGCAGCCTTTAGAAGCATTTTATATCAAGACGGGGCATTTTTCGATCAAAAAATTAATTCACCGGGGGAATTAATTACTCGGTTAGCAACAGATGTTCCAAATATACGTGCCGTTTTGGATGGTAGAATTTTGCAAGTTGTATATGCCTTATCATCTGTTATCACATGTATAGTTTTGTCCTTTATCTACTCTTGGGAGGTAAGCACTCTTGGAACAGGATTAATTATTGCATTAGGAATTATCCAAACAACATTAGCATACTTAATACAAAAAATGAACATAGAGAGTGCTAAAAATGATGAGGCAGGAAAAATTTCTATTGAAGCAATTGAAAATATTAGAACAGTTCAATTGTTAACGAGATCAAAACACTTTATAAATGAGTATGCTAATGCTATTAGCCTTAAGAAAGGACATGAGTTTTCAAAATCTAAGCTTGAAGCAATTAACTTTGCAATATCTCAAACATTCCAATATATTATGTTTACATCAGGATTTGCTGTAGCAATTCATATCGTTAATATTGGTAATAAAACACCAAGTCAGACATTTGAAAGTATTTTATTTATGCTTCTTGGTGCTGTAAGTATTATGAATGCATCAACATACTTCCCAGAAATGATAAAAGCTAACTCAGCAGCAAAGACACTTTTTAAAATAATCAACCAAAAATGCGGAACTGGTAATTTGAGGGAGGGTGAATGTCATAATGTGCATGGTGATATATCATTTGAAAATGTCATATTTACCTATCCAACCAGGAAGAATCAAATAGTAATGAATGGTCTGTCATTTGATGTCAAGAAAGGACAGACTGTTGCAATAGTTGGCCCTTCAGGTTCCGGTAAGAGTACCACAATCTCAATGTTAGAGAGATTTTACGATCCTCTTGCTGGTTCTGTTAAGTTCGATGATAAAGATTTAAGATCATTGTCATTGTATCATCTTAGGAATCAAATGGCATTAGTTGGACAAGAACCAAGATTATTTTCAGGGACTATAAAAGAAAACATATGTTTTGGACTGGGTGAGGTTCCAATTAAAAAGATTAATGAAGCTTTAGAAATAGCTAATTGCATTCATTTTATTACCCTCCTTCCTGAGGGAATTGAAACTGAAGTTGGTGAGAAGGGTTCGAAACTTTCAGGTAATATTGATAAAAATATAAAATAATATATATTTTTTAGGTGGACAAAAACAAAGAATAGCAATAGCTAGAGCGCTAGTACGTGATCCAAAAATTCTATTACTCGATGAGGCAACTTCTGCCCTCGACTCTGAATCAGAAAAAGCTGTCCAAGCTGCTTTAGATAAGGCTCGTCTTAATAGAACTTGTATCACAATATGTCATCGTTTATCAAGTATCGTTGATTCTGATTTAATTATATACGTTGCTGAGGGAAAAGTTCGTGAATCTGGTACACATTCAGAATTAGTAAAAAAGAAAGGATATTATTATGACTTATTACAACAACAAAATTTATAGATATTGTTAGATGATTTAGATTGTTATTATGAAAAATACATGTTAATATTGCTAATAAATAGTTACAGTAAATAAATATTCACAACTCATCATATTTTTATTTTTTTATCAACATCCTGAAAGCATCCGTTTTAAAGATTTGTAATATGTTTAATTATGTATTTATCTATCATTTATATGATAGCAGAAATTTTATTCATTCCGTGAGAAAAGTTCCTGAATCTATTATATATACAGAATTAATAAAAAAAGAATGAAAATTACTACGATTTAATAAAGCAACATAATTTATAGAGGTTGATAAAAGATTTAAGTCGTTAGTATGAAAAATATATGGTAATATTGTTAATAAATATTTACAGTAAATAAATATAAAACAAACACATCATATTTTATTTTTTAAAACATCCTGGAAGCAAATGTCTTAAAGATTAATAATATCCATAGTTACGTATTTATCCATCATTTAAATTGACAGGAAGAAATTTTAATCATCCAAGCACTTTTAATTCTTATTGTATAAATTGATTAAAAAAAATTAATCTTCCATGAACCAGAATGATAAAATTTTTAATTACTTCCGACTCATTTGAATTGAATATAAAATAAAGATAAAATAAAAATGGAAATGAGGAAAGAAATATTTAAAAGTTATATCATGTTATAATCCTTGTAAATCATACATCAAATGATTTAATTGCATTTTATCAGTTCTTTTAAATTATTGGTAGCAAAGAATTAAGCTTTTAAATGAAAGTTATTATTAAAAATTGTCAAATTTTTTAAAATACTTATACTATTATTATAATTTCTAAGAAAACATTTTCCAAAGTGTTAATAGATTATTTTTGCAATAAAAACACTAAACATTTTTTAATATTACTTCCATGAAGTTAGTAACTTCATTTTAATTCTAATTAACACTATAGTTATCTTCTACTTTATTCATTCCTAAGAAAAAATATTACTTAGCAAGTAAAGAATTTTATCAATGATAATGTTAACTAATGGAGTTTCTTCAATTTGTAAGTATTATTTTGACATAAAGAATAAATTTTCATTTTTTATAGTTTTAACAGCATACTTTATAATTATTGTAACAATTGATATATTATCATGGATTATATATTTATTATTATTAATATTTCTAATAAAATGCAGATGGAAAGATGATAGAGTTATATCAAAAGAATTTTTTACACTTTGTATTTTCAATGGTGTTCTTGATATAATATTTGTTGTTGAGGAGTACGTCAATTTTAGGATTCCACAATTTGGATTTTTTGAGGATTTCTACAAAGATGTCTTAGCATATAGTACTGCTGCTGGAGTATGTTACGTGTATTCATTATGTCAAGTAATTATTATATCACTTTCTGGAATAACTCTTACTTTTAATAGATTTTATGCTATTAAATTTCCAACAGCATATAAAGAATTTTGGTCTGGATGGAGATTGTTTCTTCTGACTATCTGGCCGGTAATTGTTGTATCACCTATATTTATCGTTTATTGTCGTACTCCAGTTAATTTCATTGTCGACCCACTATCAGGAAGAATATTTCAAAATTTCTTCGATGAAAGGGTTAATAATAACATATGGTCATTGGTTATAGGTTTACACATAACTGCACTTATAGTAAATGGAGTACTAAACATTTTCCTTGTTAGAATAATAAAAAAAGAATTCAGAAGAAGTAGAACAAATGTTAGTAGTCAAGATTCCGATAATCGCGTCGATTTAGCAATGTCAAAATATGCTCTTATACATTTTGTATGCTTCGGCATGGTAGCAATCGTAGAAACTATAATTGTATTCGCTTTTCGAGGTGATTCAACTTATTTGGCATATAATTGTTTAACAATATATGTTCTTGCTGAAACAATAATGGTGTTTTTTTCACCATATACTTTACTTATATTAAGTAAGGATATAAGGAAACGATTTTTTTTGTTCCTTCGCCTTGGGAAATTAAATAAAATATTTAATACTTCTACTAATAGATTAGCAGTTAGCAATATTAATCCTACACTTCAGACACGATCACATAAGACTACTAATTTACCAAACCAACGTCAACGTCAAAATTTAATGGAAAACGTTATTATTTAATTATTATCTTGAATTATTCTTACGAAAAGTACATAAAAATAAAGTTTTATCTTTATTCTTCAGGGAAATAAGTATTTTGTTTTATTTTTCCTCATCTATTGTGTCATCACCTCAATCTAAAACAAGTCTGTAAATAACATTGAAAAAAGAAAAACACAAGAAATAATGAATAATGAAATTCTAATTATTCTACAAACATTACATGTCTCATTTAGATATATTCTTTTTCTCCTAATTATTCATGCATATTTGTTAAAGTTCTTAACTTAAATCAATATTTAAATAAAGATTATTAATTTTTTACATTTTAAAATTTAAGATCTTAACGATTTTATGACATTTTCATTAATGAAAGTTTTACATCAATGAATCTGTTTTACATAAAAAATATTTTTATTTTATTATTATACATTGAACTAGTTAAATGTCAGGTTCCGGTGAAACCATTAACAACAAAGTATGATCAGGATATTGCAAAAAAAATGTTAAAATTATCTGCCGGGGCTTATGCCTTTGATCCATCATCTTGTATAAATGAGTAAAGTTTACAAATTTTAAATGTATATAACTATATACTTCCTTTTATAGAGCATTTAATAATAATGGAAATATTATTATATTTAATAATCAAACTACAACTTGTGACAAAGGAAACAATCCATGTTCATTTTATTCTGTAATAGATGACCAAAACAAAGAGATTTTTATAGTATTTCGGGGAACAAAAACAAATGATCAACTGTTAAGAGAAGGAATTTCCACACTTATAGATGGACCTGATTTTCACGGTTTAGGAGTTGTTAATTTTTACTTCAACAGAGCACATAACACTTTATGGGATTCTGTTAAAAAAATATTTGAAGATCCTAAATATAATGATTATAAAGTTTATGTTACAGGGCACTCACTAGGTGGAGCATTAGCAGCGTTATGTGCCGTAAGAATAAGATTAGAAAATTATAGAAATAGTTCAGATATTTATCTTTACACATTTGGTGAACCAAGAGTTGGTTCTTCAAAGTTCGCTTTTAATTTTGATGAATTAGTACCAAATAGTTGGAGAGTCATTCATAGTAAGGATATCGTTCCGCACCTCCCTGCTTGTGGTAAATCTTCAAGTGTAAATTTATTACAAAAATTTATTAGAAGAATCAGTGAACCTTGTGATCCAAATTTGGAGAATGAACCATATCACCACGGAACTGAGATATGGTATCCAGAAGAAATGGGTGAAACTGATACCTTTATGGAATGTACTGGGACACCAAAAAATGAAGATTTTTCTTGTAGTGATCAATTTATATATGATTTAAGCAAACTCAAAGAGTACGCTGAGGATCACAGACATTATTTTAATCATAAAGTACCAGCTTTCGGTAAATTGGGTTGCCTTCCAGGATTGGAATCTGAAGAAGAAGCTTTGTCAAATGATGAATAAATAAACAAAATGATGTTTAAATATATTTTATTGATGGAAAAAGTGAAAAACTATTATTGACAATATTATTGTTTTAATTGTTATTTTTATCTATACAAACTAAAAATAATGAAAATAAGGTTTATCTTTGATAAAATAAACATAAATAAAAGCTCTCATTTTGTTATATTATAAAACTACAACAACGAGTTATCACTTTAAAAGTTACTAAAAGTCGGATTGTTTTTTATTTTAAAAATAATTGTGAATGAAACTTTGTATGTTTATTAATTTATAATTATTTCCATCAACTTTACATATATTTTAATTTAAAATCCTCAGAAATTTTAAATAGACTTATTAAAATTCATTACGTTAACCAATATTTTCATTTTTTAATTTTGTTAATTTAAGGGTTTTTTAATTTCTAGTATCTATTCACAAAATAATAACTATCAATGATTATCATAAACGTAGTAGGAACTTTCCTACTTTTTTTGCACTTAAAACTCTTAACTTGTCAAATTCCTGTTAAGCCGTTAGTGACTAAATACAATCAGGATATTGCAAAAAAAATGTTACGTCTTTCCGCCGGAGCCTACGGATTAGATATAGAATCATGTATAAAAGAGTAACTTTAATAGAATATATATATATATACATATATATTTTTAGAACATTCAAAAATGGAGAAGAATATTCTGTTTTTAATAATCAAACAACGACTTGTGATAGATTAAATAACACATGCTTCTATTATTCAATAACAAGTAAAAAAAGAAAAGAAATCATTATCGTATTCCGGGGAACAAAAACAAAGGACCAATTAGTGAATGAATTTGTTGATTCATTGATTGATGGTAAAGATTTTTACGGTCTTGGTATTGTTAATTTATACTTTAATAGTGCAAGTAATACTTTATGGCCATCAATTGTTAAGTTATTTCAAGATCAAAAATTTAAAGATTATAAAGTCTATGTAACTGGACACTCACTTGGCGGAGCTTTAGCGGCATTGTGTGCTGCAAAAATAAGAGTGGAAAATATTAGAAAAAGTAATGAAATTTTCCTCTACACATTTGGTCAACCAAGAGTTGGTTCTTCAAAATTCGCTTTTAATTTTGATAAATTAGTACCAAATAGTTGGAGAGTCATCCATAGTAAAGATATTGTTCCACACATGCCACCATGTGGTAAAGCTGCAAGTGTAAATTTATTTGAAAAAATAGTTAAAAAAATCAGTGTACCTTGTGATCCTAATGTGAAGTATATGCCATATCATCATGGAACGGAAATATGGTATCCAAATGGAATGGGAGAAAATGATACGTTTATTGAATGTTTAGGGAAACCAAGAAATGAAGATTTCAATTGCAGTAATAAAAACGTATTTAGATTAGCAGATATTGGCAAATATACTGATAATCACAATAGATACTTTAATCATAAAATACCAGCCTTTGGTAAAATTGGTTGTCAAATAGGTTTGAATTGGTTGGAAGAAGTTTTGTCAAATGATCCAATTGATCCAAAATGAAGTTTGTATATAATATTTATATGAATAAAGTAAAGTATAAAAAAGTAATATTAATTTTTAAAATAAATCTTAAATGTTCTTATCTGCATTGGGAGAATTGTTATTTCATTATTCTCTCTTTTAAGGTTTTTTCTTCCTTTTATTATGTAAACTTTATTATTCTTTATCATATCCCATTTAGTGTAATCAGTTTTTTCGGAAATACCTTGAATGTCAGTCTCAATGATCCGTTCAATTTTTAGAGAGGGAAATACCTTCTCAAAATCGATCTTTATTGGTTCAGATTTTACTCCCATCTCATTACCTTCGTAAATTTGTTCTAGTCTAATTAACCATTCTGTTGAAGTTGGATTGAGTGCCTCAATTGAAAGTATATTTATACCTTTTGGTAATGATGGCTCCAGGAAACTATAATTTGTTAAGAAATTGTTTCTGTACTCATTTATAGTCATATTAGAAATATCTGACAACATTAATATTGGTTCTTTGTAAAATTGTACACTATCATCTCTTATTTTTGTTATTAATTCATTTTTATCACCTATATATATTCTATGGGTTCCGGTAACAACTAATCCTCTGCCATCACTACCTAATTCATCTAATGGCTCCCCAACACCCAAATAATCATCATGAAATGCTCTTCTATGAAGCATAATTTCTAATTCACCATCTTTTATTCCACCAACTCCTTGTGCTCTATCAACAAGAACAGAGAATAAATATTTATCATCATTAATTGAAACTTTATTAGTAATTGGATAATAATTTGCAGCTATTGGATCTGTATTCTTATAATCATAATCCGGTGCATAATTAGTTTTGCGAGTCATAGATTGCCTACCATTTGAATCAGTTATGAATTGCCCTTTATTTTGGAGGGTTGTCGAATAGCGTATAATTAATTCTTTCCCAATAGGATCAGATGATTCTTTTGGTATTGGACCAACTGTCCATTGGATTTCTATGTAAGGAGCATCTTTGTAGAGTTTTATAGAGTGCGAGACCCATGGTGATATTTGTTGTCGGGTCTCATTTACTAATTGACCAATTATTGTTGTTGTATTAATTGGCATATCAAAGGGTACTGTAGTTGTATTTATTGGTGAAAAAATGTATGCACCAGATGGTTGAAATTGATCTTCACCACATCCAATATAATATGAGTACATTAAATTGAATGGAAATGTTACATTTAAGGCTTTATTTGTTATATTTTTAATGTTTCCTTTATCATCAAATGTTATTTTAAAATTATCATTCTCAAGAGTGCCATTATTATTATTATCTTTTTTTACAACTTTTTTTGTTTTTTTATTATTATTAATAACAATAAAATATGTAATGAATCCAATACCTTTATATTTAATCTCAAAGATAACCTCATATTTCATATTATCTTTTAATTGTGAAGTATTAAAAGTTTCCACCACTTGATTTTGGACAGCATTACCAGTGTTATCAAGTACTTTAACACTAGGATGATTTATGGGTACTCGAACAAAGACATTGTTAATATCATGATGTGAATTGAATACTGTCACAGTAAATCGCATACTATCTCTAAATAATAATAAGATGTAAATTAAAAACTATTTAAAAAATAAAAGTTGTTAAAGAGATGATTAGCATAAACTATTTAACATTATTTCCAACCACCTTTTTATACAATAGTGGTAATAAAAAGGATAGTAATTATTTATTCATATGTCTCATTAAATAGAGAAGTTTCTTAATGAGGTTGTTTTAAATCATCTTATCTTATTTATATTAAATAACACGATAATATATATATCCTCGTATCTATAAAATTAAAATAAAACTTACTCAGTTACATTACAAATACTTTCATTTAACTTGTTACATAGAATCATTTTAGGATGTTGCTTTCCTTTAATAGTTGTAACATTATTTACAATTGAATTTAAAATAATTTCACCATCATACCATCCCTCTAACATTCTACTTTCATAGTCAAATGTTACATTTTCCTTTGATGTACCCCTGGAATGAACAAAAAAAATTAATATAAAAAATATATTATCTAAATTGTCAGCATGAGATTTATATTTAAATTCATGAATGATATGTATATATTTGTATATTACAATAACAATTAAAATGTAATAAAACTTTGTATAACAATCACATTACTCAATTTTTGATCATTCCTATTTAACGCCTAATTTATTTAACTTTTAAACATCTTTAAGAAGATTAAAAGACGTAATAATTGATACTTAACTCTCCTATCAATCCACCTCTTTTTTTGTGTTGTAAGTTGTTAACTACTGTGTAGTGGGAGAATCAAAAAGAATTAACGAGTTAAAAGTCAACATATGGAGGTAGGGGTAAACATAACAACGCCTACTATTTTTACATACGGTTTCCAGAAGTAAGATTAGGAGTTGTAAGAAGTTACTTATACTTAACATATTGTATTTTTTTTAAATATTATTTTACTATGAGTATTTGTAACTCAACATCATCTGAAACTTCATCATCTCCTAAGTCACATAGTAGTGAAGAAGATAAAGGACAGTTACAAAGTAATATTCCCATACAATATTTGATGGAAGATTTTGAACCTTACGTTAGAAGGAGAAAAAGATGTGAGAAAGAAAAAGTAAGGGTAAGGATAATGAAACTGAAGAAACGGTAAGTTTTTTATATACTTCTTATAAATTGATAATATATATCATTTTTAAGGATCAATTGATTATTAGAACATGCATCAATTCAAGAGAAAGAAAAAGAATGCATGATTTAAATAACGCTATGGAAGATTTAAGACAAAGTTTACCATTCTCTAATAATGCTAACTGTAGAAAGATGAGTAAAATAAATACTCTTATCATGGCAACATCATAGTAAGTAACTTATTTTTATAAATAATAACTAAAAACTTTTTTTTCTAGCATAAAACAAATGAAGAAACACATAGATGATGTTGAGAAACAGAATCTAGAACTAAGGAGACAACTAGAAGATCACAAAATAAAAGTAAGTCCCTTCATACCAACAACTCCAAAGATGGAAGAAAAGACACCGGAGAATGAAAAAAGTATTTCACCAGTGACAAAAAACAAAAACAAAACTCTCTCAACAACACCCCAACAATCAGGATTGGGAACACTACCACCAGGAGCACTATTACAAATGCCAACATTACCACATCCATTTTCTGGATTCCCACCAAATCCATTCCTATTCTCATTCCTAAATACAGATCTTTCACTAAAAAATCCTCCACAACTACCATTTCCAGGTTTTCCTCTTTACTCACAACCAACATGGCTTAATAAATAATTTTAAATTACCTTATTATTTTTATTATTTACATGTTATCTCTTATTTATATTTAGACAGAAGCTTATCCTTTTACCATAAATATATCTTTTGTACTCATTTACCTATTTATTATTGTATAAAATGAAGAAATTTGAAACTTTACTACTTCTTTGTGAATTTTTTATATAAATTACTTTAATATATTATTAATAAAAAATATGTATATACTTTAGTAGTTAAGATAATAAAAAGTTATATAATTATATATTATAAAAGATGTGTGTGATAATTTATAATTAACTTTTCCTATTAATGTTTAATTTACTTGATAATTAAGAATATTATTGTGTAATCTCTTTTTTGAACTAATTATTATCTAATATACAATAAATGGAGAGGATGAATAGATGAGTAAAATCATGAAGATGATTATAAGATATAAAATTTTTAATATTTTCAAAATGAATCAAAATTTTCAGCTACTGTGTTTAATCCTTCTTATAAACAGATGTTATGAAACAAGTCACGGCTTAAAGTAGATTAGAAGTACGAAACATGGAATGTTTAAACTTATTAGCAGTTAATTTAAACTTTATTAGATATTGTATGTTATTCTTTCATAACAATAAATATGGATAGAAAAAAAAACTACTTAAAAGGATTAAAATACTGATGTGTTACAAATAATAACTGGTTTGTATGGAGGTGCTAAATACTTGAACTACACATTTTATTGTTACGTAATATCATTTTGCCATTCAACAATATATTAAGTTGTCGGTTGTGTAATAACATCCATATAGTCAATTGACAAATGTACGAGTTTAAGGAGAAAGTATATTTAGAAGGTACTGTTTATTCAAGAGATGATGGGTTTATCACAGTTGGAAGTCCAATAGATACACAGAAAAAAATAAAGTTAAATTAAGATATATAGAAGATATGTGTGAAGTTAAAGCAACTGGTGAAACAGGTGTCAAAGGACAAGAAAGGTTAACAGAAGACACTTCTTCAACATTATCGAAAATTTTATCTATAAGAAGAATGAGAGTCAATAAGCAGAAAATTATTTTAATACACTTATTAATTGTTTTATATTATAATCATACAATGAATGATATATTGCCACACTTCAAAAATAGACACCTTCTTAAGAGATCCTTCAGAAGTTAATTAAGAAGTGTTAATCTTAAACAATCTGTTTATCTTTATAGAATGTAATAACAAAAACTCACAACTGTTCCTTTTCTTTTTTATACAAATTTTTAACTACATAATAACTATTTCTTTTCATGACTCTAACCCCAAATTAATAATTCTATCTATAAGTTAATAACATCTCTTAAACTTAAATTATATCTTATTTTAACAATAACAAAAGTATCTTTTATAAATAAAAATTGTATCCAACAATAATAATAGTTAAAAAAGTTTTAAATTTACTATACATAAATGGATTATACTACTATTTAAGGTGATCATTCTCTTACTATTACCGTACCACTAGTGGCAGGCTTTTTTAATCTCTCCCAATTAATTAGTTAATGTTGCCATTTGTTTCAACTTAACTATCTCGAAATGAGATGTATCTCTATCTATGTATATTATATATCAATATAATATAATACCGACTTATGTGCATTATTAACAATTATCATATTATCTTTTATTTCTCATTTACCCCCTATTAACATATAATATATATATGATACTTAATTAAACTACAAAAAGAAATAGGCATATCAGAAAGTCTTTCTACAAATAAAAATATACAATTTTTTATTATATTTAATTTAATTAATGGTACTTTTCCCAATAAAAATCACTCTTATTTAAATGAGGTAATTGTTATTAGGTGGTAGGAATGAAAGAGGAAAAAAGTTGAATGTAATGAGATTGTTAACAATACCGCTAATTGCATTTTTATAGCGGCAATTGGAAAATGAAAATTTTTTGAAAAAAAGATAATTATATAAAATTGTAATTTGATAAACAAAACTTACGTTATAGCATCGTGGTGTTGTGCTAATGCTATGGAACGTTCAAGATTATGGGGAATCATATTATTTGTGAATTTTTTTATTCCAGAGAGAGCGATGAATTTGTTGAGAAAATTTAATAAGTTTGATGATTTTCTTACTATTCTTTTCATTGATGGTTTTGAGGTGAAATATCCTGTCCAGTAGGAATGTTCTCTATGAGCATAAGGGAAGAAATCAGCTGTTTTAGCTGGTAATAATGGTTTAGATTCTTTTAATGCTTTCACATAACACGATGGAGTTGAGTAAAAAATTTTAACATTAGAATATCTTTCTCGGACATGTTTTATTAAAATATCGAGATTCCTATACCATTGATCGGCATTAGAATATTGAAAATCTCCACCAGCCATAAACATAATATTTTTATGCCTTTGGACAGACACTTGATTATTTATATGTTTCATAAATTTCTGTAACTTATCCTCCAAATTATATCCAGGAAACCTTTTATCATCGATTATAGAATCATCTCTACACAGGGAATCAAAGCAAAATTCACTTAACGGTGAATATGTTGAGAGATAAAAAACACCTGTCAAAAGATTAGTCTTTAAATCATCTGAATTTTTCCATATAAATTCTAATGATTTTTCATTAATCCTTTTTTGATGTTCAAGATAATGTTCTCTACCAAAAAATAATGCTTCATAACCCATTAATGAAAATAAACTTGACATTTCTTTTGAATGCCCAAATGGGTCAATTTGCCAGGCAACTTTTGGTCTTCCACACTCTCCAAAAGTTTTATTTAGATATCTTAATCCAAGAGACATTTGCTGGATGATGTCAATGTAATGTGAAGTTGCCTCGTCATTCTGAACCCATCCACCACCAATTAATTCTATCTGCCCTTTAGAGATAAGTTTTTTTAATCTGTTTATATCTTCTTCTCCTCTTGTCTTAATCCATCTCCATAAGAAACCAGTTTCAGCAAAAGAAAATTTTCTTGTCTCATCTGATTCTAAGGCTTTTATTACACTATCGAAAATATATTGTACACCAACTGGGACTAAATAATTTTTAGTTCCAAAATAATATTCATCAACACTTTTTTATCCATCCTAAGTCATCATGGGTATGTGAAATTATGTGGACATTTATATCATTTTTATCAGATGACCATTTTGGACAACTCTAAAAATAAATTCAAGAATAATTACAAGAATAAAACTAACATCCCATGAACAGGAACCTTCAACTTTATATAGATATATCAAATAACAAACTAATAAATATTTAAACATAATAACTATTATTTTAATCACAAAATAACAAGTTATATATTCTACTTCTCAATCTAATCTTATCTTAATGATATACTTTCAAAACTATTTACTAAATGTTAAAAATTATCATTTACTTGGCATATGATTAAACATTACAATCAATCACAAATAATTCAATAGCCAAAATATGCAAATGATAAGAGGAGTTATAAAACAATAGCTGTTATAGTACTGAAAATAAAGATCTTTGTTACTTTATCAAAATTTTACATTTTATATAAGTATATAAAAAAATATTAAATCGCATTAATGTTAAGTGAAAATGAAAAAAATGATAATATTTTTCAATTAATCTTTCTTCAATTTCGTTGTCGTCATACGGTAAATTATACTATCCTTGCCTGGATCCATTGTCCACATACCGACGGCAATAAACAAGACAGCTACAGCGAGGATAATTGATACACCAGCGAAGATGGCAAAGATAGCTGGGTAATCTCCTTGTGTGAAACTATATACGTTATATTTCTTTCTTATTTCTTGGATAGTCATTGGGTCATTTCCTTGGGTATCTCTTTTGTGAAAGAGAGTGTTTCTCAACATTTTCTTGATCACCTTTAGTTGAGATAACTTCAACAATTACTTGTTCTCCGTAAATTTTCTTCAAAACTTCTGTGAGTTGGTCTAAAACTTTTTCTACCTCGCTTTGAGCTGCTTGAAGTTCTTTGTCTGTTGCAATTGCATTGAGAAGACCATTAATGTGAATGTTAAAGACTTCTGGTGCTAAGACGTCAAGACGTAATCCTTCACTATCTAAGTATTTAATCATTCTTTTGATTTCTAATAATTCTTGTCTTAAAAGTGGAATCTTTGTTTTAACACTATCTTCTGATACATCAAATGATTTTATTGATTCAGCTAATTTTCCTCCAATGATAGAACCATCTAATACATTGTATTCAGCACTGTTTCCATAGGTTTTTTTAATAATATCTTCAGTTGATGAGACATCAACAACACCTTCATCAGTTGATTTATACTCTCCAGAACTTGTTCCTCCAATCTCTTCAACACCTTTAACTTGAATAACAACTAAAGCTTTTGGACGAGAGAATAAATCTCCAGTAAATTCCTCGAATTCTTTATCCATTTCAGTTGAAAGACCCATGAGATTATTATTAAGTGTTGAGATAGCTGATAATGAAAAATCATCAACTTCACTACTATCTGGAATAGAGATAGATGATGGGATTGCCTTCATTTTGAGGGTAGAAGCATTAGACAAGGCAATAGCCACTGCCAAGAGTATAAGACTCTTCATCTTTAGTCTAAAAAATAAATGTAAATAAAATTTTGAACACCATTTAAAGGAAAAATATATTAAATCGCGAGATTAACGAAATATAAGAAAAAAAAATAAAAGAGTATAAGAAAGTTTAAACAAATTATCAAATATGTTATTAAAGCAACTACATCGAAAATAATATCAAAAACAACTATTTTTCTTATCTTTCCTTCATTCCCCTTCTACCAGTGTGCCCTTTGAACACCACTTAATTGTGAATGATCAGCAAGTCTACGGAAGATATGTCTATTAACTCTATATGCTTTTATTTTTCCTCTAGATCTCCCAGTAAACATACAAGCGTTTAGAATTAAGTTTGGTCTTGAATTTTTATCCATATTATGTAATTTCTCTGCTATTTCATCTCTTAATGCCTGTGGGAGAATTGTATTTTCTTTTAATACTTTGTATCTTAATCTATCTGGTCCACATACAGCAAGAGCTTGCCTTCTTTTGACGTCACGTAATTGTCTCCAGTTGGCCCAGAATGTAGTACGTTTTCCTTCTTTCCACCATTCACGTTCAATGTAAAAGGGATATTTAGTGAGATTACATTTTTCTAATGTTTCATTGTTGTAAGGAAGTCTTTTTAATTCAAATATTTCTTTTTCATCTACCTCTGTATCCTCACTTTCATTTATTTTTGGTGGTAAAGTACAGTACCTCCCAATTGCTATATTGTTCAGAGATACCTCTGAACGATAGATTAATTTTTTAAATACAGTTGTAAAATTTTGGAGCATCACCTTTTTACAACTAAAATAAATACATAGACATTTAACAATTACAGACAAAATAGAGATAAAAATATAACATTAGGAGGGAGGACCTAATAAAATTTCAAAGGAAATAATAGTATACCTGTTAAAGGATATTTAAAAAATATATAACAAAATCTCCAAAATAGAATATTAATTAAGGCACCCCAAAATATATAAAGAAAAATATTTTGTATAGTAGTCTAGGTAAGTGTAAAAGTATAATTTATATATAAATCATTCACCATTAAAATAACTTGAGGAACATGTTGATATAATTCTAGGTGGATTGATGAATATTTTGATGGAACCATTGAAGTCAGCAGAGACAATCAAATCACCATTAATGATTTTTTCTTTTCCCGTTATTGATGTTGTGGAGGCCTCCGAAGCCTGCTGGAGGGAGAGAACTTTTAAATATTGGTTGGTAACATACTGATGCATCCAATTCTGTTTCGGGATTCCCGACACTCTCAACATTTCCTCCACCATTTTTATTATTACTTTTTTCATTAAATGATTTTGTTACTGGTAATTTTTTATTGGTTAATAATTTTTTTAAAAATAAATTAGGTTTGGGAGCAAATATAGCTACAGAAACGATATGTTCATGTCCACGTATCCTTTCCCACATTGTATTTCTATCTTTCCTCACAGTTATAGTTGAGGATGAATCAAATGTCTTCCATATGTAGATGTGACGATCCTCTGAACCACATATGATATGTTTACCATCAGGTGAGAAAGATGCTCTTATATGAGAATGATCATTAGTTGATCCAATAAATTTACAACTCAATTTCATATCTCTTATATCATAGATTCTTATCCTCGAATCATTTGATGTTACAAGAAGTTTATCACCAGACACTGACAAACCTGTTATCTTATGCCCAACAGCATTTTTTCCTTTAGTACTCCTGACATCAATCATTGTATAATATTGTAATTGTTCAGTTGTAAAGAAAAAACACTGACCGACATATGTACCAACAACAATATATTTACCATTTTTAACAAATGTCAAAGCAGTTATAAATTTTGAACCTTCAACTTCATTCCATAATACAACTTTTTTATCTGGTATATGCCATAAACGTACTTTTCCATCCATAGAACCACTGATAAAATATTTATCATCTTTAGGTAGGAAAGCTACACCAGTAACGAAATCCATATGTTGAAAACAACACAAACACTCATTCCTTGATAAATGCCATAATTTTACTGTTTTGTCATTACCAGATGATAAGATAAAATAACTTTTCGACCATGATAAATCAACAATGTCTGAAGTATGTCCACGATATGTACATAAAGGTTTTCCTGATATTATCTCATCTACATTTTCCGCTTTACTTGCTTTTTTCTTGTCATCAGAACTATTTGAAACTGTTACAACTGAAGCATCATCATCCGTCAAATTATTAACATCATTCACCTAGAACATATATAGAAAATGTAGTTAATATAAATATACAAAAATATTGAAAAAATTTAACAAAAATAAATTAAAATATAAAACTACATTCCAAGTTGAGACGAAAGATCAATTTTTGATTGTATCTCCCTACAACGCAGAGATCACAACCATGTAACAGAGATACAAACTATTATCAAAGTTTAGAAAATATTCTATCTATTGAATTTCAATTGTATATACATCACCCCAAAATACTTCGTCTCAAGAAAATAACCGGAGAAAAGTAAATTAATAGAAAAATGAACATACAGTACTGGAAGAGTTACTAATTTTAGAATTAGCACCCAACATAAGTTCATAATTAGAACCAGAAGCGGAGGAACGACCAGTAACATTCCGATACCTTTCCTTCATATTCTGAAACTCCTCAACAGCATCCTTCATACACCATACCCTTACAATACCATCCTTACCTGCAGTAGCAATTAACTTCCCACAAACACTAAATTTCACAACCCATATAGCACCGGAATGTTCATTATTAATTTGTTGAACCAACTGAACATCAGAAAAATCAAATGGCCCCTTCTTACTATTCTTTGGTCTACATATCTGAATAGGAGAGGATACCGATGATGGTGGTACTTGTTGTTCAGGAGGTAAATTATTAGTAAAGGTAGCTGGATCATCATCAATCTCATGCATCTCCTCAAACTCACTTCTTGATATCTTTGGATTATTTCTCCCAAGGAAGACTGCTGATTTTGCCTTATCAAAGACACCCCTTAATAGACCATGTGAAATGTTTTTAACAGTATTTTTTGCTCCCCTAAGAGCACTTAATGTAACAGGTATCGTTTGGGAGGTTGATGGAGTCAGTGTTGCACCTTTATCAAGAGTTGATGATTTACTTGATGCTGGTGTATGTTCTTTCATGGACATCCTCCTCTCGACATCTCTCGTTATTGGATCACATGTATCTAATAAAGCTTCTTTTGGTATAGTTATTGATTCCATAGATTTATATGTATCACTACTTCCATTTGAGGATTTCCCTCTCTCTTCTTTATCCTCCTCAATCCTCTTCATCTCCACCTCCTCTTCGATAATAAAATTTTCTAAAGTATTTTGTTGTTGTTCAATTATTGTCGATGGTCTACTAGGTCTAGGTGGTATAACAGGCCTCGGTTTCGTTAATATTGGTAAATGTGATCTATCAGGAATTGGTGGAGTCAATGCAAGTTCAATTGATTTAGAATTATCGGTTGTATCTGTGGAATGACAGGTTTCACCAGAAGATTTTATTGAAGGATCTGTTTTTAATAAATCTGAGGTTATTTTACTAACAACACCAGCAGCTTGATCATTTAATTGATCCTCTTCACACATAACTTTAAATATCTCTGATGGTGAACATTGCCTATTTAAAGAATTAGCCTTCTGATCTGGTGGTGGAAATGGACCACTTTTCATTACTTTTGCTAATGATAATCCACGATCAAGTGAATTAGTTTTAGCATGCCCACGCCTTCTTCCGTATTCGTTGTTGGGGTCTGATGTTCCTGAGATTGATTCTTTTGAGTCAGATGCTGTTGTATGTTTTCCAGGCATCTCTGATATCTTATCCTCATCTTCTCTTTCGTTTTCTGTAAGTTTGTCGCTGGTTAAAGAATCACTATCCTTGAATAAATCTGATTGCCTTTGAGTGGTACTTTTTAATGTAACATTTGGTGCATCAAACTCAGCTGAATTATTTCTTGGTGTTGTATATGTTTTAGTATTAGTTTCCTCAGGGATAGTTTCAACAGGTATCGGAGGTGTCTCAATCTGATGTGCTGACATTTTTGGTCCTTCCATATAATAATTAGTAAATTGTTGCTGTTGATCTGTATAACTTTTACTTGGTGACAATGAATTACCCATTTTCATTGTCAGGCCACGTGTTGATAGAGAATCTAAAGCGAAAACATTCTTATTAAAGCTATTACCACTTTCGCTTAATAAATTCCTTCCCCAGGATGCCAATGAAGCTGATTCAGAAAGGGATAAAGTATCATCATCCGTACAACTTGGTGTTATCCCACCACCACTAATATTTCCATGACCAAATTCATTACGCATTCTATTTCTTAATAAATTTAATCGTTGTCTTCTATTGTAACTATTTAATATTACTGAATCTGTCTACATATATTTATTTTTATGATATTAAAAAAAAAGGATTTTAAAAGATACCTTATCAATAACACTACCATTTATAGGATAGATGTTACTCGGTGTAGTAGGAGGATAACAATTAAATATTTGTTCTGTTGGAGATCTTCCTTCTTTAGCATCCTCATATTCATTTGGTGATGAGGTATCATTACTACAGTTCATTCTTCTCCTTTTCTATATATCCTGATTATAATATACAAATTTTATATACAATGAAAAATATAATGATAAGATAGAAAAAAAGTTATTGGTGAAGATAAATAATAGAGTAGACCACCAGAGGTATTATTCTCTCAAGCATTGGAATAAAGTTTATCTTACATAATAAAAAAAAATACACATATTAATATTGAGTGATAAATTTGTTTGATTTTTGTAGTAGTTTTTATGATTATTAAAGAGTGTGTAAAGTATAATAAAATGAAACTAATAAAGAGTAGAAATAAAAAATTAGAGACTATAATTATCTATTACAGCAAAGGTGAAGTCTGTTGATGAATCGTAACCTCCTAAATCGCGAGTTCTAACTTTACCTTCTTTGATTGTTTTTTCAACTGCTTTTCTCAAGGCATCAGAATATGTATCCAAATGAATGTGATGAAGGAGGTTGGCACAAGCCAAAATCATTGCTGTTGGGTTAGCGATATCTCTTCCTAAAGCCTGTTGGAAGGAGTGTTTACTACCAGGTTCAAACATAACAAAATCTGATCCAATAGATTTTGATGGAACGACACCAGCACCACCAACAAGTCCAGCAGCCAAGTTATCAATAATATTACCATACAAATTTGGCATTACCATAACATCAAATTGATCTGGATTGGAGACTAACTGCATACAAGTATTATCAACAATCATAGATTCAAATTTAAGTTTAGGATATAATTTTGCAGTGTCTTGACAAATTTTTAAAAATAATCCATCACCTAGTTTCATAATATTTGCCTTATGAACACAGGTAACTTTTTTTCTATTATATTTCATAGCATAATCAAAAGCGAATTTGGCTATTCTTTCAATTTTAGGTCTTGTAGATATTTTTAAACATTCAATGACTCCTGGAACACTTTCGTGTTCGATGGCAGAGTACTCTCCTTCAGTTTGTTCACGGATAATGATAAAGTCTAACTCTTTTCCGTGTCTTGTCTTGATTCCCTCCATGGTTTTAATGTGAACAACATTAGCAAATAAATCAAGTTCTCTTCTCATTTTCATATTTAAACCTTTGAGTTCATTATCACGATTGTAGACACTCTCTTGGATGACTCCTTTTAAGCATACATTGTTATTTCTACGAAGAGCCTCCAATACTTCAGATAATCTGGTTGATCTTTTATAATGGATACCAGAAACAAAAACTTCCTCAAACTCAATAGGTATTCCAGTGTGTTTGATGACTTCTTGAACAGATTGTGTAAGTTCTGGGCCTACTCCATCTCCTGGAATCAAGCAAACATTAACTTTTTTTGCTACATCATCAATTGGAGCCTAGAAAGATTTTAATTTTGTTACAGATACATGAATACATTTTTTTGATGTTTAACTTACAGTACTTGTGCAAAGACTTCTCTTTCCAATATTTACTAAAACTCTCCCTAACGAAGTCATCTGACAATGGAAACTATAATGAAAAAAAAGTATATGAAGTTAATCAATGATTTTTTTTATAGTGATAATAAGGAAGATTAATCAATAAAGGCGACAACACATACATAATTATAGTGTTTGATATGTTTTTAGATTATTTAAGATAGTAACAGGTAGAAGAAACAACGAAGTAGTCTGTATATAATGTGTTGTTATTGAAGAGTAGAAATATATTACTTTAGAAAAATTTTTGTTTACTTCAAATGATATAATTAATGTATACAAGAGGAAAATGGAAGGAGAATGATCGATTTAATGATATTTATAAATAAAAAGAGCTTATTTATTTATGTCATTACATAAGTTGGAGAACGTGAAAATTTAAAACTTATCGTGGAGGACGAAAATTTATTATGTTCTTATTTTTTTACTATTTAATGGCATACTTCGTACTTAATTTTTGATCGTCGAAGAGAGAATGTATATTTATATTGTTACTTATTCTACAAAAACAATTTACGTCTTTTCATATCTTCTAATGTCAATCTTCACCCCTAATTTCATATACATTGATAAGATAACTCTTTTTTTACATTAATCTTTGACGCTATATTTATCTATTATTTATATACGTTTTATTTATTTAAGCTTTTCCCATTCTTAATATACCCATTTAATTTTAGGTTTATTAATAAACTAAAAATGATACGTTTTGTCGTTCATTTAGGGTTAGCTGCATGGTATGGATACATACTCTATTACGATAGAAATTTAACTGATGAATACCTTCCAATTAAAGGAAATTACTGGAGTAAATTTATTTGGCTAACACACATCGATTTGTGTATGCAATTCCTATACCATTCCTTTGCTACACTCATGACAACATGCTCATCTTTAAGAAATAGTTGCAGAAAATCTTTTGATTTCCTTGCTACATCTCTTGTATTCCCTATTGCTGCCGTAGGTTTTATATTAACAACATACTAATTTTTTTGTTTTCAATATTATTATAATATTTTTTATAGACTGTTGTAACACTTTTTTGGTCCTTTAACATTTATTGATCCAGGAGCATTAGCTGATCCACAGGCACAAAAGATACTTGCTATAGCATTTTTCAATCACTCAATACATACTTTACCCCTACCAGCTATGATAGTTGATTTTATCCTATGGAAACATCAACGACCAGAGAAATCAAAAACATTCAAAATATTACTTATTTTCTCTTCTTTATATCTCATAGAGATATACTATGTTAATAGTATCACAGGAAAATGGCCATATCCAATCTTAGCTGAATTACCACCTCCATTACGCCTACTATTTATTGTAGCTTGTATGGTTGTCCTTTTTATGGCCTTTTTAGTTGGTGATCTAATTAATTATGTTGTTGGCGGTGAAAAAGAATACCAATCAATTAGAATTACACGTAAATCAAAATCCTCATAGATAATTTCATGAACTCTTACTTTTTTGTTTAGAGTCACCAAGTGTACCTAATTATGGAACATTAATTGATAAACCTGAAGAGGGATACCGTGTGATTTATGCATGAAAAACATTCCGTTTTTAGCTAATTTTTATTTTTGTTAATAAGCAAAAACACTAATTCACTAACATTAAACAATAAAAGTAAACTTTTATTCTTATACTATATTAATCTAACTAACGAGAAAGAAAAGATTCTTAATCTTATTATTGCTTTATAAATCGATGTTTTGAATGACGGTTTCAGTAAATTCTGTTGTTGAGGCATTACCTCCAAGGTCTTTTGTAACTTTTCCGCTTTTAATAGCTTTCTCAACACCCTTTCTTAAAGCTTCCCCATATACTGTTAAATGAAGGTGATTTAAAAGTTTAGATGTAGCCAGGAACATTGCTGTTGGATTGGCAACATTTCTACCAACACTTTTAGTATAGGTATGCCTACTACCAGGTTCAAACAAGACAAATTCAGAACCAATAGAGTATGATGGAACAACACCAGCCCCACCAACAAGTCCCGCAGCTAAATTATCAATAATATTACCATACAAATTTGGCATAACCATAACATCGAATTGTTCTGGTTTTGAGACAAGTTGCATGCATGTATTATCAACAATCATACCCTCAAACTCGATTCCTGGATATTTTTGTGCCATCTGTCTGCAGGTATTCAAAAACAATCCATCCCCCAACTTCATAATATTTGCTTTATGAACACAGGTAACTTTTTTTCTATTATTTTTAACAGCAAAATCAAAAGCAAATTTGGCTATTCTTTCAATCTTTGGTCTTGTTGATATTTTGAGGCACTCCACCACACCAGGAACACTTTCATGTTCAATGGCTGAGTATTCTCCCTCTGTTTGTTCACGAATGATGACAAAATCCAATTCCTTTCCATGTCTTGTCTTGATTCCATCCATCGTCTTGATAAAGGCAACATTTGCAAATAAATCGAGACCTTTTTTTAATTTTAAGTTTAATCCTTGGAGTTCATTGAAAGTTAAATCATCAACTGGTTCAAGGATGGTTCCTTTTAATCCAACGTTGTTATTTTCACGGAGAACTCTTTCAACATACTCTACTGTCTTTGTTGGATCATATTGTGCTCCGGAAATGTTAAGTTCCTCAAATTGAAGGGGAATGTTTTTTCTGAGGATTACCTCTTGAACTGATTCAGCTAATGTTGGTCCTATCCCATCTCCAGGTATTAGAAGGGCATTTACCTTTGTTGAGACATCAAGTCCTTTCTTAAAAATTAAACAAAAATAATATTATTAAAAATATTTTCCTATAGTTACCTGGACACTATCTGTAACAAGTGTTCTCCTTAAAATTGAGGGTAAACGAGATGAAGCCGAGAATGTACGAGAGGAAATCATAACTAATTCAAGATTTAATATAAAGCTATAAATCGATGCTAAAAGTATGTAGTTTAATGGACAGAGGATATTTTAAAGTACCTCGTCCTACCAAGAAAAAATGAGTTAAATAGATTTGGGGAGATGTATTTAAAAGAATTAATATAAATCGCAAAATGTGTCATGAAGATATTTTAAATCATATTTAAATTTCAGAAAAATAATTTTCATATTAATTATGGATTACTGTATTTAATGGGAAAAAGAAATTACAAAAATATGTTTTCAATATTATCATCAACATTAATACGATTACCTTTAATATTATTTTTAATATTCATCCTAAGTTCCTCACTAATGAAGTGTTGTTTTTCTTCATTTTCAGTTATTGGTGATTTTCCAACTTCCTGATAAATAATAATTCCTGACTTCTTTACATTTTTATACATTCTTTTACCTTTATTATTAGTAAAAGGTAAATGTTGGAAAATGTGACTTTTCATTAGACAAGGTTCACTAAGATCATTAAGAGATTCCTTTACATGATCCATAAAATTGTCATCCTCAAATGGATTGTATGTTTCAAAGGAAGCAACATAATTAAATGGATAAATTTCTGTACTTTGTTGCCAGTTAGAGTAATCAAGAGATGATATATCATAATTATGAGTTGTTTCATTTTCTTTATTCTCTAAATAGGAACAGTGGTATGATATATAATAATAAAATTTGTATACTTACCTTCAATCTCCTCCGTAGTTTCAATATCATCAAATATTGATAAAGCATCCTCAGCGTACAATTTAGTAGATTCTTCCGATTTTTTAATTGATTGTAATTTACATAATGCACGATAGTATGGGTGTTTGTTGATGTAGACAAAAAAATTTGGATCTATTTGACTTCTACCCTTGATGTTAACATTTTCAAAGGCTGTTGTAATAGTAGTAAGATAATTTTGAAATTGACTCTCAGACATAATTTGTATGAATAATAAAATGAAATAGATATAAATGTTTTTTTTAATATTAAACCAGTATAATAATATATATAATATGCAGAAAAGAAAATGAAATTAAAATTATTATTTATTTGAGGTTAGGAGAATTTAAGATATGATCCAATATTTGGAGTGCTCTATTAACAGTTACATCAATCCAACATGGAACTTCAGATATTCTCTCTCTTCCATATCCTTCACCCCAACCTTTAACAAATGATAACTTAATAGAACATATATTTCGCATATCATCAACCCCAGTATCAATGGCTTTATTAAGTGTAGTTGTATTAATACTTTCCTCAATATGCCTACGTTCGTTTAATGAAAAATTCTCAGCAGCTTCTGCTAAATTCTTATACATATTAATTCTTTTCAATTGCCTATAACAATCATCAAGATCAAAAACCTTAAATGTTGCTAAAGGTGATATTTTATAGACAATACCAGTTTCAGAATCACCATCTAAATAACTACTTTGTACAAAAACGGGATGAGTTGAAAGATTTGAGATCCATATATTACCTTCACCCTTGATATCAAAACGGACACCTCTACCAATTGATTGGAGAACTTTATCTGTACTTACTTCTCTAAGGACATTTGTTATAGCACCTAAACATAAACGATTCTTTGATGATATATTAAGACCACCATCAACATAAAAGGGGATAACATCAACATTTACAGTATCACATAAGACTTTATGGTATTCGTAGTATGTTATTGATAATTGTACTTCCGGTACTGGTTCATCAATTAACAAATTTTTTGGTGATTCATGTGTAACTAACTCAGCCCATCCATTAGAAACAATCCTGTTTTCGATGTAATTAGCAATCTCTTTTTTAGCTTTCCTTGTTTCCTGTGAAATATTTATCCTTTGACTTTTTGATGGTTCTAAATCATCAATTTTTGCAGCTATAGAATCTTTGGCTGTCAAATTTGATGCAACAGGAACATCATCTGGTGGAATACTGTATGGATACGGTGTTGTTTCTGTATAATTAACTTGTGGTATTGGAAGTGGCTTTCCATGATTATTTGAAGTTTGTTGTTGTGTTGGTGAAGAAGGGAAGACATTAGATGTTGAGACGGTACTTGTAGAAGAGGCTGAAGTTGATGGTATTTGAAATGAGGTAGGTGTTTCAGAATATTGTGGATAATTATTATTTGAGATTAAAGAATCATTATTACTTGATGTACAAGGTGTTGTAGTATTATTAATGTAAGATGTTGACATTGTACTTTCATTTGATGGTACTCTCTCCTCTAAAATAAATTAATAAATATCCATATATATATATAATATTGAATAAAAATTATATAGTGATAAAAAAATATATACCTTTCCGTGTCAGGAAATTACATGCTTTATCATAATGATATGGATTTACACAAACTTGTTCTGTTTTATCATCAAATCCATTCTGACAAATATCCTTATGTTTAAGGTCATTTTTTGAAACATCTGGATAAAGGAATGTTTTAACATAAACAACATGGGGAAATCCTTTTCTGCCGGCAACCTGAAGTCTACCATCTAATGTTCTTGGGATCGTTATACATTTAGTTATTATAGATCCCTTGGATGAGATTGAATTAATCAGTTCATCCAACTGTAATGAATTATCCTTTAATTTTTTTATTAATGACTCTATTGCTTTCCTTGAAAATTCAACATCATCTGACTATTAATAAAAATTACTAGTTTATGTAAGATTTTTTATTTAATAAATAAAAAAGAAAAGAGGGGATAAACATACCACATTATATTCCATTAGAAATGATGCTATTGTAGAGCACGTGTCTGATGAGATAGGTTTTAATTTATCAGACCCGTGTAATAACATTGTAGGATGTTGAATTTTTCTATATGGATTCATCTTATTATTATTATACTAGAAATATACATATATATTTAAATAATCTTTATATTAAAAAAATATATAAATAATTGTATTGACATTAACGTTAATATTATGAAATTGTATTTATTTTAATAATCGTAATATCTAAACTGAGGCAAAAAAAGAGTATATAGAAAGTGTTAGATATACAATTATATCAAATATATATATATATATTTTTTGAAGTTAGACACAGACATATAAAAATACATACTATAAATTTAATATATTATATTTCTATCATTTATCTCGGAGTGTTAATAAAAATTGTACGATAGAAAAAAAGTTTGGATAAAGAAAAATATTTTTAAATAGTATTTTTACATAGGAGTTTTTAAAAATTAAACTACACTACATATTCTATTCACTTTTTTTTGGTAAAAAGATTTTATTGATAAGCAAATTTTTTTACTATTTTTTTTTATAAATTATTAAACTATAAATATAAACAAATCCATAGACAAAAAATATGAAGTTGATAACAAATCAATCACTAATACATATTTTATTTGTTCTTCCCCTCATATCTGTAGTTTAAGAAAACAAAATGCGACATACAAAGTGTAGTTTTGTCTAAATTTATTGTATTGTACACTTTATTTATAAAAAGGATAGGTCAATGTACAAAAGAAGGAAGGGGAAAATGAAGGGGAAAGTATTTTGATGTAGACAAGAAAGTTTATATAATTTTGCTAATTGTTATTATATGCATAGTCTAAAGAATATTTTTCAGTTGTGTGTGGTTTTTGTTAAAATTGTTGTAAATAGGAATGTTATAGTTATTAAGTTATAATTTAATAAAAAGTTGGTAAACATTTTTTAAAAGATATTATCAAATTATTTTGAAATATTTTGTTAGTTAAAGCAGAATAACAATATTTATAATTTATAAAATTTCTTAAAATTATTAATAAAAAAATTATACTATAGAATTTTCTTGTCTATAAATATTTATTTCTATTTAAGTTGTGTTAATAATATTAAAAAAACTAATATGAATAATTCATGTTTTTATTTCAAATGCATATATTTAAAATAAAAATATATATATATTCGGTAAATATAACGTATTATTATTTCCTTGAAAAAGTTTCCTCCTCACTATTTACGTTATTTTGAAGAATTCCGTTTTTATTATTGGTCTTAATGGATATTAGTATATTTTGAATGTCAAATAAATTATCATCAAATTTCAGTGGAAATATTTTCCTACCCTTTTTATCAGTGTCTTTCATAAATGTTTTTACATGATGAAGTGGTATTTTTGCCAAAACATCATCATACCCTTCATCCTCCAACAATTGTTCATCAACATCATTTATAAATCTCAACAATATTGAATTAAAAAATGCATAATACTTTGAACGATCAGATTTTGATACCTTCTCTTGAATCAAAGAGACAAATGCCTGTGTTGCGCATAATTTTTTATAAAATTCTTTACATATTTTTGGTTTTCTCGATATGAATCCATCAAAATCATAAATATTTCTCATTAATCTATTAATTGAATCTGGTGTCTCATTATTAATAGGTTTAAAATGAAATTCATACCCAATTAGGAGACTACACATAAAACGTAAAAATATTTCTTTTATTCGCTTATTGTAAATACTGTTGATGTTGAAAAAATGTTTTTTCAAGGACATATGTACTAATGGGTCTGGGGAATTTTTTAAATTTTTCAACCGACCATCCTCCTCCATCAATTCGTTGTAAACTTCAGTTAGACTGACTCTTAAATATTTTGCGCTATGCATTGGTAGTGAATTGTAAATTTTTTTAATTTCCTCTTTTGTTAATGATATGGTGTTTGTATCGATACCAAAACATATTGTTTCTTTTGGATAATTGGTTATTTCATCAAAATATTTTGAATCAACTCCAACTATGTATGGGCAGGGGCACTCAAATATTGTGAAACTTTCCAATGGACAATGTGGTATGTAGGGAAAATCCCAGAAAAATGGAAACATTAGTGATGTTACACTTTCACAAATGATTGTTATTAAATGTGATCTCATTGAGTGGAAGATGATATTCCTTTCTGTGATTGCTGAGATAACCAGAATCATAAGATTTATTGGCCCAATTAATCTTAATGTATCAACGTATGATGATCCACATATTGGAAAGTCATTAAAGTTAGAAAAATTAAAAAATACTTCCTCTCTTCCAAGTGCCAACTTAAAATGAGGATTCTTTGGTAATGGATAAACGATTTCATATAACTAAAAAAAACAAATAAAGCAATAAATTACGGAAAAGAAAACTTACCAGATTAGATAGAAATCTTTCAATGCAAAAATTATTATTATCATAAATCATTTGTCTTATATATTGAAGAATCATGTGAAAACTATCAAAATATGGAAGATTTGAGATAAAAGATATTGCAATATTTTTGTATAATTGATATGTTACTTTATCTTTATCAATATAACTATCATTATACCTTCTTATTTCCAATCTCTCCAATTGATCATCACTCAAATCTCCATTAAATTTTTCATAAAAACCATACGTCGTCCCATAAACTCTCCTACCATCTTTTTCAGTTAAAATAAAAGTATTTGTTAATGGTCTTGGATGTTTTTCTGTATCCCTCCAACATAATATCCTCGTCCCCTGTGGCATACAAAACATTGGTAAAATATTAATACTGTTTTTATCATCAAATTTAGGAAAACTATCAAGGAGTTTGGCATTAAATAATATCTCTTTCTGTTTTATTTTTTCTTTCCTATAGCATATAAATATTTCATTATTTATTATGCCTTTATTAATACTTTTTGGTATTTTAAAAAAATTTCCTGGCACTTTCTCGTTCTTAGACTCATTAATAATACAAATATCACCAACAACCATATCATCTAATGAATAATCTACGGGTGCTCTTTTATAAATTAGGTACATCTTACCAGATATAGTATTTGAGAGGTTAGCTGAATTACCATATCTTGTTTTTGATATAATAATTGAATCAAATGTAGATTGTTCATTTTTAGCTTTATCAATAATACCAATATCAATGATTGGTGGTTTATCATAACCCCGTTTAAAGATGATATAACACTCTTTGAGAACTAAATTTTTACCAAAAAGATTTGCAGAGGATCCACCATATGTTGTTGTTATAATCTCATAATTCTCCGGGATCTCCTCCAATAAATTTGGGATAATTATATCAATATCTGTTATTGGTGGTTTTTTATTATTATTAATAGGATTAGATACCTCATTCATACTACCAAAATCATCCTGCCCAATGATACAAAAATGATTAAAAAGTCCATCTTTTCTCAAAAATACATCATCATCATTCGTGATGTTTCCTAACATCTAAAATACATATAAAAAAAATTATAAATATTTATATATAAATTTATATACAAACATGGTAAATATTGATAAGACGTGAAAGATTTGAATATTTTGTAATTGGGAAAATGTTAAAAAGTAGAGGTACACAAACATCTTTGAACCAACAAATTCTTAAAATCAAACACAACAAAATTATATACATTTTCTCAAGTGTATTACGATAAAATATTTTATCATGTGGCAGTTGTCGTAATTTTTTTATGAATTTTTATGTTAAGAGATTGCTATTAAAATTGACGATAGAGTTTTATTATTATAATTAATATAGTTATATATTAACAGTATATATGTTTATAATATAATATAGATCAATGGGTTATTTTAAAAAAACTTATATTTATTAGCATGAAATATAGATAACAAATTTAAATATGTTTTCTTTCTCTTACATAAGAGTGTACTATTAATTGTAACAACTGTTATAAAATGCAAAAAATGTCAAGATTCAATTGTGAGTTAGTAATAGAAAAAAAAACACGAGTACTTCACATTTCTAATAATTTTTTCTTTTTAACTTATTTTGCCTTGCATAAATTAAATTATAAATGCTAGAGAAAAAATTAACATTATTAAAATAGAAGATATTTAATGTTTTTCTATGATTAAATTTTTAGTCACGAGAGGACGTTTTTTTTTGATAAAAATAAATATTCAATGGAAAATGTTTTTTTCCGGTCATAGAAGGCTGTCAGTGTGTGTGGGAAAAAAAACTATATTAAATGAGTCATTCATATGTTATTATTTATATATATCACATAGATGAGGAAGCCATTTTTATGAAGTATTTATTATGAAATAAGTAAGTAGGAGGTTGTGATCTTTAAGTACAGATAAATATTTGTAGGTGTTATATGTTTATTATTTTGATATCCCATGCATCTTCATTTAATCTCTCTACTTATATAATTGTTTTTATTTATAAACGAAAATTCCTAAAATTACTTAGCTTTAAGGGAAATTTTAAAAAAAAAAGCCCTCTCCTTCAATATGCACTTTCAAATTTAATCATTATTTGTTTATTTAAAATTTTTGGTACATAAACGAATTTAATTCCATAGATAATACGTCGTATTAATAAGTAGTGGTAAGTCTTTTATTTACTAGTAAAGAAAATGAATTAAAAAATGGCGGTACTGTTTGAATAGACGAGCCCAGTGTACTCAAATTTAAGTTAAAAAGATATTTTGATAACATATCAATAATTGCTTTGAAAATCCATTCAAAGACCTTTATAATATAATGTACCAAAAAAAATACTATATTTGATTTCATTTAACATAAGTGTTATACTTGAATAAATAAAATAACAAGTTACACCTTTGAACTTTTTTATGCTATAATTTCTTTTTTTATAATGGAACCCGAATAATCAAATTGTACCAAATAAAAAAAAAGATTATATAATACACATATATACGAGTTTAGAAAAAAAGGAATAAAGAAATTTCTAAGCATTCGAAATTCATTATTAGATATCCACGGTGTTATTTGTATTATTAATGATTAATTGATTAACTATAGGATATTCAATTATTTTTATCCTCTTCTTCATCATCACCTTCATAACGGTTACCATCATAAAAATCATTGAGAGCCTTATCAACATAATATCTTGTATGATAAGTGACATTCTTTATTGGAGAATCTTTTATGATATCAGATTCATTTACCTTGCGAACAGCAACCTCAAGGCAGACTTTCTCACCATCCTCACATTCACCCTTCAATTCCGTAATGACATCTTTAATAACAACATTCAACTTCTCCACCCAACATCTCTCTTTTTCTGCAATCTCATTATTAACTGTTGGAGCTTGTTTTAGGGTAACGAGAATTAATGTCATATTATCACGTGATCCCTTTGATAAAGCATAATCGAGAACTTGATTTGTTACAACTCTTAGATCATCCTCTGCAATAAGTCTTTCTCTAACCAAATCTGCTAACTCCTCATTACTCAATACATCATAAATTCCATCACATGCTAGAACAAAAAATTCATCCGCATTACCATCTCTCTGGATCTCATAAACGTCTGGTTCAGGGGATACTAGTTGTTCTGTTGAAGAGAGATTAGGAACATTCTTGTATTCAAAATCTCCAAAAGCTCTGGAGACAGCTAAAGCACCATTAACACGAGATATCATAACATTTCCACCAGCCTTAACAATTCTCTTTCTTTTTCCTTCTCATTATATGGTTTATGATCTTCGGTAGCAATAACTTCAGAATCCTTTTTACAGAATATAGCTCTAGAATCACCTAAATTTACAAGAAATACATATTCTGGTGTTACTATTGCAGCAATGGCTGTTGTCCCACTACTCTCAGGTTTAGGTTGATTATGTAACATTTCATCATGCCTCAAGAAACCATTAATTAAACCTTTCCCAATAAGTTTACGTGTCTCATCATCTATAGTACCACCAGTATCCTTAAGATGTTGGAGTAACTTCTCAAATTCTGGAGTTTCCATAATAGTTTTTAATAAATTTTCAGCAGCATGTTTAGCAGCATTAGGTCCAGCATGCCCATCAAAAACGGCAAAAAAAGACCACTTATCAAATGGTGGCTCATTAGACATAGCAATTTGAACATCATGAGCATCCTCCATATCAACTCTCCATCCCTGCATTGATGCCATACCATACCTCATCCCTTGGCCCTCACCATGATCATTTGATTTTTTGGTAATTGGTTTATCCAAAAATGCTCCCATATTTATTTCTTCAGTTGTTTGACCTTCCTTCAAAATGACTTTCTTAATCTCTTTCAACCCGGTGTTTGTTATCTTCCAGGTTCTAAGTATTGTGGTCTTCTCCTGACTTGCTGGTGTTTGGCTATCCCTTTGATCTCCTACCACCTGCATGCACTTTTGAAAAAACTGGCACCAATATTTTTTATATTTACACTATGTGAATCTCAACGTCTCACTCTAAATTGTCTAAGACAATACTACTCCTACAAAAAAAAGATAATAAAAAAATCAAATATTTACAAAAAAAATGTTAATAATCAATAAGAAGGCATCAAGTAATGGTGATAATAAAAAAGAAATAGTTATAAAAGATCAATTTAATAAATAAGTCAATAAAATATATACTATTCAAAAAAAAGATAATGAATTATAAGTTATTACATAACGATTAACTCAATTATGTCATCAATTTACACTTCTTTTATCACAATTTAATGAAAAAAATAATTACTTTACCAATAGAGGTTATGACATCGTAAATGAGAGATGATAACAAAACAAAAAAAATAAATGAAAGAAAGGTATGGTATAAGATAATTTCTGGCAAAAAAATAGGATGATGGAAATGGATATAATCAATAGTTATATGGTAGAGTAATGATATAAAAATAATAAAAAATTTAATACTAAAAGGTATAGAAAAAAAGTAAATAATATTTATTTACCTAAGTTTGTTGTTGAAATGCAAATTGTTTTAAAACTTCATTCCAAATGATTCAAATGATGGAGTGTAAAAAAAATGAGACATTCCTAATGGAAATACTAGTAAACAATTGGGGAAGTGTATAGCTTTTGAATTATTGTTGGTGATAATGTCATTTTAATCTTTGGTTCCGTTTTGGTAAAACCAAAATTGAACATATTTTAGTCGCTCTAAAGATCTAGTGAGTAGAAATGGCATGGTGTACCCTTATATACTACTTTTCATTTTAATAGTGAGGAATTTTATGTGGGATGCCTAATGAATGACAAAAAAACGATTGAATATATATCGCTGAAATGACATTAAGAATTAATTTTTTTGCTTCAATGTTAAATGTTAATAGTAAAATTTGTAGAAAAAATAGTAAAAATTAATATACTTCACTAAATATTTGTGTTGTAATAAACAAAAAAGTCATCTAATGGTTAATATTATTATTTAAGATAGAATTAAACAGAGATATTTATTGGATGTAAGAAAATAAATGTAACAACACTAAATGTTTGTACTTCTAATACAAACTTTTTTAAACAGCATACAAAATAATAAAAAATCAAACATAACTTAAAAAACAATATGCACATATTTATTATTTTTATCTAGTCAAAACTTTTATATTCAATATCCCCACCTAAAGTTTTTTTTTCCATCAAAAATGTTAATTGAAAATAACTTTTTTTTACTTCCATTTAACATTATTATCAATAGCTTTAAAATCTTTTGAATATTAATAATTCGTAGTATGATGTCATAAAGACATCTAAATAATTTAATGGCAACGAATGTACTTATTTATGTTATTAATCGGCAGAATAAGTATAAGGAATTATAAATTTTGCCTACTTTCTATCAAAAAAACAAACTTTTTTTCCCGTTTTCCAAAAAGCATGGGCGTAAGAAGAAATGATAAAAAAAGTGAAAAAATATATCTAGGATTATGGCGGAGTTTTAACGCATTATATTTAGATTTATAGCAATTTTCAATTATATAAAAATGTAATGATACTATTATCGGTAATATATGATTTCTGTACAGATGATCTTTTAAATTAAAAATAATATAGTCATATGAGGAATGTTAAAAAAAATGACAAATTTCAATTATAATTACTACATAATTATAAAATTTTATGTAATGATTGTTAGTGAATTAAATTTTTAATAATACCTTCACAAATAACTGTGTATTTAATAATATCTATTATAATGATGAAGTTTTAAAAAATCATTTATCATATAGTAAAAACAAGAAGTAAAAAATAATAGTTAAATTTTTTTAAATTTTAAAGTAAAAAAATGATAATTTTTGGATGGATGGGTTATTGAAAATTTGCCATCCAAACGTACCAAATAACTTAGAGTAACGCATTCATCTTGAAAGCAAAAAAAAATCTCTAGATTTTATCAGTGTAAATTAGTCTTACTAAAAATCAATCTGTCGAAGGGTGCTGTTTGGTTTCCTTTTTCTAATGAGAAGATAAAATAAATTGATAGATGATAAATTTATAAAAGATTGGGTATTCTCTAGAGTAAGTGTAATGTCATTCTGTTTAAAAATCTTATATGTAACTTTTTCCTATTTTTAAAATAATATTTCATTTTATTTTGTAAATGTATAATATAAAAGTATTGAGCTGAATTTATGTGTATTAAAAAAGAAATTTTTTTTGCCTTATTATTGGAAAAATTAATTACTCATTCTCTTTTTTATATATATTATATCTATTATTTATAATGACAGCGCCTATAAAAAGTTAAATTAAAAAAATAACATTAACCTCGGCATTTAATATTGTGAAGAATATTGAAATGCCACTTTTTTATATAATAATAAAAGTCTTGAATTTTAAGATGATATTTTGTCAATAATCCTTTATGTAAAAATTTAAATTAATATTATATTATATCCACTCTTATAAATTATTTATAAAAAGTGTGAAAAAAGTGGAAGAAGATTTATAATCTTTTTGATAATATAAATATACAACATGTTAACATAATGAATATTAAAGGGCTAAATAAAATAATATGTAAAGATTGATGACAACAAAAAATACAATAAGCATCACGTCATCAATGGATCTAGTTTTGGTTAAAAATTCTATTGGCTAAAGAAAAAACACAATACATTAAAGGGATAACTTTAGTTGTTTAATATAGATAATCAAAACAAGAATTAAAAAAATAATATTGCAATATAGGAAAATATATTAAAAAATGCGTCTAATAAGAGGCAGAAAATAAATATATTAAAAACAATTCATTAAGCAATAAAGACAAAAAAGATTGCAAGTAAATGCATATTTAGTAAAAAATGAAGACCTCCATTTTTATTATTTTGTCATCCATATATTATTTTCTAATATGTTTTATAAGGTGTAATATCACCACAACAACAACAACATCAAGAACGGCAAACATTGTTGAAGGAAATATTTCAACGGAGGTAGTTGTACCCAATTATAAGTTCATTGAATGTGATAACAATAAAGAATGGAAAAAATGCTCAAAAGTAGTCAAATTAAAGAAACAAGAGTTTTACGTATCACCAAGTGATAAGTTGTCCGTTTGCGTCATCCAAAAAAATTTTAGTTCAATGATGATTGCAATTATGTGCTACCTATTTAGTGAGAAAAGATTTAGGCGTAAAAATAACCATTTGGCTGATAACAGATGGAATAATAAAGAATGCACCAAGCACAATTTTGCTAATTCTACTTGGAATGTTATAAAATATTTCAATAGAAGTAAGAAAAAAAATTTTTATAAAAATTGGAAATCTATTGTTATAATAAGAGAACCAATAGAGAGATTTATCAGTGGGTACATGCATCATTGTTCAAAGGATAGTGGTAAATTTAGAAAAACTTCTAGTTGTTTTTATTGTAACGGAAATTTAAATTGTTTCCTATTAAACCTATATAAAATTGTAACGTCATCAAGTAAAAAAAAAATATTTAATGCCGATCGCCATTTAAATCAACATTTCTTTCCACAAACATGGTAAGAGATAAGATAAACAAAAATTTTAATCTTATTTATAAATAATAATATTTTTTTTAGGAGATGCGAATACTCTCAACAAAAAAAGAATTACCACATTCTTAAATATAGTTCCAAAAATACTACAATATTCTATGATGAATTTATTGAATTACTCCAAGAAAGAAATGTCAAACAAAAAAAGATAGCTTTTATTAACTATGAAATAAGGACAACAAAAAGTCATCATTCAACATCTGGAAAAGTAAGCACTGAAAAACTAAGAAAACAAATATATAGCAATAATAAATATTTAGAATTACTAGTTAGAATTTACTATGCAGATTATATTGAATTTGACTTTCTATTTCCTACTTTTTAAATTAAATTAATAAATTTATTTATATTGTATATACTGAATCAATTGAAGATGCTCCAATTGTTACACCACCTTTTGTTTCTGTTGATTTTTTTGTTCTTAGGAGATATCCACCATAATGGTTGAAGTATTCTTCTTTTGTTTTTATGTTACCTATATAGGAACCCATTATACCTAATTCACTAACAACTTCACAATCTTCAGGTTCTTTTTCACTAACTAATATGTAATTCTACAATAATGAAATAACCATTATAAAAATATAATCCCATTAACTTACTCTACTTTTCAAAGGATTTAAACGCTCCATTAATATGCAAGATTTCAAAACATCCTTATCTTTCATCTTTTCAATAATATCACTATCAAAATAATTTCCAAATCCACCCTCCAATTGTTCTTTAAGAACATAATTTTTAGTATTCTCAAAAACATCCTTTTTTATCTCATCAATATTACCATTCAAAGACCACATTCGAGCAAATGTTTTCATGACTTTTTGAATCTCTCCAGAGTTATCCAAAAATCTCTCAATAACACCCTCCTCCACTAGTACTTGTTGAATTTTCTTGAGATTAGCCAATTGCAAACCAATCCATGGTGATTTGATGGCACGGGATCTTTCAATAAGAAGTCTACTATTCCAATCCTCATCATCGATATAATTATTTGGTGAATATCCTGTTCTAAAATAAACAACACCAATTTCATACTTATCATCCATAATTAATTCATAGTTTTCTCCTAGTTTTAATCTACTTCTACATTCTGATAGTGGTATTCTAATAGTTTTACATTGATAGGATGAAAAATAATCAGTTGAGTATTGAATATGTCTATGGTCAAGTTGATTTTGATTGACATCCTCAATCAAATGAAGAACATATGCATTGGTATTACCGTACAACTTCCATGCTTCTGCAAGGCCCTGACCAACAATATCATTACCTCTATTTTGAGGTAATTTATCCTCACAATATGATATTGATGAATTTCTAAGAATATGTCTGTGCATTTGTGTTGTTATTTGGCTAAGACTAGCCATACCTGCAGCGATATTATTAACTTCTATTTGTTTTAGTTCATATTCTTGTTGGTTGTTGTGATTGGTTGTATGACAGAAGTAATCTGCTCTTTGGAGTAGTAGGGTAATTGGTTGTTGTATACCTTCACTCATGATAATATCATAGATGTTCATTAATTTTCTTGTGAAATCATCAATCTCCAAGACACATTCTATTGATTCTTTAAGGAATTTGTAGTCTAATGATATTTTGAAATATAATTTATTCATTAATGGTTGAATTTCAATAGCTTCTTCGTATAACTTCTTCGGAAATGGACTTGGAATAAGAGTAATTGGAGAATGTTTAACGACATCACTACGATCTTTACTGGAACTCAAACGAAGTACATTTCCATGGACAACAGAAAAATCCTTAGCTTCATTAATTAAACTATTAAATTGTTTAGGATCCTTTAGTTTAATAGCCTTAAATTGTTCGTATAAATTATTCATAATTGTTATGATAAATATATTTAATAGCAAACTAAAGTAAAAATATATAATATATATGTTATCATTTGATTGTGAAATTTTTATGCTCTATGCACACAAAATTATTCATATGTTTATATATTCATTTGTGATTAAACGAATGCTAAACTGATAAAAAAAATGCATGCATATAAATTTATAACATATATAAACATTATTTGTTTATTACTACAATGTTAATCATAATAGAATGTAAAAAGAAGAAATTGATAGAATTGTCTTAATATTGATGACAAAATTTATTTATAAAGATTATTTTACCTAAAGTTAGTATATTTTTAATCAAATAACTTAAGGTAAGTTATTTGCTAAATAAAGATATTTTAACCAACTAATTTTCTAAATATAAC
This sequence comes from Strongyloides venezuelensis, assembly GCA_963280985.1. Lineage (NCBI taxonomy): Eukaryota > Metazoa > Nematoda > Chromadorea > Rhabditida > Strongyloididae > Strongyloides > Strongyloides venezuelensis. The sequence goes on along the minus strand of CAUJLX010000002.1, from coordinate 20,980,897 downwards.
ATGACGTTAAGGGTCAACCTTCCTTACTTTGAGATAAAAGATACCTCTAGAGCAGAGGCATTCGTTAAGTTTATGAAATGTTACCTGAAATGTGAAAAAGATAATGATGGGAAAGAAATACCTGATAATTTAAGAATTCAGAAATTTCCTTACAAGACTAGATTTGGATGCATGGACTAGAGTGAAGGAAGAAATATCTGTGTACTCTATCAAGAAGAACAAGAAAGAAGAAAATCTTGTTTTTGATGATTATATTAGAGTGCTTAAAAAGATATTTATGACGGAGAAAAAAAGTTTCATTGAATTAGTGACAATGTTAAAATCAATAAATGAGAAAGTAGATGTCGATAAGTTATATGAGGAAATCACACCAGTTTTGAGGAAGAGGAAAATGTCTTTGATTACAATGGAAGAGTTAGGCGAACTTCTTATGATCCTGACATTTGCAGCACCAGGAGCGATGGAGCCTTTATTGTTAAAGAAATCCGCGGAAGAAAGATGAAATAATAAGTCAGAAAGGAGATTAGCATATGCTAAGGAGATATTGGACATAATTAAATAACTTAATACTTTTTCATTAGCTTTATCATCTAGTAAAGACAGTGTTCATAGAGTATATAGCAGATCAAGTGACAAGTTTAAGAAAAATAAATTCAAAAGGAAAACTTTTAATAAAAAGATCCAATGTCATCGTTGCATCAAGTATGGTCATATTGCTAGAAATTGTAGTGAAATTATCAGAAAAATTGAAGATAACACATCTGATGTAGAGAATGAATCAGATGATGATGAAATTATTAGCATTGTGAGTCGTATTGAAGGAGAAAAACAACTGATCTTACCGGTTAAAGCATATATAGGAAAGAAAAATTGTTTCGTATTAAAGCAGAAGCAGATTCAGGATCTCCAAGAACTTTTATAGCTCGTAGTCAAATTCCTGGTAAAGTAGAATTGAGGAAGTGTTCTAAACGTTACGTAGGTGTTGGAGGAGGTGAAATGGCTATATGTGGGAAAATTAAAATAATATTAGAAGTAAACGGAAAGAAAGTTTAAATTAATGCTATTGTTACAACTCTTAACTACTCTTTGATTGGAAGAACTGAATTGATTAAATTAGGTCTACTGGATGGTCTTAAGGATGTGTGTGTATAAAAAGAATTAAGAGTGGTATCAATAATGAAGGAAATCTTAAGAAAATCAAAGTAAATTTAGAGAGGGAAATTAAAAGTAAATGTCCGAATTTGATAGATGGGAAGTTAGGGTATTATGTAGGCAAACCAAATAATTACTTTTTAAAGAAGATTCTAAATTTATTATTGTACCAAATCGACAATATAATTGTTTTGAAATAGAACCAGTAATTGAAGAGAAACTGGCTAATTATGAAAAAAAAGGTCTTATTAAAAGAGAAAAATACCCAGATGCCGCTTCACCTATAATTCCAATGATTAAGAAGTTAGATCAACCAGTAAATAAGAATAATATACTTATAGTTGCTGATTATAGTTTATTTAATAGAAATTTTAAACTCAATTGCTATAAAATGAAATCAGTAGATGATGTCCTTAAGAAAGTGGGTAATATGATGAATTCAAAAAAGGTATACATTTCAACTTTTAATGTCCAAGATTGTTATGGATGTATCAGAATTGATAAGAGTGATCAATCAAAAGTTTGTATTAATTCCCATGTTGGAATTTTTTAGATTATGTCGCTTATCTCAAGGAGTTTCTGTTTCACCACCAATCTGTCAAGAAATTATGGATAAAATTGATAAACAGGTAACAGAATTTTGCAAGCAAAATTAGATTAATTTTAACAATGGGTATGATTTCACAGAAACATATTATGACGATACTACTATAATTACTGAATTGTTAGAAGATCATAAAAGGAGAAGTTATGTGTTATTGTAAAACTATAGAGGAGAAAGGTTTTAAATTGAGTACTAGTAAATGGAAAGTTTTGACAATGTCTACAATGTTTTTGGGAGTTCAATTTTGTGAATGGAAGTTTAAACCGGATGAAAAGAAAATTGGGAGTTAAAAAGCTATGTCAGTACCTAGGGATAAAGATCAATTTATCTCATTTTTAGGATTGGTAAGTTATCATTGTAAATATGTTAATTATTTAGCTTAAATACGACAACCACTGGACGTTAAAAGAAGAAAAGATGGAAAGTTTGAAGAATTTAGTGATATAGAGAAAAAGTCATTTAATGATTGCATTGAAGCAATAAGTAATTGTAATGGTTTATATCCATATCGAAAATGAATGAAACTAATAGTTAAAAGTGATGCTTCAAATACTGCTATGGGAGCAGTCCTTAAGACTGAATCTGGTAAAATTATTGAATATTATAGCAAATCTTTTACCGCTACAGAATGTCGTTACCTTATTTAACATAACAAAGCTTTAAGTTGTGTATTAGCGATAGGACATTTCAAATATTATTTGATGCTAAGAGAATTTCAACTTCACACCGATCACGAAAGTTTGGTTATTTGTTTTAATCTAGAGAAAGAGATAAAGAAATCTATGAGCAATAGATTACAACGTTTTGCTTTACATTTGATGCCGTTTCATTTTAAGGTCTATTATGTTTCAAATAAAAGAGTTTTGTGTGCAGATACACTTTCACGTCTAATATGTGAAAAGAGAAAAAACTACTTAGAGGAATTTTTAGTTTGTAAAATTCAATCAAATAATGAACTTTATTTAAGGAAATCTCAGATATTAAAAGAGTCTGAACTTGATAAAAATTATTTATTAATTAGAGATAAGTTAATTAATAATGAATCAATAACACATTTAAGGGAGAAATATTTAGATGCTACAGTAGAAGATGGATTAGTTAAACTAGGGAATCAGTATCTTATTCCTGAAAATCTCCATCAACGTTACCTTGACATACTACACGTAGCTCATCAATCATCATCGACAATGAAAAAACTAGCTCGCCAATTCTGGTATTGGAGTTCAATGACAAAAGATATTCAAGAAGTCTATGATAAATATGAAATTTGTAATGACAATAAAATAATGCCAAATAAATCCCCACCATTTATGGAAAACTCTTTGTATCCTATGGAAAGTGTGCACATAGACATTGGGGAATATTTTTCTATATATTTCTTAGTACTACACGACAGTTTTTTCAGGATATTTGGATATATTCAGTTTAAAAAATATGTCAACTACAGAATGCCTATCATGTTTAAATCGTCCATTTTCTTACTTGGGTTATCCAACTTCAATATTTTCAGATCAAGGGAGAAAATTTATCTCTCAAGAGACAAAAGCTTTTATACTTAAGTATGGTATTACTTAGTATTTCAGTAGTGCTGGATACCAATCATCTAATGGAGCTACAGAGAGAAATATTCAAACTGTTAAAAGATTGATGAAAAAGCTGTATAAACCAGGATGCAACATGGATGAACTATTTATAAAAATAAAGGTAAATGTCAACAAGGTACCATCAGAGAAACGACAAGATTCTCCAAATAACTTGTTATTTAAATACAACTGCTATAGTTTAATTATATCAAATGAACATTTGGAGGGAATACCAAAATTTAAAATTGGCAGTTTAATTAAATCTCGCTTATCTAAAGAAAAAAATGGTAGAATTATTAAAATTCATGATCTGAAATTATAAGATATTGAAGATAGCAAAAAACATATAAGGTTCATGCACTAAAACAATATGATTGAAGCATTATCAAATTTAAATCATTTATTCTATGAAGATGCTATAAATGAACAAAATAAGAAAGAAACATATCCAATTTCTACAAAAGAAAGAGATTATGGGAAAAAAAAAAGAAAGGAAAAGATCATCTACTCAACTTGATCATCCAATGATAACTCGTACTAAAAAAGAAAGGGCATGGTAGAGTCGTCTTAATATGGATAACGAAATTTATTATATAAAAATTGTTTTACCTAAAGCTAGTATATTTTGACCAACTAACTTTAGAAATATAACAGAAATAAAATGAGATGAGTAATAAAATAAATTTCTAGTTACTTCCTCTAGAGAATGGTGTCAATTCCAGACGATAAAAAGTATCAGGACATTTTCTATAACTAAATCTAACGAAACCTTTTGGAACTTTTAATTTATGTACATCTTTTAAATGTGTCGATAAAGCATTCGAAAATAAAAACACGCCATTTTTATTTTTCCCCGTCGTTGTACCTGTTGTGGAGGGAGTCTCCTCATTGATAATTTTTTCTTCCTCACATATGTGACACATATACAGATCCGTTGTAAACGGTTTTTGATGGACTGAGGTAAAGTGCCTTTTTAATGATGGTAAAAATTCGAATTTAGCAGAACACTCCGGACATTTAACTTCTTTCTCTCCCGTTAAACATAATTCTTCGTGTCCCTTTAATGAAGTTTTTGTATAGTATATTTTACCACACCTTCTACATTTATGTTCCTCTCCACCACCATGAATATTGCTAACATGCCTTGCCAATGTACTTGGACAACTCATTTTTGCATGACATATCAAACACTCATAATCTTTATAATGACGCTTTATGTGACTTTCCAATATTTGCTTATCTTTAAATTTTTTACAACAATAATTACATGTATATTTGGCATCATTTTCGTTTTTAACTTTCCTATTCATATGATCGCGGAGTCTTGTTGATTCAAGGAATCTCTCACCACAATATGGGCATGCACACTTTTTTGATAATGTGTGTGTATTGACATGTTTACTGAAGGTGAATTTTTCATCATAAACTTCTGTACAGTCATCCCATTGACATTGGTAATTAATATTATCATTTTTTCTTTTCCTAGGGTATGAATTAACATGTCCATCAACGTGTGAATAAAATTCAATAACACTATAAAAAGTTTCACTACACTTCCTCCATCGGCATATCAATGGGCATTCATCAGAAACCTCAGATGGTTGCCTTCCAAAACCGCATTCATCAAAAAAATTCCACTTAACTTTCTCAGACAAATATTTATACCCCATATATTGAAGTTTAAGGAGATACAAATGGTAAGAGATATGTAATTTAAATTCATAAACTGATTTTAATTGAACACGACAACCATAAATTTGGCAGACAATTGTTGATAATGACGATATATGGTTTTCAATAGCTTTACAATGATCATCAACATGGTGGAGAATCTCATCTTCAGTGTAACATTGATATGCACAACTATGCCATTGGCATTTAAAATAAAATAAATCATTAGTTGAGGTTTGTTTTGTATTGTTGTCATTGATTATACCATCAAATGATGGGTATATTTTTTTTAGTGTATACCAACTATGTGGTCCGAACGGGTTTTCAATTTGGTGTGTATTTTCATAATCATTATTTACTGCCATTTAAAAATACAATAGAAAGTGTATAATAATAAAAATTAATTAAAAAACATAAGAAGAAGTGAAGGATAAAATTATTATGGTAGATGTATTATTATGAGGCAAAAAATTAAATATAAATAAATACAAACAAATTAAGGAATGAATAAAACATAAATGTTGGAATTATGCTTCCTCTAATAACAAGAAATAATAAAAAAAAACTCATCTTAATTTAACTATTGTATAATAATAATAATAGCAAAAAAATCTTTTTCTTTATCATAACTTGTAATAGTTAAAAGAAATTATTTTTAGTACATTTGTTAAAGGAAAAGAAATGATAAAAGTGTAGTAAACATTTGAAACATTTTACAAAATAAATTTGATTTTAATTAGTGTTTTTTTCTTTTTTTATCATTAATGAGTGTAATTAATTATATTTAATGAAGATAGAACTTTATTAATTGACATGATATTTGTTATTTAAAAATTTGGTAATGTTCTAAATTACATAATAAATATGTGTATTTATAAATTGTTGTATATAAAAGTTGAAACATTTTTTTAAAATCTTTCTCTCTTTTCATAGAAAAATTAACTAGTAATAGTTTACTTTTAATATTTTTTTCTTCTTTTTGATAAAAATGATTAATGATAGTAGGTATTAAATTTCATTTACCATAAATATTATAATTTACTATGGGGGAGAGTAATTAAGGAGATGAATATCAAGATTATACTACTGTGTATGTTATATACATAAATTTATTGCACATATTTAATATAGTAGACATTTTTTAATATTAAACTAATATTAATTATTATAAATAGAAAAAATTTGTTTGAATGTTTAAATCAACACCTATCCATCATATTGTTATATAAATATGTTATGTATATAGATAAATTTTCAGATAATTTCCATTAGTTTCTTATTATAGTTTATATTTTATAATTTTATCTTGTATATTTCAAATATTCTTTATTAATTTATTGTAAAAAATACAAAGGAGTATGGTTTATGTTATAAATGAGAAAAAAAGAAAATATTGTGAAGAGGAGGTTGAGGATAATGATAACGGGAGGTCCTGTAATGGGTATGAAGTTTTGTCTAAACTTACGGAACTTGTTGAAAATATTGGTACTAGTAATTATATCCCACAAATTAAGAATTGTTTAGATGAGGATTACAAAACTCCATCAAAAAAGAAGTGTACGAAACGTTTCAAACCCTATATAAGTAACACAATGATAATTAATTATGCTACAAACAATGATTTATACATCAATGATAATTATTTTCTACCAACAAAACACATACTTCATCATAATTTATCTTCTGGAACATTTGTCTATCCATTTTCAATGGTAAGATTCCTACAATTGATGATGAGAACATCCAATAAGATATAATATTATTGTCGCTAGAAAGGAAGATACGAAATGGTATAAAAATGCAAAAATTTATTTATCCTATATCTTTTAAAATTAAAATTTTTAATTTTAATAAAATAATTTCCAATAATATTGTAATTCCACTTAATTTAATTAATATAACAACATTCATTCTTTGATTTTTTATTTTTTACAATGTTAATTATTATCGGGCAATTAATATTTTTAACATTTGTTTTTTCCCTTCAATTTTTCTTTATATCTGGTTGTGGAAATGATAAGAAAAAAAAGATTGATCGTGATGGAAGTATTGAAAATAATGGAAGATTAAAAATTGATTCTAAAACGGTTGATGATAAGAATGCTCCAAATCCAGTTGTCAATAAAGAAGGTGGTGCTGAAGGAGCTAATAATGGCAAAAAGGCTGTTGTACTAGAACCTAATGGTAACAAACCCATTTCAAATCAAGTCACAAAAGAGGAAAAGAAAAGTAGAAATAAGAAGTCAAGTAAAATAAAAAATATGTTTTTCAAAAAAAAGAAGAAAACAGATAAGAGTTGTGAAGAAATGACTGAGCCATCAAAAAAGGAAAAAGCACCAAAGAAGGCATGTAAAAAAAGTATAGATGTTTCTAAAAAGTTGGTAACACAAAATTCAGAGAAAGTAAAAGGAGCGGAAAATGATGGAACATATCAATTTATAGGTCCTAATATTATGAATAAATGTAATGAAAAAGATGTAAAAAAGGAAATTGATAATTTGAAGAAAAAAATTGGTAGTGTAGAGAAAAATAATAATCTGAAGAAAGAAACAGATAATGTAGAAAAAAAAGATAATCCAAAAAAGAAAAAACTGATGTTGAAAAGGATGATGATATGAAGAAGCAAAAAAATAATATTGAGAAGGATGATATTTTGAAAAAACAGAAAACTAACGTTGAAAAAGATGATAATCCAAAAAAAGAGAAGACAAAAGATGAAAACTTGAACAAGGAAAAAACCAATGTTGATAAAACTGAAGAGGATAAAAGTAATAAATTATACGAGGGATTAAGTATTAAAAATGTCAACGATCCTCCACCACCTCCTCCTCCAAAAACACCACCACCAGCAGGAGAAAAAAAACCATCCAAAGAAAATCCAAATGAAAATTCACCTGCACCTAAAGAAAAAGGGTAACAGACTGGTGAATAAATATAAAAATAATACTCAAAGTCAATAAAATTTCACTCGTAAAATACTAAAAAAATCAGTAGACTTAATTTTAATGAATGTATATGAAAATAAACAATAATAAAACTATATGTTATAACTTTTTTTTAACTTACAAAATGTAATAACAAAAACTAATGATGCGATTTACATAAATAAATATTCTAAATGTATCCATTTCCAAAAATACATTTTTATAAACTTGTAATGATACCTGATAATTCAGAGAGAAAAGATTAATTTTTAAACTGTATCAAACAATAAACCAAAGAGCAGTTAGAACAACTATCAATGATCAAGAAATAGTATAAAAGGGAAGAATACAACCAATACTGGTGTGTATTCGGTTGTACCCAAACAACTGCTTTAAATATGATTAGTATAAGTTTTCCTTATTAAATAAATACTATTAATCATAACATGGAGGTTCCACGATTGAACTACTTTTTATTCCTGCGTCCGCTATAATTATTCTCGAGATTAACGGTTACTGCTATTTTCGTCTATAGCAGATGTATCATATGGATCATCTTTATTTATACATTGCAGACCTTTGACGTATGAAGACGATATTTCGCCGGACTAAACGCAATGATGCGGACTTATTAGCCTTTGAGACTGCAGTCGAACTTTTGAAACCTAAATGGCGCAGAATGCAGGAGGACGCTCTTGACAAAAGCACCAATGAACAACAACAGGGATATCAACAAATGAAGCAGGAATTGATGGCCTACGCAGAACACATGGAATCACAGCCGAAATACACCCTCCAATATTCAAATTTAAAATCAAAGATACCGCCGAACAACAGAACAAAATTAATCAAGATTTGATGAAGAAAAAAATCTAAAAGATATATTGGAGCGATTTCAACTCGCTATTATGGAATTCGATGTGAAGATTGATTATGTCAAAGGTCCCGATAATCACATGGCCGATTATCTTTCACGAGAAACGTTTAACCTCATAACAGCCATAGATGCTGCATTTCCAGTAATGATAAATCCATATGATACACCCTATAACATTAATAATTTTATTAATTACTACACGGCAGAGGATAATTATAAATACGACGGGAAACCTTTGGTCACTGTTCGTAACACAAATCGTTTCTATGTTCCAGAAATATTACGAGAAGAACTTTTAACACGGTATCACAAACACCCACTATTAGGAAGTCATTTTGGACTCAAGAAGTGTGCTGAATTTTTTCAACGGATCTTTTTTGGCCTGACATGGTAAAAGACATGAGGAAAAAATTGGGAAAGTTGTCCGGACTGCTTAGCCAATAAAAAACAGCCAAATAGAAAAGTTCCGGTTGTAAAAAAGCACTTGGAGAGACCTAATGACATTTTTTCACACATTATCCATTGATTATGGAGTAATCGAAGAAGGTACATACGTTCTAGCGGTTGTGGACGAATTTAGCAAATTCGTACAATTAGCGGTCACCAAGAATCAAGGAGCTTTAACCACAACCACGGAATTGATGAAAAGGTTTTGCAATTTTGAATTCCCGAGAGCAATTAGAAGCGACAATGGGCCCACTTTCAAATCATCGAAATTTGTCACTTTTCTCAGCAACTTAGGAATTCAACATCTCACATCATCTGCACATCACCACAAAGGAAACAGCATTGCAGAATGATTTTTACGTACACTAAGAGAAAGATTACGATTCTATGATGTATCCAGTAATTCAATACATATGTGTGTTTTTGCCCATAACAACACGAAACATACTACAACAAAAATGAGTCCCATGTCAATCATATTGAACACCCAACCGCATCCTATTACTGGATCACCTATACATGCGAAGCTAAGTGGTATGTTGGATCTTTTTAAAACAACCACTCCACAGAAACAAGTAACTAATTCAAATCTTTTACATGAAGGTGAGAAAGTATGGAAGCGTATTATCAATACAAGAACAACTAAGCAAAAGAATACACCACAATATGAAGGACCATATATTGTTGTCAAACACGTTTATGGTGATACTTACATGATACGTAAGATCACGGGGAAAGGAAGAATGACGGGAAAAGAACTAAAAATAAATGCCGAGATGCTAAAGAAAGAAAGTATCTCAAACTAAAATCAAAAATCCACCGTCAACAAATTATAAACAAAATCTTAAAAATAAATAAAAACAAATAAAAATCTCAATGGAGCAAATAGTCAACAACATTTATGAAAAACAACAACAATTAATAACAAATTTATTATTATGCATCTATTTCCCTTATTTTACTAGAAGCTGCATGATCACTTCTCTCCTCATAAGCCGGAACTACAGGATCAGCAGCACTATAAATAGAAGAAAGAGAAAATTAAAGTAATGAATAAAAAGAAACAAAAAACTAACAAATTAAAGCCAACTTGGCGGCCCTGTGCAGAATAGAAAGCATTCATAACAACCCGTCTATTTTGAATATGTTGAGACGGGTGAAAATGTCGTATGAGACGACCAACAATCAACATTATTAAAATAGTTGATACTATTGAAAATCCCACAGCCAAGAACAATGTTTGTTGATCGTAACACTCCATTTGAAAATAATAGAAATAAACTAAAATTAGAAAGAAAAAAACTTAAATAAAACAATAAAAATTATATAGACAAGATAGCTAGACAAATGAAATAATAATAATGAAAATAAAACTTTAAATAAAAACCATCTTTATTAGAAAATGGCTATATATATTGAAAGCCATGTTAAAATGCAGAGGAATTTATCAAAAAGTTTATATAAGAAGAACATGAAAGAAAGAAAAGAAAATAGAAAGGATTAAAAAAAGAAAGAAGAAGAAAAGTAACTTACCAGTAAAAGAAAAATATGATCAATAGAACGAATGACCAATAAGACAAAGAAAACTGATAATCAAGCAAAAGAAAGAACCAATAAATATGATAAAATATGGAGATCCAGTGAACGAATCTCCATAGCGAGGGGATGTAATGATACCTGATAATTCAGAGAGAAAAGATTAATTTTTAAACTGTATCAAACAATAAACCAAAGAGCAGTTAGAACAACTATCAATGATCAAGAAATAGTATAAAAGGGAAGAATACAACCAATACTGGTGTGTATTCGGTTGTACCCAAACAACTGCTTTAAATATGATTAGTATAAGTTTTCCTTATTAAATAAATACTATTAATCATAACAAACTTTTAATTTCATTTTGTGGTTTTTATTATTTGTTTGTTCTCATGAAAGATATTTGGTGAAGTTAATCATATGAAAATACAAAAATTGACAACGATCACATACATTTACAAATTATAATAGATATTAATCAGCGTTCATTTAACCTTGAATTATTACTTTAAGACAAGTATCACGTATATAAGGTAATAATCTTACAAAATGTGTTACATTAATGTTATATATAATTTTGATAATTTATGTATTCTATTTATTGTTAACATTATTAATGTTTCTTTTTACTTTAGATTGAGGAAGTAAAATGAATGGTGAGGAAATGAAAGAGGTAAAAAAAGAAACATCAATTGAAGATTTATTTAAATTTGGAAAATATACTATTATATTATGTATTTTACTGCAACTCATGATAGTAAATCAACTAGGAAATCTATTTTTTATGTCCTTCTCCGGATTACCACCAAAGTTACTTCGATGTGGTGATACTAGTTTTGATGGTTTAAGCGATCAAGAAGCTTGTATTCAATATGATAATATAATCAAGAATGGTAACAATACAACTTGTCAACCAGAGATGGAATATGTATTCAGAAGTGTTAACGTTGAGTTTAATTACTTATGTAACGACAGAATTAAGATGAAAAATTCTATATCAATTGAGATTGTTGGATTTATTATCGGATCATTGGTAGGAGGATTTTTAAGTGACAGAATCGGTAGAAGACATGTCATATTCTTTGGAATATGTGGAAGTTGTATTTTCGGTTTATTAGTCTCATTTAGCCAGGGATTAGTTGATTTTATTGTATTTAGATGTGTAATAGGTTTTTTTAATGGTATATCATTGGCTGTACTTCCTGTTTATATTATTGAGATGATTAATAAAAAAGATCGTCTATGGATTATGAATGTTATTACGTGGGCTCCGACAGCTGTCATCTTTTCAATATTAGCTTTTATTGCTAAAGATTGGAGAATATTAGCAAGATTATCGTCTGGTCTAGCAATTCCTGCTATATGTCTAGTCTGGTTTGTTGAAGAAAGTCCTAGATGGTTGATACAAAAGAATAAAGTCGACAGAGCACGTGAAAGTTTAAGAAAAATTTGTCTAATTAATTTCGGGAAAACAAAAAATATTGATGAAATCGTTGATGAATCAATAACAGCTGAATTAAAAAAACAACGAAAATCAATACTTCAAAACAATAAAAGTTATACATTTAAAGACTTATATAGTACATGGGAATTTGCAGGTTATTCTATAACATTAGTTCTTGTTTATTTTACCGGTTCATTTGCAAAGTATGGTATTGTATATAATATGGAGAATGTCTCTGGATCACCGTATTTAAATCTTATTTTTATCGGTTTATCTAGATATTCTATGAATTTATCTGTCGCTGCCTGTGATATTAAATTTAAATCACTTGGTAGAAGACATATTATGATAACATTCATCCTTGGTATGGCACTTTCAACAATCATTATTGGTGTTTTAAGAAGTTTAGGTAATATTATTTTTTTATAAAGTGAACTGTTATTTTTTATTTCAGGAATGGCTGCTGACTGTAGATTGTTAATAAGAATTTTACAAATAGGAATTGTAGGATTTACCTCACAATTTTATCTTATTGGAGCTTTGTGTTCCTCTGAACTTTTCCCAACACCAATAAGAAATATGGGAAATGGACAATTACAATTCTTCTCAAGAATCGGTACTTTACTTGCACCATATCTTTTCTACTTACCATATCCTTACCTATCTTTAAGTATTTTAACTCTATTCACAGGGGCAATGTTCTCTTACTTTATACCAGAAACAAAAGGAAAACCACTTCCTGAAAGTATGCCAACATTAAGAAACAAAAATGATCAAGAATTAAAGGAGATGATAAAGGCATAAATATACTTTTTTTTTTATTACTTAATGTATAACATATTTTCTTTAATAAAAATTAATTACATCATTTCATAGCCAATATTTGGTCCCAACCATTTTTCAACCACCTCAACAGTTTGTCCCCTCCTACTAGCATAATCTTCAATTTGATCCTTATTAATTTTTCCCAAACTAAAATATGAAGAATGTGGATTTGCAAACATTAAAGCGGAAACGGAAGATGCTGGTTCCATAGCTAGACTTTCTGTTAATTTTATTCCAGTCAACTCCTCGACATTCATCATCCTCCATAGTGTAACCTTTTCTTGATGATCCGGTTGAACAGGGTAACCTGGAGCTGGTCTAATACCTTGATATTTTATTGACAATAAATCACTATTTTGTAAATGCTCATCTTTAGAGTAACCCCAAAGTTGTGTACGGACAATTTTATGGAGGTACTCTGCTAATGCCTCCGATAACCTATCTGCTATAGCCTTTAACATAATACTTTTATAATCATCATATTCAATTTTTTCATATTTATAGCATAATTCATCAACACCAAATCCAACAGAACATGCAAACATACCAATGTAGTCATTAGCTTCACCATTTGGTGTTAGTGGTCTCACAAAATCAGAGATACAGAAGCATTTTTGATCATGTTCCTTGTCACATTGTTGTCTTAATCCATGTAAAGTATCAATTTTTTTGTCATTTTCATTGAATATTACTATATCATCAGTATCTGTTGATCCGCACTTATAGAAACCAACAACAGCTTTGACTGGGAGTATTTTATTCTCAATAATATCATTAAGCATAACATTAGCCTCATCAAAAACTTTTTTTGCCTCCTCTCCAACATCAGGATCATTAAAAATATTTGGATATCCTCTATTAGGATATTTACCTCTCAATTGCCATACATCAAAGAATGGTTTCCAATCAATGTATGGAACAATAATTTCTAATGGAATATCATTAAAAGCTCTGGGACCAAGGAATGTTGGCACATAAGAAGTATGTGCATTCCAATCAAAATCGACTTTACGTTCTCTAGCGTCTTTAAGTGTTAAAAAACGCCTTTCTTTCAATGATTCATAGTACTCCTCACGAATGGAGTCATAATCTTCTTCAAGATCCTCCAAGAATTCTTCTTTAACTTTGTCATCCATTAATGCTGATGCAACGACAACAGATCTTGAGGCATCCAAACAATGAACAACTGGACCATCATATTTGTGGTCAATCTTGACAGCTGTATGTGTTTTGGAGGTTGTTGCCCCACCAACGAGAAGAGGAATTTTTAAATTATGTCTTTGCATCTCCTTTGCCAGGTGGACCATCTCATCAAGTGATGGTGTAATAAGACCTGATGCTCCAATAAAATCAGCTTTTTCCTCTATTGCTGTTTTAATAATTTTTTCACTTGGTGTCATTACACCGAGATCAATAACTTTAAAATTATTACATCCCATAACAACACCAACAATATTCTTTCCGATGTCATGAACATCACCTTTTACTGTTGCTAGGACCATTGTTCCATTGTATGGATTGTCATCTTCAGTTAACCCAAGTTCCTTGATTCTTTCCTCTCTTTCAGTATTCATAAATGGTATCAAATGACCAACAGCTTTTTTCATAACTCTAGCACTTTTGATTACCTGTGGTAAGAACATTTTTCCTTGTCCAAATAATTCACCAACAACTTTCATACCATCCATAAGTGGTCCTTCAATAACATTTAATGGACGAGGGTATCTTTCTTTATTCAATCGACATTCTTCGGTATCCTCAACAACATATGTATCAATTCCTTTAACTAATGCATTGACAATTCTCTCTTCAGGGCTTTTTTGTAAACGTTCATTTTTCAAGTTTTCTTCACTCTCATTGGTATTATCTTTTTTAGTCATATTTTGTGCTAACACCAACATCTTCTCTGTAGCTTCTGGATCACGATCAAAAATTAAATCTTCACACAAATTCAAAAGGTTTTCATCAACCTCTGAGTATGGTGGTAATGCTCCAGCATTAACAATACCCATATCAAGACCAGCATTAATTGCATGATAAAGGAAAACAGAATGCATTGCTTCACGAAGGACCTCCATACCACGGAAACTGAAAGAGATATTTGAGACACCTCCAGAAATTCTTGCACCAGGGAGGTTAGCTTTAATCAATTTACATACTTCAATAAAGTTTATAGCATATTTGGAATGTTCCACCATACCAGTACCAATAGTTAGTATATTGGGATCAAAAATGATATCATTAGGATTCATTCCAACTTTATCCGATACCAATATATCATATGATCTTTTGCAGATTTCAAATTTTCTATCTGTCTCAGCAGCCTGTCCAACCTCATCAAAAGCCATCACAACAACAGCACCCCCATATTTTTTAATTAACCTTGCTTTACTAATAAAATTTTCTTCACCCTCTTTAAGTGAAATTGAATTAACAATACATTTTCCTTGAGCTGCCTCCAGACCAGCTATGATTACATCAAAGTCAGAGGAATCTATACAAAGTGGAACTTTTGCAATTTCAGGTTCTGAGGCAATAAGACGTAAAAATTTAGACATACAAAATTTTCCATCAAGTAATCCATCATCAACATTGATATCAATGATTTGAGCCCCGTTTTCTACCTGCACTCTTGCTACATTTAAAGCTTCTTCATAATTGTTTTTTTTGATTAAATTACAAAATCTTCTTGATCCAGATACGTTACATCTTTCACCGATATTGATAAAATTACTGTTTTTTGTTATGTAGGATGGTTCCAGACCAGAGAGGAATAATGTATTTGGATGTGGATCTCTTTTATCTTTGACATCTAATGGTTTAATATCTTTACATGCCTCATTTAAAGCTCTAATATGATCAGGAGTCGTTCCACAGCACCCACCGATAATATTTACAAGACCGTTTCTAGCTAACTCCGAGACAGCTTTAGCCATCATTTCCGGTGTCTCATCATAACCACCCAAGGCATTTGGAAGACCAGCATTTGGGTAACAAATAACTAAACTACTCTCTGTATTCCTACAAATAGCCTCTATAAATGGTCTCATTTCCTCTGCTCCAAGAGCACAATTCAAACCAATAGCGAGAGGTGATGCATGTTTTGTTGAGATAAGAAATGCTTCACCAGTCTGTCCTGATAAGGTACGACCAGAAAGGTCAACAATAGTACCAGAAATAAAAATAGGAAGTTCAGGATAATGTGGGTCTTCAAATAATGTTTGTAAAGCAAAAATAGCTGCTTTAGCATTGGCTGTATCAAAGATTGTCTCAATAAGGAAGATATCTATACCACCATCATATAATGCTTTAGCTTGCTCTAAGTATGCTTTAACTAATTCTTGAAAAGTAATATTTCTGAATTCCGGTTTCTCAACACTTGGAGAAATACTTAGAGTTTTGTTTGTTGGTCCTAATGCTCCACAAACAAATCTCTTTCTGTTGGGATTTTTTTCGTTGTACTCATCTACTGCTTTTTTAGCTAATTGAGCACCGTAGTAGTTGATGTCGTAAACTAGGTGACAACAATCGTAATCATCCTGAGCTATTGTTGTCCCACTGAATGTGTTTGTTTCAATAAAATCAGCCCCAGATTCAAGGTACTCCCGATGGATGTTCAATATAATATCAGGTCTTGTTAAACTCAACAAATCATTATTTCCTTTCAGTGGTTTAACATGATCTTTTAAACTTTCATTTCTGAAGTCGTCCTCAGTTAAGTGGTGTCTTTGGATCATTGTCCCCATTGCACCATCAATATAAAGAATTCTCTCCTTGGCAGCATTAATAATTGCATTTTTGATTTCCTTGCAACGTGTCATTTTTGTAATTTCTATAGACAATGAATATGTATATATATATATATATATGTGTATTGAAAAAAAAATGAAAATAACAATATAATACTTAAATTAAGTATTATATATATGATTATTATTTTTGTTATCTAATCAACTAATAATGAACTTTTATTGATATATTTTATAAGATCAATCAAGGAGTTGGTTTTACACATGCATATATTGGGAAACTTTAGTACATTAAAATACCATGATTACTTATATATTTTAACTTATAATTCTTTTTCTCTATTTCATGTTAATTTATCTTCCAACCTGACGATGGAATTTTCCAATCAGTAACTTTAATTATATATATTGTTTATAGCATTTTAATATAAATTTTTATAGCATAAAAATTGCAATTATGTAAATATAAAAATAATGAATAAATTCTACACTACTCATTGTTATTTTACTATCAAAAAAAGAGTTTCCTATCACGATTATCTTTAAAAGATCATTTTTGTAGATAAATTTTTTTACCATCCCAAAATACAACTTTCAATTGTCAAATTAAAAAAGATGTCTATAACTTGTTAGAAAATTGGATTATAAAAGTTTACTATCAAATTTCAAAGTACAAGTTACTCATCTACAAACATTCAATCATCAGGTGAAATAAATAACCTGTCTTTTTCATTAATTTACACTATCATAATTTAACAAATAAAAAGTCATGTATTTTTACTTTTAAACGTTAATAATTTATTCATTATTACATTCCATGTAAATTCCCTTTTTCAATGGTACTCTCATTCATTTATTATCATTTTTTCTTCTTTTAAGTAATGAAAAGCTTAAATCAGCGGATGCATAAAGTGGTGATTGTAAATTTAATAAGATAATGATACAAAGTTGTATGTTTTTCTTGTATTAACTAAATACAAATATAGTAAAAAGGAACTATATTACAAAATCTTACGGAAATTGAAATAGAGATGTTAAAAACCATTAGTTTTAATTTTTACATCTGAAAGAAAACAATAAATTATAAAATTTTAAAAATTATAATCTAAAAGTAGGACAAACTATTTTTCATTCATAGATATAGTAAAGTTTAAGGTAATCTTAAAAGTAATGTTGGTAGATGGAAAATTTTTTAGTAAATAGAAAAATAGAAAGAAAAGGCAAAATATTAATGAAATGATATTTTATTTCTATACAAATAAAAGATTTCTACAAAGTTAATGATAATCAACTTATGAAAGAATGAGAAAACTCGTATTTTAGACTTAACGTCTTCTGGTTCCATCCTCGAAGAAGACACCACCGTCGATAGCGCAGTATTTTGGACAGATTCCTTTCTCTCCTGGTTGACCTGGTTCACCAGCGGCTCCTGGAGCTCCTGGTTGTCCGTCGTTTCCTGGTTGACCGTTTGGTCCAGCTGGTCCCTTTGGTCCTGGTTGTCCTGGGGCTCCTGGAGCTCCTGGTTGTCCATCAGATCCGGCTGGTCCTTGTGGACCTGGTTCTCCAGCTGGTCCTGGCTCACCTGGTTGAACTGGTTCTGAGACGGCATCAGCTCCTGGTTGTCCATCGGCTCCTGGGGCTCCTGGGTTTCCGTTTGGTCCAGCTGGTCCTTTTTGTCCTGGTTGTCCTGGGGCACCATCTTGTCCTGGAGCTCCTGGTTGTCCATCGGCACCGGCATCTCCTGCTGGTCCTTGTGGTCCTGGTGGTCCTTGTGGTCCTTGTGGGCATGGTTTGCATGGTGGTGGAGTAACTGGTTCACATGGTTGAACTGGTGGTTTTCCTGGGTTTCCTGGGAGTCCTGGTGCACCTGGTTTTCCTGGTTTACCTGGTTTTCCTGGAGTTCCAGCTGGACCGGCGGCTCCTGGAAGACAACAAGCGTCACATGAACCTCCAGCTGAGGCAGATCCGCCACTAACTCCGGCATCATATCCAGCTTGACGAGCAGTTCTGTTTCCATTGACGATTGGGATTCTCTTGAGGGTGTTTACTTCAGACCAGATATCTTTAGCTGATTCTTTGCAGTGTTGGACTTCAGTGTGCATACTTCTTTTAACGTGGTGTACATAGTTGTAGACCATTGGAAGTGTAACACAAACACTGAGTACAGCGACAATAGAGAAGACAACTGCTGAATAAGCAACAAATCTGTAAGCCTTGATTCTTCCTTCTAAATCCATGATGCGGAGAAAAGTGATATTTTTGAAATGGTAATGTTGTGTATTTATAGTAAAAATGTTTGAATGAAGGTGCATATCCAACCGGTTTTTTTTTTGGCTGTCGTTAGTATATATTAGGTTTTCAAGGTTTAAAGTATTTTTTATGTTAATTAATTAGAAAAGTTTTTAAAATCATTATTGACTTTTTAAATTTCAACTAAAAAGGATAGATTTTACTATGTAATGTTGCAATTTCTCTTTCTCCTACGTTAATTCTACTCCTTTGCATACTATAGAGAAAAAGGTAACTTTTGATAATTCAGAAATTCCTGTTCTTTGAACAACAAGATATAAATAAAGTATTAAATTTTACCTTATTAATAAATTTAATATTATTTTGTGTAAAAGAGAAGATGAAGATACCGAAAGTGAAGCCTTGAAAATGGAAATACTTTGATATACGTATTTTTTACCGATTTACGTTTTTTTAGGGGTATATAATGATCGTTTGCCATTTTACCAAAGTATTATTTTAAAGATTATAGTTAAAATCAAAGTGTATTTATGTTTTTACTTTTTCTTACAAAAAATGTTTCCAACACCACGTAAAACCTTGAAAAAGTGTGTTTTAATATTCATTAGGTAAATATTTTATTATTTTTAAATTCTTTAAATGTCAAAAATTTTAATGATATATTATAAACTATAAAATTTATTTTCTTTAAAACTTTATTAAACATCAAATAATTTTAATGTCAAATATCATTCTTTTTCTAATTCGTATTAAAAATTATTTTTATAAATAATATGAAAAAAAATATTATTTATACACGGAGAAAGAATTTGTTGTATTTAAAAATAGAGTCAAGAAAAAGTTTTGACACTTTGCATACCAAACATTTCATCGTCTTGAGCGAATACAATTATGAATTAAAAACAAAATTTTAAATAATTTTATCATGAATGGTAAAAAAAATATGTCGCATGGTTGCAAAAATATAATATATTTTATTGTCTTGTGATAAGAATAAAGTAATATATTCTTTGAAAATTTATGAATAATAATTCTTTATCGAATGCGTATATCTTCTATTGATAATTCATTTTATGTTATCATAAATTGTAATATAAATTTAATTTGATAAAAATATAATTGGTTATGATAGTATAATTTATTTATAAAAAACGGAAACCAATATACAAGAACAATATCGTATTATAATTGTAGAAGATAAGAAAAAATTATCAAATAAAAATCATATATAAAAAGCTTTAAATAGATCTTCGTATTTTTTTTTATTCAAATACTTGTTTATTTATGAAAATATTATGTATATATTAAAATGGTATACATTTTTATTATATATTATTTATGTGCATATAGATTAGATCTCTCTTGAGCGATAAAAATTAAAGATAAGTGATTTGGAGTAATATTTAATAATAAAACACTATTCTTGGTGGAGTATTTGAAGTTCCAAAAAAGGTAGTGTAATCTCAATTAAAAATGCTTTATTTTCTATTACTTTAGATAAATATGGGACTTTAGAAAAACAAACAAAGTTATTTTTTATATACATTATATTTTTATTGTCTATATTATATTAAAGGTACAAAGATTTATAGATAGATAGATAAATGTCCACATCATTGTTTTATTAACACTTTTGTAATTTATTGTAATATAAACTTGTTTCATAATATATTTTATACATCCTTGATTTTCATTTATCTTTTCTTCTACTCACCTAATTTATGTATCCTTTTAATATTACAAAACTACCATAATAAATATGTAATTGTTGAGTAATTTTCATTATACTATTTTATGATATCACAATATATAATTTTTAAATAAATTTTTTAATATTTTTTATATTTTAGAATCTTACATATTGTGCAATAATTATTATGGATGATAGCCAAAATAATAATAACAATATCCTTAAGTCATCTATTCATAATATAGAAGGATTTAATGGTTGCGATAATCATAATACAATAACAAGAGTGAGGAATATAAATAATGATATATACATTACTATTATTATTATTTCTTTTTAGCACATGTCAACAAAAGCTACAAACGTTGTTTTCCAAAAACATAAAATTACACGAGATGAGAGAGCAATGAATCTTGGAAAATATGGTGGCCACAGAGGATGTACTTTGTGGATGACTGGCTTATCCGGTGCTGGTAAGACTACAATATCATTTGCTGTTGAACAGACATTGACAAGATTAGGAATACCATGCTATGGATTAGATGGTGACAATGTTCGCCATGGATTATGCAAAAACCTTGGCTTCAAGCCAGAGGATCGTACAGAAAACATTAGAAGAGTTGGTGAGGTTGCCAAATTATTTGCTGATATGGGAATTGTTGTTTTGGCTTCATTTATCTCACCATACCAATCTGATAGAGATGCTGCCAGAGAGGTTCATGAAAAAGACAGTCTTCCATTTTATGAAGTTTATGTTAACACATCATTAGATGTCTGTGAAAAAAGAGATCCAAAAAATTTGTATAAAAAAGCCAGAAAAGGTGAAATTAAAGGTTTTACTGGAATTGATTCAGAATACCAACCTCCACAATATCCTGATTTAATTGTTGATTCAAACAATAGTTCTGAGGAAGAGTGCATTTCACAGGTATTAGAATTTTTATATAAACAAAATATAATACCAGAAGAGGCATATCATGAGTTGTTTACAAATCAAGTAAGAGAACTTTTTATATACGATAAAATTGATGAAGTTAAAAGTCAAAGTGAATCATATAAAAAGATTGATCTTGAATTGACTGAGGTTGAATGGCTTCAGGTCCTCTCCGAAGGATGGGCAACACCACTTAGTGGTTTCATGAGAGAACGCCAATACCTTCAATGTTTACATTTTGGTCAGATATTAGATTTGAAAAAAAAATGTACTATTCCTGGAGAGGTAGAAACTGATAACACAAGTGATTACCCATTCACAGAAGCAGTATCACAATCTATACCAATTGTACTACCAATTGATGATAAGAAAAAGGATGAGATAATTAAAGAGAAAAATGTTACACTATACTATAATGGAAAAATGATTGCTGCTCTTAAAGATATTGAAATTTTTCCACATAGAAAAGAGGAAAGAGTTTGCAGACAATTTGGTTTTAATGATAAAAGACATCCTGCTATTAGTACTATCTTATCACAAGGTGACTGGTGTGTTGGTGGAGATTTAGTTGTTTTTGAAAGAATAACATTCAATGATGGATTGGATAAATTTAGATTAACACCACTTGAATTAAGAAAAATATTTCACGATAAGAAGTGTGATGCTGTTTTTGCATTTCAATTAAGAAATCCAATTCACAATGGACATGCATTGTTGATGAAAGATACAAGAGAAAAATTACTGAAAAGATACAAAAATCCCATGCTCCTTCTCCATCCTCTTGGTGGGTGGACAAAAGATGATGATGTTCCATTAGCAATTAGAATGAAACAACATGAAGCTGTTATGAATGAAGGTGTATTATCCAGAGATTGGACAGTCCTATCAATATTCCCCTCTCCAATGTTATATGCCGGTCCAACAGAAGTACAATGGCATTCAAAAGCAAGAATTGCAGCTGGAGCAAATACTTATATAGTAGGTAGAGATCCTGCTGGTATAGCACACCCCGAGACAGGAGATTACTTATACGATCCAACACATGGTGCAAAAGTACTAGCAATGACACCTGGATTATCTAACCTCGAAATTATACCATTTAAAGTTGCAGCATATGATAAGAAAGCAAATAAAATGTCATATTTTGATCCATCAAGAAAGGATGACTTTCTTTTTATATCAGGAACAAAGATGAGAGGATTTGCTAGAGATGGTATTGAACCACCACAAGGATTTATGGCACCATCAGCATGGGAAGTCTTGGCTAATTATTATAAAAACCAAGTAAAATTATAACTCAAGCGTCTTTTATTGAATATCTATTATATACTATATAATTACATTAAATATGCTATAAAATTATTATTCAAACAGATCATATTATTTCATAAATCACTTAATGTCATATCACTTTTTCTATGAAAACTATAAACAACATAAATAAAATTTTTTTTTTAATATAACTTTCAAAAATTTTTTATAACTATTTTTTATTACAATATAAATTTTATACTATAAAGAAGTCGAGATGTCAAGTAACAAGTTAATAATTGGTAAAAAAAACTTGTTACTGATATTTCTTTGTTTATAAATTTCAAGGAAACATAATTATTTTATTGTTGTACGTGATTAAATTTAAACAAATTATGCCGTAATTGTGCAAAAAAATTATTACGCGCTTGTAAAATGATTAGAGAACATTCATTAATTCATAAAATCACATGAGTTTTAACTATTACAACAAAAGTAAGTTATTAAAATAAAATATGTATCATTTATCAGGTGACTTAAGGGAACTTTTTCCATATTCATATCATTAATGCAAATGAGTATAATGTTTTATTAGAAGTTTCATATCGGGATTAGGAATTCAACTGATACATTTTCATGTGTAAAAAATGGCTTAAATATAACCTCAAGTTATCATTGTTTTAATAATCTAGTCACGTTAAAATTGTTAAAAATACTTTCAAAGAAATAACTAAACCAGACTGTGGCTAGTAAAAATAAAAAATTCCAATTATACTATAAAATATAATAAATGACGTAAATTCTTTATCTCTTGTTTGTTTTTTAATTTTATTCCGTTTCATATAATCTTGATAAGCTTATAAAATTCCTAATACATTTTTCAGATTTAACACAATATTTTTCTTCTGGAAGTAAAGTAAAAAAGCAATTATTTCAAATAACTTAAATTTCTCGACCATCTTATTCATTTTTAAAGATAATTTTTTCAAAATCTTTTCAGACTTTAATTACAATATTTTTTACATTATGAAAATTAATATAAGTGTTTGATGTGCCGTAAACCTTTTAGCTCCTATAAGACCATATATATTTTGCGTTTTGAGAAAATTATATATAATTCTTGTCTTAATCTGCTACAGATTTCTTATCCATTGGATAGTGAATAAATAAAAAGTCTCAAATTCCACCATCTAAGTATTTGCATTATTCTTCTTATACTTATTTTTGAATTAAATATAACTAAAAAAATACCATTATTCATTTTTTCAATTATATTAAGAAATTGCTATAACAATTCCAAAGTTGTCAACTATAGACTTTGTCATTATATAACTATTATAACAAAGGCTTTTAAAAATCACTACTTTTAAATCAAATATAAAAAAGAAATGTTAGTAGAATTATATTTACAATGTTTTTCTGTAACCGTATTGATTAGCGCTATCATTTTATTATTACTTTATCTAGCTTCATTGTACGTGAAATCAACAACAAATTTTGAAGAAGGAGACAATTTTGAACACCAAATGGAGCAATCATTCACCAGTAGTGAGGTTGAGGATTTATCTTATGAAGAGATATTAGTCGGTGAGACATTAACTCTATCAAAATATCCAGATTTTCCACAAGCAAGTAATGTAACTATTTTTAATGATGTTTTTTGTGAGGACCAAACCACAATTTTGAGGAAGGTAAATTTATTGCACCTAATATTTTTGAATAATTATTTTTTTTAAGTATTAATATGTTTTATTTTAATTAAATGACAAATCCAGGTTGTCAACAGGATCTCTATACCTGGAATTTTGAAATAGTTATTATTAATAGTTGAGATAATAGTTATTAAATATTCATGGTCAAAATAATTTCACCATCCTTAATAAAAAATCTTTTTTTCTCAACGATAATTTTAAATATAATTGTGTTTTTAATAAAAAAATTGTTTTCCAACTAATAATAAAGTTATACCTAATTAAATGCTAATTATTGTTGTAATTTACAGTTGTTAAATATAGAATAATTTTGTAAAATATTTTACACTCTACAAAAAAAAGCTGTTGTCATTGGCAACATTTTATCTTGGCACTTACATATCCATTACTCATTCTAAATTTTAAATACTACTAAAACATTAATTATCAGTATGTTTTTTAATCTATGGAATTCTTTGTCACTATTTTATAACCTCTTTTTTATAATGTATTTTACGTGATATTTACTAAACTTTTTTTTCAAAAATTCACGTATCATCCTATGTTTAAATAAACAAGATATCCTATAGGTACAAGATTAACTATTAAAAATGAAATTTTTTTTAAGTGTTTTTGAATTGGATTATCGTACACATAAATATTTCAAAATATATTTATCATAATAACTTCAGAAGATTGTAAAATATTATAGTAATTCAAAAAGCTTTGTCTCCATAAAAATAAATTATTCATCAAAATTGCCTAACAAAATCTAACTACTAAATTATTTATTTAAAAATCTTATTATTTTTTTTATCCCTATAAATAGCTTATTTAAACTTTTTGACAAATAGTCTTATAACGAATACGATATATTGAAGGTTGGAATTATAAGACAACAATAAAAACGTTGTTTTCACATTGCATTCAATCTTTTAAATTTATACATCTATATAACAATTTTTATTGTATACTAAAAGTAAACTACAATTTTGAATCTACATGGTTGATAGAACACCAATGATGGAGCAAAATGCACTTTTGGCATTGCAAAAAAATTTTACTCAAATCAGTAGAATTGACCCAACAGTCGAGAATGTGATAGCCTTCTCGAAGTATACTGCTGTATATGACTTTGTTAATGGAAAATGGGCAAAAACAGATATTGATGGACCTATGTTTGTGTATAAAAGGAATACTAAACCTGAGTATGGTATTTGTATAGCTAATAGAACATCAACACCTGATTTTATTGAAAATATTTCTTTTAATTTGAAGTTAAAATTTAAACCACCTTATATTTTGGCTTACTTCCCATCAGGTACCTTTATTTTTTAATTTTTTTAAATTGTTTTTGAAAAAATTTAATTATTATTTTTTAACGACGATTTATAGGGATGATAAAAGGATTATGGTTTTATGATTCTTCGCAATGTTCTAAAATATATAATGTTATGCAAAAATTAATTGAAAGATGTTCTCAGGAGGCAGACAATGTTGAGATACAGGAAGAACCAGATATGGCGCATGCATCCGTGAAGGAAGAAAATCAAGAATCTCAACAACATCATCACCAACAACAACAACAGCAGCAACAACAATTATCTCCAAACAACCTTTTAGCTCAGATGTTGGGAAGTAAATTGAAAATTGGGGAAAATTTAAACGAGAGCTTTAGTAGTACAACAACTACAACAACAGATAAATTACGAAATAGCGGTAACAAAAGTATTGTAAAGCAACGTAAGAATGATAATAACGGGAGTAATATGAAGAAGGAGGTCGTATCAACGGTACCAGTTAATTCAATGCCACCAACAGAGGAATGTAAAAAAGTATCTGTTTGTGAAAAAGTCCCTGGTTTGACAAAGGAACAATTTAAGGCAGCCTTTATTAATTTATTAGAGTCTGATGACGCCTTCCTTACATCACTCCATAACTCCTATAGTAACGTCTTGGGGAATGCATTAAATTGTACCAGAAGATAGTGTGAATATTCTTTTTTACCCCATGCGATATTAAAAAACTTTTTTTTACATATGTTTTTTTGTAAAATAAAAAGTATTAGAATGAAAAATTTTTATTACAATATTTTTTATCTATTGATGGTGTTTATGTACAATTTTACATGAAATAAAAAATTATTATAAATTAGTTGTAAAAAAATAATGAGATTATTTTGTTTGTTAATAGAAGGTTAGGGGAATTAGGAAAGGTCGAAGTGTTAAAAAGATATAGATATAAATAAAAATAAATAAATAATTACATTAAGACCCGGTGAAGAGATAATAAAAAAGGACAAAAAAATATATGTAGATATTTTTTTCTACTTAATTAACATCATCATCATTTTCGTTGTTATTATCACTGTCTATACCATTTTCACTATCATCATCGTGTCCATTATCACTTTCATTATCATTTTCAATAGGAGGATCAGTGTTAGTTGTACCATTAACATTTTTATTCTCAACATCTGTTACCTCATGATGTTTATGAGATTTCCTTCTAGCTTCTGCGCTATTAGTAAAGCCACCATTAAAACTTAGAACCATCGAACCAAAACACTCTTCGCTCATCTCTTTAACTAAATGGGCATGTTTAACCATCATATCCTCACAACAATCCTCCATCCCATGGGCAGCTTTAGCATGATTATTAACATTTAATGAACGATCATGTTTATAATTACAAACTTTACAAGCATACCTCGGAATACCTTTATCTTTTGTGATATGCCATAATACATGAAAACCTTTAATTTTAGCAAGAATAAATTTATCACATATTTTACATTCAATCATCTCTGAATGTGGACCATCCTCTCTTCCCATTGAATTTAACATCATCTTTGGGAGTAATGTTTTACCATCACCCTTTTTACGTTTCTTTTTTTTACTCATCTGTTCAACAGCCTCCTTTTGTAATGCTTCAAAGATAACTTGTGCCTCAGCAGCTGTCGGACCAGGATTATTATTTGTTGTACCTAATAATTCCATAGATAATTCCTGACAAGCTGCATTAAGTTCCTGTGAACGATCCTCTAACATTGATGGATTAATACCACCATGGGCTTTAATATGATGAGCCTCCAATTGGTCTTTACGATAATGTGCCACAGTACAATTAGGATAAAGACACTGAAAACGGTACATTGAGTAGTCTTTACCTAAATGATAAAATATATGAACTTGTCTACTACCAGCTGTTACTGGTTTTTGGCATCTTGAACACAATCCAAGGACACGTTTTTTTGCCATAATCTTTGATCGTTTAGTTTCTTCCGCATCCAAATTTGCGACAGAACTATTTAGGAGAGCTGTTAAATTTAATGAATTAGATGTAGTATCTAGGAGTGTTTTCTCCTCTTCTTTAATTGAATTTTCTTGTTTTATTGAACCAAAAAGACTAGCTAATTGTAAACCTAAATCGATTTCGTTATTTGTTGAATCTATTATATTTTCACGATACTCCTTCTCATCATCATTTATGTCATTAATTGTTGATGTATTTTTTTGAAGTTGGGCTAAGAAAGACTCTGTAGTGTAGAGGTCATTATTTGTGGTAGTTGATGAGATTGAGGATGATGCTGTGGTACTAGTTGCTGGTCTTTTTCTTGAAGTAGGTAATTGTAATAAATTATTATTGGTGGTTGAAGATGATGTAGCAGCTGGTGAGTTAGGTGATGAGGTTGGTGATAAAGAAGCTTTACAACCATTTAAAGCAGGTGCAAGTTTAGAAAATAATAAATTATCAACTAAGGTTCTTTTGGTAGATATTTTTTGTGGTGATGATTCATATCCGTTAAGAGATAATTTATTAATATTACTTTTTGATGGTGATAATGATAATGATGAAGAAGCAGCAGCAGCTGCTAGATGTGCTTTATCCATCATCAATTGTAAGGTTCGTTTAGCTGATTCATTATCTAAGTATTGAAATTTGGTTGCATTTTGACGATGTGAAGAATGAATATGTTCACGCATTTGATTGTCACTGGGTCGTGATATTTTACATAATGGGCATTCAAATGGGAGCCAATTAAGATGTTCCACTTTAATATGAATTTCTAAATCTTCAGAGGTTGTTTTAACGACACCACACTCCGTACATTTAAGATTCATTATTGGAAGACCATTTACACCAGTTGTTAAATATGATTGTTCAAGAGAAAGACCTTTTATATCTTCTTTATTTCCACCGGAAGAATTTACTGCTCTATTCCATATTTCAGCATAGTTAACTTTTTTATTACCACAACCATTTCCTATTACATCATCATTTATTGTAACTCCACCTAATGTTGATGAATTGATAAAGTCAGATGATGATGAACCTGTTGAAGATACTGAAGATGTGGTTGTTGTTCCTTTCTTGGAAGGTGTATTAGTTGATGATGGTGATGATTCAAAAGCTGCAGCTGCAAGTATATTTCGTAACACCTCTGCCTGTGATGTCGTTGATGAACCAACTTGTTGTACAAGAGATTCTAATGTAAGTGCACTCATAGTATGTATACTAGATATATATAAATTTTCTTATTTTTTGCCTTATTTTATATATATAAATTATACATATATAAATATATAAAGTAAAATTGTCAAGGTGTCTTTAATGAGACACACACAAAGCACTAAAAATAAAACACTTAAAAGTGATAAATAAAAAGATATGATGTAAAAAAATAACAACAAATAGTTAACGGTATGAAAATTATTTAAAATATTTACAAAAATCTGGTATTAAGGAAAACTTTCTACAACAACAATACATATAAACATTCGTATATATATATCATTCGGAATAGATGTGTAATTTTTAACAAAAAAAGAATGATTCAGTATTTGTAGAAGGTCATTTTAAGCACAATATGAAATTAAAAAAAAGCATTTCTAACTCATGTTTTATTGTAATACTTATACGCAGGGTGTTATTTTTATTGATATTATTTTTTTAATATATTTATAAAAAATAATTTTTTTCTATCAATTATGAAAGAAAAAAAAAAGTTTTTAGAGCAGTTAAAGGTGCGTTATTGAAGAGAGAGAGAGTATAAGTAATAGATGGGGTGTTATATGTTAATATGCAATATGCCATTCCAGAACACATCTGTTTCAAATTCTATTCCCGCCAACTTCTTGGTTCTGAAACTGGTCAAATGACCCAGAAATAAGTAAAATGTTATATACAATTGCAGATACAACACATATGTGTAATATCATTATGTCCCCTATGATTCTTGGAATAAAAAAATTTTTTGTTATATGTTAGAGAGATAGTCAGAGAGAGAAGGGGACAATGTTGACCTATAGAATAGGAATAGTGCGCATAAAAGTTAGGAAAGTAAATGTTATAGGCCAAAAAATTTTATGGCCAGGACTACAACACAACATCATATATAACTCTTTTATATATTAATATTATGGTGTAGTAAATCAAAAAGCAATTAGTAATTAACCTTAATCGGTTAAAAAAGAGATTAGTTATTAGTAAAATTACAAGAAATAAACAACTTTTTGATAAAAGTGAAAACAAGTTATTTAATTAAATATATTATGTATATGTGTGTATAAATGTAAATGTCTCCGAAAATAAAGATCTTTGTAGAGAGAAGATGAGCGCGGGAGAATTCTTATCTATAAGAAGGTAAAACATATAAGTGTTATAAAAATGTCTAAAAAGGGAAAGTTTTATCATCATCCAACTGCAAGATTGGATGAAAGAATGGAAAGAAGGAAGAAAAAAGTGAAAAGAAGAGAGAGGGTATTTGGCAGAATTTTATAATTCATGTACCGTAGTAGAAAAAGAGCATAATGTGCCGCCTGTAAATGATACATATATATATTTATATATTGTTAAAAGAAGGTCATCAAATATAAAGATACATGCACATGAAATGAAATGAAGGCACCGTCATCGCTATTATTTGATTGTATTGTACAATTTTTATGTTACCACTAATCTTCTTCTTCTTCTTCTTCTTCTACACAACTCAATTCAAAAACCATACCACTAAAACTATACAATGGCTAGTAGTAGATGAAGAAGAAGAAGAATGAAAGAGCAAATGGAGTGAATAGATGGATGAATGGATGAAGGAAAAACTACACATATGTATGAGGTCATTTTGCCAAAACTGGATAAGTGGTTGTTGAAAAAGCATAGCTATGGATATGTGGTATGTCTACATTTGAAAAAATATTTACAAACAAAAAAATAATTTCTTTTTAATTTTTTACCACTTTAACTGTAAATTTAACAAAGGCAGTTAAAAAATGAGGACAGTGATAAGAAGATCAAAAGGAATAAAATGATAGACATTTATTTTAAATATTATTTATATAGAATAATATAAATAACAATGTATCTATGAAATCAGTCAAAAATAAAAATGTTATCTGATTTTATATTATAAAAGTATATTTCAAATTACGCAACTTCCGATATTAATAATAAAAATATATAATAGAAAATCAAACTACGATAATGGAGGAGAAAAAAAAAGTTTGTCATTTGATGGTGGTGTACATTGGTAGTGTCTCAAAGATATATGTATATAAATTGACCATTACATATATACTCTCCCTTTGAATAATGATAGCCAACAATTTTGTCCATTTTTTAATGAAAGTAGTAACAGAAGAAGCGCATTTATATGCATATAGAAAAAAGATATGTTGAAATTATAAGAATATTATAGTGGCTGGAGCAGGGATGTGTTGTGTGTGTGTGTGCATATGGGTTATGTGAATGCGGCGCAGAAGGCGAATAGTCGTCACGTATATACATATGTATACTGATGATGCCATGCTGATGTCCGCATAAATAGATGTATAAGTGTATTAGATATAATAGTAACGCAACAGCGCTACGAATATGGAGATACATGCACAATATATATTTATATGACAATGCATCAAAATGAAATTTGAAAGAACAACATTTGAAAAAGGGAAAAAATTTTTTAAAGACGAAGTATAAGAGTAGGTGTGGCCATATAAAGAGAATTTAAAAAATAGGAAGTTTTTATACATTATTATCATACAGAAATAATAAAAGTTTTCTACTGTTACCTAGGTATATTTTAATAGATGTGTTAATTTCTACATATATCTAAAACACTTATATGATGGATCAGTTTAAATATATGATCTCAGTGACTTTTTTTTGTGGGGCAACTAAAACACTTTACATATTACTCATTTCTAAAACATTTTTGATTGCTTCTCACCAGACAAAAGTCGCCCACAGAAATGATATGTATAAATACATTAATATATAGGTATTATATTATCAAAACGTTATAATGTGGGTTGTTGAAATCAAAGCTTCAAAGATGAAGCCAATTGCGCACGTATCACACCATCATAATCATATTATTATAATCATGGTGCACTAATATTATTTTTAGAATCACATGACAGGTATGTTATAATTTTCTAATAATCATACCTAAAGAATACATTTTGAAGAAAGAGAAAAAAAAGTTAAATAAAAAGTAAAAGAAAAAATTCTTCTCAACAATATTTTTATATTATCTGAAATGTCTTCAAAAATATTGCGCAAATAGAAATTGTTAGTGCAACTCTTTTTATAGATATATTTTATTTTCTTCTTTATATCATCTCTGACACGTCTTATTTCGTTCTTATTTTTGAAAATAAAAAAATAAGCTAAGAAGCCTATTTGTGGAATAGAAAATGTGGTCCAAGATAGAAGATTGTTTCAAAGTATATGTTTACATAAAATAGGAGTAGATGTATATACTCTTAGATACGTGTATATAGTTTATAAACGATATGAAAGGCCAAAAAAAATAAAATAAAAGTATATGTATTCGTATAAGATAATGTCTTATTTCATGTGTTTGTTTGAAGTATATAAAAAAGGTTCAGAAAAAAAAATGAAGAAAAAAGAAAAGTAAAAAATGATTGATAATAAATAAAAAGGGCATAAAAAGTTTGAGTCAAATAATGTTAAGAATATTCAAACTTTTAGTCCAACGCTTTTTTTCTTTCAAAAGTATTTTTTAAAATAAAAATATTTTAAATAGAGAAGGTGATAATAGGAAGGAGAATAAAAATAATGGCCTTTTTTTTTGTTACATATTTTATCAACGGATAAGTGAAAAACAAATTTTATTTATAAAAATAATGGTAGGAGGTTGAAGAAATATTTTTAAAGATGTATCTTAAAAATGTTACATGATATTGCATACTTTTGATTCATTTATTGAATTATTTAAATCAGTTGAGGAGGAGGTAAAGGTTCCGGAATCTTTACTATCGTTATTTTTAGCTCTTTCATTCCATGCTTTTTTAAATTTTCTTATTTTTTTAAAGGTAGATGACGTAAAGGAATTAGATAATATATAGTGATGTTTAAGGGCATCTATAACAGATTCCTGTTTTTTGGTGTTTAAATTCATTAATTCCCAGGCATCAATATCAGTTATAGAATTTAATCTCGAATAACCATTATGAAAGTTTTCAGGAGTATTTGCCTCTTCCTCAGAATTAATGATATCATAGATTGATTTGTTTAAATTTTTTTCCAAATAATAAACACATGTAGCATTTTTTGGACATGTTTGGACGTATCCTTTAATTTGTAAACTAAATTCATTACCATTATTTCTCATAGCACTTATTCTTGCAGCATTACTAACAATAATTTTTCCTGGTTCACAGTGACTTAACAATGCTTTTGTTATATTAACAGTATTACCTAGTATACAATATCTAACTTTTCTAGAACCAATTATTCCAGCAACAACTGGTCCTGTATTTATAGCTATTCTAAGGAGGATTGGTAAATTAATGATTGGTACGGTAAATTGTTTCACCTGCCATAGGAGACCTAATGCCAAATTCATGATATTACTGGCATGATTTGGATTTTCATTTGGTACTCCAGAGGCAATAAAATATGTATCCATAAAGGAGACAATTTTATGACAATCATATAATAAAACTAATGATTCATAAGTATTAAAAATATCTGTCATCAAACCAATAACTTCTTTGGGTGAGCATATATTATTAATAATATTAAAATATGGTACATCACATAACAAACAGGTTGCCTCGGCAAATTCTTTTGCCTCAACAGGTCTTTTATCTTTTAAAGCATCTGCAATTTGACATGGTATAGTATCATATAAAATGGTATTTGTTTTTGTTTTTAAATCCTCCAACTCAGTAGCAATTTTTTTTAAATTATTAACGGTTTGTTCTAATTTTGTATTTAAAATTTGTTGGCATACTCTTGACTGATTTAGTAATATGACGTTCCTTTGTGTATCAAATAATGGGTAATCACTAAGGTATATTTGAGATGTCAATAATGATTTGACGGTATCAAGGTGAATGGAATTTGCAAATAATATATATTCACCACCACCAACAAGTATCATTTGGCCTTTTAAAAATATGTGTTGTTGTTGTAGTTTAGGTTGGGTATTTGACATTCCATTTTTCGTGTTTCCCATATGACGAAGAAAAGGCTTTTCTAACTTGAACAATGAAAGTTGTATTCATATGTGATATTATACCTTTAAAAGTTAAACCAGAATTTAATGGAGTAACAATTTGAAAGATATCATTTATTCTTGTTGGTGAGGATGGTGATAAATTAAGTTGTTGTGATAAAAAGACTCCACAATGTT
Organism: Strongyloides venezuelensis; assembly: GCA_963280985.1. Classification (NCBI taxonomy): domain Eukaryota; kingdom Metazoa; phylum Nematoda; class Chromadorea; order Rhabditida; family Strongyloididae; genus Strongyloides; species Strongyloides venezuelensis. The sequence goes on along the minus strand of CAUJLX010000002.1, from coordinate 20,946,602 downwards.
CTATAAACATATTTCTATTAAAGCATATATGAGTGGGAAATATTTCAACGAAATCTTTTAAAGTTAATAATGGCTCTTGTAAAATGTTTCTTGTTGGTACATTGTTGAGTATTTGTAGTTTTTTGTTCCTCTCCAATGGTTGGATGTTAAAAATACAGTGATTAAGATTTTTATCACCACTTTTATCAGTTAATTGTACATGTAATGGTATATCATAAAGGAGTACCGATGCCTTACATACGATTCCTTTAACAAGGTACTCTAAATTTGGCCTCACAGAATAGTAATGCATCTTTAATGTACCATCTTTATTTGGTTCACAATAAAAAGAAGGTCCTTTAACTTTATTTTGAAACGCTAAACTGTCAATAAACATATGAAGACTAGTTACAGCATTCAAAAAACCAAATACATCATATGCTATAGATTTTAATAGTTCTTTCCATCCGTTTGTGTAGACATACTCCATAAAATGTTCACCTAGTGTTTCCATAATCTCATTATGTGTCATTCCTAACTCCTCCGCAGCAGTATCTATGAATTTATAAGTCTCTTCATCCGGATAAACTTTATTAAAAATGAAAAAATCGTCATTGAATTTTAGTTTTTCTTGTATTATTTTCCATATCTTTTTTGTTGCCCTAATGTTTAAGAGATCTCTTAGGACAACATGTACATGACCAAGCTATAATAAAACAATATTAACTTTTGTTTGGGGGAAAGGGTTTTTAATAAAAATAATGTAAATTTATATACTAAAACATACCATATTTGTAAAACTTTAGATAAACTGAGAAATAATGTATTTTTAAGAGTTTGATATATTCATATAAGGTATCTTAAGATGGGACATTTTAATGGTGTTGTCACGAAAGATATATTTATTAAGTATAAATTATTAATAATTTAATTGATTCATCTAATCAAAAAAAACATATTTTGTCCAAAATGTTTATGGTTTATGGTCTAATTTTAATATTACACCGTTTTTGATAATGTAATATATCTTACTTCATTAAATATGAATCATCTTCTAAGGGGGAAGTTGCATTTATTATCAGGTAGTTTTATATGCTCACTATGACTGGGGATGTTTATGAAATTTTTATCATTCTATAAAAATATTTTTTATTCCAAATGGTTGTTGATATCATTTAAAATTTATTTACGTCATATATTGTTATTTTATCAATTGAAAACAAATAAAAAATTAATAAAGATATTATTTAATAGTTTAATAATTATTTCTTCACTTCCTCTTTTTTTCTGGTCCTCCTGCAACGTCATACTTCAACATTTGGAGAAGTACTTATTTAATGTTTTTTAAAATTTTCATAAACATTCCGGTATGGACTTTTTGAAAGCGGAGATTGCTAAGAAAAGAAAACAGGTTGAACAGTTAACTATTGAAGTAAGTTGTTTATCAAAATAAATGTTATACTTATTTTTAGAAAGAAAAAAAATATTTTAAAAGAAGCGAATTATTTGGTGAAGAAGAAACAACCAGCGAATGTGAGAATGAACCTTCAAAAGTAGAAAATACCGAAATGCCTATTGAGGAACTTCGTGATCGTCTAAGACACTACAAAGAACCAGTAATATATTTTGGAGAGAATATTGAAGACATGAAGGTTCGACTAAAAGAAGCTGAAGCAAATGGTTGTTTAGTCCCTGAATATATAAAAAAAGAAAATACCAGTGTTGTCCCAAAATCTCCTGATAACTCCAAAAAAGATGAAGATGAGAAGAGGTTTGATGTGAGATATGATGAGGGTAAAGATTTAAAATGGGAAGATATAGAAGAGGAAGCAAAATCATTGGGTGATAATGATGTTTCAGATTCTAAAATAATAGCAAATTTTATTAGGTATTCACTAACAAAATGGGCTAATGATTTAAATGCCCGGAGTTTTGAGGAGAAATCATCAACAGAGGGTCGATTTCAAGCATCAATACAAAAAGAAACTGTAACTCACATAAAGCCATTATTAAAAGATCTTGATAAAAATTATATTACAAGTGATATTTGTCGTCACCTCTCGATTATATGTAGGCACATCATTGTTGATAAAGATCAAATAAAGGCAAATAATGCTTACATGGAAATGGCCATTGGTAATGCTCCATGGCCTGTAGGAGTAACAAGATCCGGTATCCATCAAAGACCAAGTTCAAGTAGGATGTATGTATCAAACATAGCACACGTTCTTAATGATGAAAAACAAAGAAAATATATCCAGGGATTTAAAAGATTAATTACTAAACAATTTGAAAAAAAAAATGTTACTTAATTTATTTATTTTTTAATACATTTTCTCAAAGTCTAATATTGAATTAATATCATTATCTCTTTCACTGAGGAGTTGCATTGAGGTATAATCAACTTTATTATACGGTACCTGTTGTGGAATAAATGTTCTAGAAATATTATGTAAACTTGCTGACCCACTATAAGTTACAGAGGGTGCCCTTTTGTATGTACTTATTGATACTTTTCTCGATGATTTTGTACTGTATTTTTTTGCTTTCAAACACCTAAATATAATGAGTGTTGTTGCTGTGATGGTAACTAATATTAATATAACACCAGTAGTAAAAAGCCATGGTGGAATGAGTGATATCATTTCAATGAGTGACATTTCACACTCAACAATACCTTTTTCATTAATACCACAAGTCTTCAATTTTGGTTCCATAACTTCATTCTCAGTTTGGGAGATTGGCATAATAGTCCAAAATGGATCATTATCTCTATCATCCAAAGGATAATTCATATACCCACCATATTGTTTACCATCCCCAATAATAAATTTCTTCATCTTTTTAAGATTATCCTCTGTTAACGATCCAGCAATATAATAAGAAACATCATCATGTTTAGCTGTAGGTAAATCAGTTAGGTGTGTCATATCAATAGATGTAATTCCATCTAATCCACTTGATGCAGTTACACCTTTATCAACAATAACTAAATACCTCCATGTTCCAATTCTTTTGTACTCACTCTCATCAATGTCAATTTCTCTCATATACTCAGGGGAGTTGAGATTGTCAACGAAAAAATTTGGTGGTGTTATGGAACATACTCTTTCCATAAGATTCCAAGTTTTACGAGTAACAACAATCCATTTGTTCCAGATGTTGTCTATTCGGGCACGGATATGAAACTCATAATGACGAGGGTGTTTTTTTAGGTTGAATACCAGGTAACATAACCAGTCACACCCATATTTTGGGCAAAGGACTTCTTTCTCGGATAAAAGTTGTGTTACTATCATTGTTGTTTCCTTGGATTCTGTTAGAAAGTATCTTATTTGGTAGTAAACAACGGCATCTGTATGTTCGATTGGATGCCATACTAGAGATGCTGCTGTTTCAGTTTCTGCTGCTATTCTTGGATCTGATACAAGATATGCCCCTTGAGGAAGAGTTGAAAATAAATTCCATGATTTTTTAAACTCAATTGATTTTCTTTTTAATTTCATACGATCACCATTTAATCTGTTACTCCCACTACTGGTACCGGTATTGGTTTTAGTATAAATATCTTCAGGATATTTTCTTGCATATAATGTTACATTAAAAGTGGTACCTGGTGAAAGGCCCTTAAGAAGGACCTCAGGTTGAGGTTTATTACCATCGAATACATTACTTATAGAAAGTTCTTTATTACTACCAGACATACTATATATTGTTACAGCTCTAACAGTATACCTACTACCTTCTTTATTATTAGGATTTTTAGGCATCCAATTTTTGTCCCAAGTTATAATCAAAGAATTAGGTGTCCTTTCTTTTAATCTTAAAACATCACCATCATCCATATAAATATCAGAGGTTGCAAAAAGTCCCCAAGTACTATATCCATATCCATAGTCAGTTCCTGTTCTTATAGATATATTATATATAGTTGATGGAAGGAGCCTGTCAATTATAATTCTAGTACTCGGTAATCTAACACTAATAATTTGAAGTTTAGATGAAAATTTTGTAATAGGATTATATTCATACACTGTCAACTGTAAATAAAATAAGTATTAAAGTTATATTTTTAATTAAAAACAAACTTCATGTTGATTAATCATATTCTCATAACTTGTAATGGCAACTGTCGGTAATCTCCATTGAAATTCAAGAAAATCTTGTCCTCTCTCGGTTACCCCTAACTCAATGGGTGGTGGTAACCATTTTAATAAAGTTAAAGGTGTATGAATTAACTTTGAGGCATACCATATACTTCTACTTTCATTCCAATGTGTTAGGGTAAATGCTTCAACACTAACACGATAAGTAGTATTACCAATTAAATTATTAAAAATAAAAGAATGTGTATCAAAGATTGGTGATGATGGAGAGATGTTAACTTTGGTTGTGTTTCTTGTTTGTGCATCCCTAACCATTGAACATCTTAAGATGTATGATGTAGTAGTATTTCGATAATATGTTGGTATATTCCAGGAGAAGGAAACAAAGTCATTATCAATATTATGTATAGTAATTTCTTCCTCTATCTCCTCGTTTTTGGTGTGAAATAGTAATAGTATTAGTGTAAAAATTAATGATAATAGTTGCATCATAAAGAGCTTCTCTTTTTTTCTTTCTTGTCCTCTTTATGGGTTGGTTAATAGGAAATTTATTTAATAATTGTTGAAGATGTTTTTAGGAGTAATATTTTATCGTTAGACATAATTTGCACACTAACTAATTAATTTTCAAAGGTTATTTAATTAATGATACACATAATTAACTATTCAATTCTTACTTTTACTCTATTTTTTATTGTTAATATTATATTAAAGTTATGAATAAAAAATTTTGATATAAACAGTTCAATTTAAAATAGATAAAAAAATAATAATACCTTAAAATAACAATATAAATATAGAATTGTTATTTTAATAAATATGATTCTTTAATAATTATATTGATAATTACTATATAAATATTAGAGAATGATAATTATATACTAGTTTTAATAATTTATTAATAAACAAGAAATAATACAATTAGATACATATACAAATCTTCACTTATTTAAAATAATAATAAATTTTCAAGTTTTTATTATATAGAAATAGAGGGCATGCCCTACCTCAAATTTCCCTTATCTCTAGAATTAGTTAGTAACTGACTTAAAAATCCTAGTGAACGAATTAAAAGATAATCCTCCTCCTTATCCATGGTACTTCTTTTATTACTAATATCACTACAAATATTTGTACATTCGTTGATATTCCAAAAAATGTTATCGAGAGGTTCTTCGGGGCATGGGCGTATTGGTACACATTCCTGTGACATTGAATCATAATAATAACCTATTGGAGATCCTTTACAATTCCTGGCTTGTGGTACCCCACAATTCATTGATATTGAACGTTTTTTAACTTCTTTATTCTCATTATACCACGGCCATTCAGAGGTTGAAAATTGGATACGTGATGATGGTGGATAATTATTGTTACAATTTAAAATGCAATCTTCTTTTGATATAAAATTGTTAGAATTACCACCCATTCCTGTGTAGATGAATGGAAGGCATTCCTTCAAATGATAATTATAATAATATCTACTTAACTGTTTGTCACCATAACCAATTTCCATATTTTCTTGGCATGGTAGTGGATTTGTAGTTGGACAACAAACAGTATTATCTTTATCCTCACCAACATGACAGAAGAATTTTGGTGGACATGTATGGATGGATGATTTTGGTGAACAATGTTCAATATCACCATAAACATTCTTATATGGTTCACCATTCCTACATGGATTAGTATTATCATGAAGGCAAGTCTCAGCACATTCCTCCTTACTAACAAAATTATTTGAAGAACCACCAGAACCAGAATACGTAAACTCCATACATTGTTTCTTTTGTGTATTAAAATACCATCTTGGCAATGAATATTTACCATTTCCTATGATAACCTCATCCTGACATGGGTGTTTTAAACTCCTACAGCATACATTATTAATATTTTTCTCTTTAATATATTTTGATGAAGATCCTCTATGACAAAAATAACCGGAAGGGCAGTCTTTACTATTATCACAATTTACTATCTTCTTATATAATTTATCTCTATATGGTTCTTCTACTTGACATACATTTGTAAAACTTGGACATGTCTTAATACAATCATCTTTTGTTAAAAAATTATTCTGATTTCCTTTTAATCCTCGAAATACGAATGTTTTGCATTCTTTACTATTTGAATCATAATACCATCTTTTGACATTTTCTGTCTTAAATCTTATACCAAGTTCAAGTTCCTGTTTACATGGATCTTGAGCATTGGGACAACATAATGTTGTCTCGGGTGTTGATCCTAAATGACACCAATAACCAATAGGACATAGGAATGCTGTATCAGAGGAACATTTTAATGATTCCCCAAAAGCTTTAGGGTATATCCTATCAATACCAGGACAAGGATTAACAACAACAGGACAGGAATTGGAACATTCCTCTTCTGTTAAATAATTATTAGCATTACCATTCATACCAGTATATGTAAATTGAAGGCATTGCCTTGTATGATGATTAAAATACCATCTTGAAAGTTTTGATAAACCATTACCAATAGATAGGGGTCCGTAACATGGATCTGATTGTTGTTGGAGGGGACAACATACTGTTGTAATGTCAATTGCACCATGGTGGCAGAAATAGTTACTTGGACACGTACTGTTGTTTCCTGAGGAGCAGAAGATTATTTCACCATTTGGGCTAAGTGCAGGATCACCATCGGAACATGGATTTTGGTATTCTTTGCATGTCATTTGACATTCTTGAAGAGTGATAAAATTATTTGAATTTCCACCTTTTCCAGAGTACTTGAATCTTGAACATCTTCTTAAGTTGCTATCAAAATACCATCTTATTAATTCTTTATCTCCAACACCCTCCTTCAATGGTTTACTACATAAATCTTCATCATCATCAGGACAACAAATAGATTCTGATAGGAACTCTCCATAATGACAAAAATACCCAGATGGACAGGTATTATCAGCCCTACTAGCACAAAAGATATATTGTCCATTGTCATCTGTAGCTGGGGTACCTTGATCATCACTACATGGATTCTGTAAAACAGGACATGTTGATTCACACTCATCCTTACTAACAAAGTTATTCATATTTCCATTAGCTCCACTATAAATAAATGGTAGGCATGTTCTTGTTGAGGAGTCATAATAAAATCTTGACAATGATGATGGTCCTCCACCACGGATAATTGGTTGTGAACATGGATTATCGTTTATTTTTAAACAACATACGGTGCTTTCTTCAGAATATCCAATATGGCAATAATAATCATCACCACAACCTTTTTTAGGATTAGACATACTACAAAATTTAATATCTTCATTGTTGTTCATTTTTTGAGGTTCCCCATTAAGACAGGGATTCTTAAAAACAGGGCATCTTGCTTCACATGAAGCTAATGTCAAGAATGAATTTTGATTACCTTTCATTCCTTTATAATTCATTTTCTTACATTTCCTTGATTTGTAATCGTAATAATATCTTGTAACATTAAGTTTACCTTCACCTTCCTCCATGTCAAGGATACATGGATTACCAGCATTAGGACAACAGGTACTAGTTTCATAACTACTACCATAATGACACCAATATGTTGGTGGGCAATTTCCATTATCATTACCATCAATTGTTGAGGAATCTCCACATTGTGTTACCTCACCATCGAGGGTTATGTGTGGATGCCCAACAGGGCATGGATTTAACATAACATCACAAGTTTGGGTGCAATCTTCTTTTGATAAGAAATTATTAGCATTACCACCAATGCCGGAGTAGACAAAATTTGAACAAACTTTTGTTTTACTGTTAAAATACCATCTGTTAAGGATTAATGTTCCATTACCTTTGGAGACAGGCATATCACATGGATCACCAGTTATCGGACAACATACCGTTGATTGTGATGTACCACCAATATGGCAATAATACCCATCTGGACAGATATTTTCTTCATCATTCTCAGATGTTGAACAGAACATTGGTTGTGATTCCTCCTCCAAATCTTTATCATTATCTTTATCTGTAACAGTGGTAATGAAAGGTGACCCAAAACCACATGGATTCTCAAAAACAGGACACATAGCTTCACAATCAGTTTTAGTATAAAAATTATTAGCATTTCCCCTTTTACCGAGATAAATAAAATTTTCACATTGTTTTGTACGTTTATTGTAGAAATATCTATTAAGTGCTTCATCTCCCTCACCAATGATAAGGTTCATGGAACATGGATCTTCATTAAGAGCCTCCTCATTAGTCATAGGACAACATGTTGATGTCCTTTTTGAACCACCAATATGGCACCAGTAATTTGGTGGACATTCCTGATTGATATGTGAACAAAAAGCAACATTTTCATTAATTTTTGATATATATGGTATACCAACTGGACAAGGATTAATGTATTCCGGACATTGTCTTCTACACTCACCAATAGTTAGGAAATTATTTTCATTCCCTCCAATGCCAGTATATTTAAAGGATGTACATGTAAATGTGTCTTTATTAAAATAATACCGTATAACAGTATCTTTTTCAGTATTCTTATTATTATACTCTTGGTAACCATTTTTTAATTCCTGTTCACATGGGGATGTAAAAGATTTTGGACAACAATAACCCTGGACATTGGATATGTCATATGAACAATAATGTGTTTTTTGGAAACAATTATCGTTACTATTACATATAATAGGTTTATGATATAAATCTAATGATGGGATACCATGGGAGCAGATATGTTTATAATGTTCTTTTACATTGTGTTTTGTTATCTTGCTATTATTAATACATCTTTTAATGCAATCATTTTTTGTATAGAAATTGTTACCATTTGGTGATTGACCTTTAAAGAAGAATGGTATGCAATTATGGAATGTTGGATTGTAGTACCATCTCTGGATGAATAAATTGCCACTTCCTTCTTCTAGTGGTAGTTTACAGACATCCTCGACAGGTGTTTGTTTGTGGTCAGTTAGGTTGTGGAGGAATTCTTTGTAGGCTGATGAGGAGATTCCCTTGAACAGGTTTTTTTCTTTTACCACTTTTATTTGTTATATTTTTTATACCTATATGACCATCATATGGTAGTGGTTTGTAGTAATTTTCAATACCAAATATCTCTCGATTATTGTTATTTTGAGTCAATTCATTATTCCCAAAGTTGTTTCCGTAATTATTTTCAAATGTATTAGGATTAAATTGGTTATTATTTTCATTTATAAAGTTTTGTTGCTGGTGTTGTGGGTAAAATTGTTCATTTTCATAGTTATTAATTGGAGCAACAATTTTGATAATTCTTGGTATGTTGTATGATTCATCCTTTATGGTATTTTCAACAACTTTTGTATTACCACTACTAATATTATTATTTTTAAAACTATTAAAAATCAATCTTGGTAATGATGTTGATTGTGATATTGTTGTGGTTGTAATTGTAGTTGTAGTTATTGTTGTTGTGGTGGTAGGCGAAATTGGAGTAGCAAGAGTTGTTGGAACTGTAACAGTACTACTAATAATAGATATACCACCACCATAATTTAATACCTTCTCAGGTTGTAAGGAAACAATACAAAGTTGAGTACATTGTTTTCTTGAAACAAAACGATTATTGTTTCCATTTCTTCCTTTATAAAAGAAATTTTTACATACTCTATGTTTGTAATCATAATAATAACGGAGTATTTTCATATTTCCCGTACCATTGGTGTATTTTTCAAAACACGATGAAACCTTTTAACTTCCCTGATCCACATGTTTCTTCACAATCACTAAGAGTCTTGAAATTGTTAAAATTTCCTCCATAACCTTTATAGGAGAATCGTATACAACTCGATAAAATTTTATCGAAATAAAATCTTTTCTCAATTTTATTATGATTATCTAAACTTATACCTATATCTGGTGTCTGGGTACAGGGATCAAAGTTACTCCTTACCGGAGCATCATTACTTATTTTTAAGATACTATCAGCCATTGTTTCAATAAAAGGATTTGCATTTAAAAAATTAGTTTGTATCTTTTTTGAAAACATTCCACACGCTAATTTACAATCTCTTAGAGATGGGAAGTTGTTTTCATTACCACCTATACCATAATACATGAATGATTCACATTCTTGGGTATGGATGTTGAAGAAGTATCTTGTTGAAACTTCAAAACCGTGTCCGATACTTTTTGGGAGGGTACAAATATTTGTTATTTCCCTATTTTTAGGACAACAATAATATAATGATGGGTAAATTCCTCCATTGTGACACCAGAATCCCATGGGACAATTGGACATCTCATTACAAGGTACTGGTTGATTATTTGAAGTTAATAAAGGTAAACCATCTTCACATAACTTTCCAAGATCTAATATATTCAAAAGAATAATAATTATCAAAAAATAAAAACTATTAAAAAAAGATACCTGTACTGTTACTAATTATATTACAATAAATAATATTTATATAGAAAATATTTAATAAAATAAAAACCTCATAAAACTTCCTCATTTCTTAGAAAATGAGAAATAAAAAGAACCATCATTAGAAGTCATCTTAAATAGGTAAATATTTACCATATATAAAGACAATCATTATTTGTTTTGACAAAAAGTTTTAAAGTATCCTAAATGACAAGTAAATAAGATTTGTTTTAATAATAATTTTATTATAAATACAATTTATTAAAATCAACAAGTGGGAATGAAAAAAATCATATATAAAAGACCCGAAGAATTAAATTAACTGTCCTTATAATTCATCATGTCCTTCTTCTTCTTTTTCAGCCTCCTTGGAGTCACTCTTCTCTTCATCTTCCTTATCTTCTTCCTTATCATCCTCCTTCTCTTCTTTTTCTTTATCAGCTGAAGCTTTAGCGGCTTCTTCCATCTTCTTTCTTTCCTCCTCTTCAGCTTCCTTTCTCTTCTTCTCCTCAACTGGTTTCAATTTCATGTATGTCTCCTCAGAGAATGCCTTGGCTTCATCGAGAGAATCAGTAATAATGATGTTATCAAAGATGGTACCGGATTTAACTTGCCAGATATCAATACCAATAGCACCGATATCTTTGTAGAGGTAAAGTTCATCATCTGGAGAGTATTCAGGATTATCAATTTCTGGATGGATCCATACTCCTTTGTAGTCTGGGTTCTTCATTTGTTTTGGTTTCCATTCACCCTTGAATTCTGGATTGTCAATCATTGGTGGTTCCCAATCTCCATCCATTTCATCATCCCAATCTTCTGGTTTCTTGGCATCTGGATCTGGGATGTGTTCTGGTTTCTCCCAGTCATCTGGTTTAGTGTCCTCTGGATCATCAATGAACTCTCTCTCATCCCAGTCTTCTGGTTTCTTAGCATCTGGATCTTTGATTTTCTTTGCTGGAAGAATCTCCCAATCAGACTCAATATCTCCTTTGCGAACAGATTCATTATCAAGAAGGACTTCATAAGTGTTGTCTGGGTTGAGGATAAGTGTATATTGGTGAGTGGCTTCATCATGTGGAGCTGGAACTTCCTTACTAATAAGGTGGTTCTTTCCTTTGTAGTTAAGAATAACGTGGATTTTCTTATTTGGTCCACAAATATCTGGTCCAAACATAATGTTATAGTCAGTGTCACCGTGGAACTTTTCGAGATCAACATCAGACTTAAGAAGCTTAATGTAACCACCACCACAATCGATTCCTTGTTCGTGTTTAACAGTAAATTGGACAACAAGAGTCTTTCCTTTGTTACTAAATTTGTCAAACTTGGCAGCAATATCATAGAATTTAGCATCTTCCATAGTCTTCAAACCCGTATCGCGTTCCTCATCTTCAAAGTATTTACCGGCTGATAGGCCAAATTTACCAAGATCATCCTTGTGTTTTGAACTAATCCAACGTTTTTCGTAGGACTTATCTAGAAAAGAAAAAATAATTAATAATTTCCTAGTAGAAGAAACATGTAAACATACCGAATTCTTCCTTGAAGTAAACTTTGCCGGATACGGCCAAGGCTATTGTACCAAGTATAAAAAGAAGAGTGCGCATACTTATGTATTTGTAAAACACTACTGACCAAAATAATATCAACCTTATAAATACTGGGAATTGTACAACGTATATCTAACAAAAAGGTGGAGAATGTTGACACGTCACTGTTTAATATATAAATTTGTTTCCATCCTATTGGCTATATCACTGAATGGAACCAATGATAGAGTGACAGCTATATACACGTGTTAGATATAATGTATTCGCCACAAGAACCAATATGTGCTAGTTTACAATTTAAAAGCATGGAACATGTAGGGGTCTAACGATGCCCTTTTATATAATGATAAGATTAGATTGTTTAAACTTTTTATGTAGTTACTTTTGACATGTTAATATAATCGTTAAAACTAATTTGTAAAAGTATATGTGAATTATGATTCATAAATTACAAAGTTCAGTAAAGCAGGATGAAACATCACTTTTGAAGTTGAAATTTTTAATTTCTTTATGAATAATTCTTAGTTTTCCGTTATCATTTTTAGATTGTTTATTGCCACCATTACTACTTCTTCGATTTCTTCTTGTAAAACATCCTTGAATGTATCTTTCCTCCACAACAACATCATTACTGATAAGGGATGCTATACCATTATAGCAACCAAGAGTGATATCAGCAAAGCAACTCTTCTGTCTGTATATAGGATTAAGACAAATTTTGTTTTCTCCTTTTATCATATCATTATTTTTAATGGTGCATGCATTGATACAGCGTATTTTATCGTTTTTCTGACCATTAATATGGGGTAACCCATTGATAATAATAGTACATAGTAAAGATACTATGTATAGAAGTAATTGGAGAATATGAATTTTCATTTTAATGTCCTTATTTTGGTAGGAAATGAAAAAATAAGAATTTCGATAAGTTTTATAATCATAATAATAACGGTCAATGTTTAATAGATGGAAATTCTTATTTTTAGTGTTTTAAAGTGATTTTTATGTTATTTACAACATGTCATGTGTTGTAAAAAAATTATATTTTCTTGTCTAGTTAATTTATTTGAGGGAAATGATTTTTCAAGAAGAATAAATTTATATAGATTAGATAACAATAAATATCATTTGATATTTTATAAATTTGGTAAAAAGATAATATTTTACGTTATTTAATATTAGAAGTTTATTAATAACTTTGCTTTGGTTTTCCAATAAAAGTTAATAATAAAGTTATAGAATGTATGAAGAGAATGTTGCTCTAGATCAGGTTAGTATATATTATTACTCTTATTATATTTATGAGAGTGTTTATTATTCTAGAGTTCCGGTCATTTGTCACGTGGTGATGATAAAGTACAATTAAATGCAAAAATGGCATTTTTATTAAAAAAATTAAAATTAAATGTTGAACCTACACTAGTTATTTTATCATTTAGTGTAGGTATTTTGATAACAGTTGTACCCTTATTTATATTTTGGGGAAGGTGTGTTGAAGTTGCAGATCAATACTCACCAGTTCCTGTGCCAAAAAATATTGGAAATAGTACATTAAGATGTGCAAATATATTTACTAAAAATGAAACATTTCTAAGAAACAGCATTGAGGAAGATATTGCTGAAATGAAAATATATATGCAATTAGTTGGTGGTATACCTACATTGATAACATCACCAATTTTAGGATTATGGTCTGATGTTTATGGTGGAAGAAAAAAAGTGTTAACAATAACATCATTAGGTTTAGTTATATATTCATGTTTACAGTTATATGCATCAATTTATTATGATAAAATTAATATATGGTATCCTTTGCTTATAGCAGAATTTCTAATGGGCTGTTTTGGAGGTATAGCAACAATCTTCACTAGTGGTATAGCAATTTTAATTGATGATAGTAGAGATGAAATGAATGATGGTGGAATACCAATGAGAATAGCGATAACTACTGCAATACAATCCTTATTTTTATTATTTGGTAATTATTTGGCATCATATTTTATGGTACCTGCAACAGTTAGTATCACCCAACATATTAATTCTTATATTATATTAATATCAATATCATTTATCAGTTCAATAATAATATTTTTATATACAATTATATTTGTCAAAACTCATACAGTTGAAATTAATAATAACGATAATAATGAAAGTAAAACGATATGGCAAACACTTGGATCAGTTTTTGGTGGATTATTAGATGTTTTAACGATGCCAAGAAGAGGATATTTAAGATGTGTCATAAATATAGCAATGTTCCTTGTTTTCGTTGATTGTATGACAAGTGATCCAAGTTTATTTGTTCTCCTCTTAAAGGGTACACCATTTTATTGGCCAGATGTCAATTTTAGTTATTATATAATGTTAAAAACTGCCAGCGGATGCATTGGAATGACTGTCATTCCAATTATCTTGTCATATTTTAATATACATGGTAAAGATTCGATATTACTTTTGATTGGTTTTATCGGAGCAACAACAATTGCTTTCCTAACAGCTTTTGCCGGGACGAACTTTTTAATATTTCTTACTAGTGGTTTATATTTCTTTGCGGCTGTTACACAGCCAGGTTTTAGAACATTCCTACCTAAACTTGTAGGTGAAGATCAAACAGCAAGATTATTTACATTAATATCATTACTTTACGTAATAGCACCAATTATTAGCTCAAGTATCTTGAATACTATTTATGAAAGAACATTCATAGAATGGTCTGGTTTTGTGTTTGTTCTTATTGGTATTATTAATTGTTTTGGAGTCATTGGACAATTCATAAATCATTACCTATTATTACCAATATGGAAAGAAGATACAGTACAATATAATATTTTACAAAATACAAACTAAAATGCTTATATTTATTTATTTCATATTACAATTGTTTATATTTTCTCCACAAAAATATATTTATTTTACGAAAAACTTCTTTTACAATTTTTTGAATGATTTTGACTACGATAAACGATTGTATATAGATATAGACAATTTAGAAAAAATTGTGAAAAATATAATACTTGTGAAATAATATAGATGATGCTGAAAATTTTACTTTTATATAAATCATTCAGATCATCCCTTTGGATAACTAATGTATAGAAACGTATTGTATAACTTGGGAGATTCATGAGTAAATCAGTGATTGTAATAAACAACCCACAACGTATAATTTTCCATTTGTTACCACTTCTTTTATGAATAATACCAAATGTCTTAGCTGATTCTCTTTTCCAACATAATATTTTAATATCCATAATAAAAATAAATATAAATGGAAATAGGTAACTTGAAACGATCTCAATTACATTTAACAACTTTCTTGCTTTTTCGTTTGTGTCAATACACACCTTTAATATTGGTAAATATTCTATATTATAAACAGTTTTTGATTCAAAAAAACAAATAATAAATAATATAACTATGGTCGTATATAATGGCTCATAGTACAATTTTAAATGAGTATATGGTTTAAAGACAGCCATATACCTTATACCTGAAAGAACGAAACCAGCACCAAATTGAAAATGCTGTAGCGGTTTGGATGATAAAAAGGTTAATCTTACAAGAGAGATTGTTGATATAATATTTGATAGATCAAGATATTTATTGAAGGAGGCAGAAAAAAGTATACAGAGAAGGGACATCGTGTCGGAGAAGGTCATCATTGATAGGAATTGCAAGTTTATTGTTGTACTCCTTGATTTTGTTTTTTTTCTGTGTTATTCAAAAAAATTGGATAAATATTTTTAATAATATTTTTATCAAAACTTACAATGTCTTTATTTGCTTATAAAATATTATTAAATTTACTATAACACCTGGTATGCATATAAAATATAGTAATCTTTCAAGTACCTTTCCATAAACAATATTCCCAGGGTTGAGGAAATTATTATTGTTTTCAATTATTACTTCGTAAGAGGTGTTTTTAAAGTCTTTCATTTTTTATTTTTTTGAAGTTATAAATTAGATAAAGAATAAATTATTAATGATAACTAGATTTATAAAATATTAATTAAATGATCATAAAAATGGAATATTATATTAGATTTTGGATTTAATACAAAAAGAGATAAACAATTAGAACATAAATTAGATAAGTTTTGACAAATAGTTTACACGATTTATTTATTCCTTACTCATTTTAACAATAAAAAGGTAAATATTTATCAGTTTTATGAACTTAGCTAATTTACCATGAAATAGAAATTAAGAAGTGAATAACTACAGTACTATAAAAAATAACAAGTTATTAGAATAAAACTAAAGTGAAACTTATATAAATATAGATGAACATAAACAGAAATTCATTAATATCACATTAAAGCAATCTTCACATAAAAATATATTATATCTTATATATTACAAAATCTTTTTAAGGAGATTTATATAACAAAAAACAAACTATTTATTAATACAAATATTTAAAAAATATAAAAGTAATATTCAAAAAGCATGGTCGTAAGATAATTTCTAATATTCTAAAGTGTTTTCTAATAAAAAAGTTATGAATTTTTGTGAATCTATAATATATTTTACTATGTATCTTGTAAATTTTTTTAAAAAGAGATTACAAGTAGAACATATTTCAATCAAAAATACATACCCCTATAAAAATTTCATTTGCATTTTAAGAGTTTGTCCTAGGATAATCCTCTGAAACATGAAATACAAAACACTTTAAATTCATAATGGAGTTTTTTTCAAGACAATGTTATCAATTATTTTTATACTTTTAAGGAAAGAAAAATTATTTCCATCACTTAATGTTTTATGAAGTATTTGCAATGTATTAGGGAAGAAAGAATTTTTTACATTTTTAGAGGAAACCTATAAATTTTAATGGAAGGAATACTAAAAATCAAAAGGGATAAAACTTTTTGTATTGTGTTATCGATAGCGATCCAGGCGTAGTGGTTAGCTTTTAATGTAATTAAAACTAAACATCTTAATATATTTTATTAATGTTACTACAACACAATGATCAATTATAATATCAAAATTAGCAGTTAGTGTTTATTTATATATTTAATAATATAGAGTGAATTAATATCATATATGGAAATAAAAACAACAAGCTTTTAAACATTTTAATTATAATAAAAATTTCTAAGAACACTTCATTTTTGTAATGTTAAATTAAACATAAATTATTTATAAAATCTATGGTCTTATTTCGATATTAAAAAATTATAACATATTAACTATTATATTATTAATAACATACATGCATATCGATATTCCTTGCATTGAATTTTACAAGGTTTTTGAAACAATATTCAATTTTTAAATGTCGTTTATATTTAGTTTAAAAAACCATTATCTTAAAATTAAAAATACTAGTGAAGTTATTATAAAAAAGATAATTTAAACAAAATAGTTTTTTACGGCTTATATCTATTTATAAATATTTTTATAATTTTCAGCCGATATAAAAATAATAAGAAAACAAATAGTACACTAATCTTGCAACTTTAAGATAATCTGGTCAGATTAAGGTGTTTTTGATTGTACTATGGCATAAGATCTGAATTAAATAATTTAGTATATATTTTAGTGTAACGATAATAAATGATTGTAATATGGAATTAATTCCTTTTTTGAGTAATAAATGCATTAATCTACTTCTAAAGTATGGTATCATAATTTTTAATGACATCAACACTTAATTACAAATGCCAAACAAGTATAAAAATAGTTCAATAATAAATAATAAGAAAAAATATTTGAATTTTAATGTTTTGAGGAATTTACTAATTTTTCAGTATCTGATAAGGTAAAAAAGTCTTAATACTATTGAGGAATATACCATTATTTAAATGTGATTTTTTCATTCCAATTACACGCAAGCATTTTTTCCATCAAAACCAAGACTATTTTATCAATTCCCGAACCAACTTGTTCTTTTTCGGACCAGCAAAATGAAAAGAAATAAACAATTATTTACCTTGCATTTACATGGTCCACAGTTTGATATTAATAAAACGGTTCGTGAATTGATGAAGTGATCCGCATTTTGTCAAATTTGTTCCGTAAAATGATAAAAAAAACGTTTGTGTGTAATCATTATTTGCTTTAATAGTAGTTTAAAATTCTAAACGAAAAAAATTTATTAAAAAAATAATTACAGTGGACTCTCAATTACCCCAACCTCGATTAACCGAACTCTCGGTTAACTGAACGGAGAAATTTTCATAGAAATTTACAAATTAAAAATTTAATACATAAAAAATATTCAATTAAATTACTTAAAGCAAAGAGATGCTTTTTGTGTACATCCATAAAATATATAAAGTACTGATTTAAAAAAAAAATGAAATTTTAATTGAATTAATAAGATAACTAACATATCAAGAAATTTGGGAAAACTTACCTTCATAAAAAAGGCAATCTAGCTTAATAATAAATAGGGAATTTCTTTAAGGCTAAATAATTTTTGTTTCATGTATTTACTAAAAAAATTGATATTTATTATCTTTATCGATATGCAATGAATTATTTTTTATGTAAAAATTAAAAATTATATTTTTTTAATTCATGCTCGATTATCTGAAATCTTAGTTATCCGAACTACCCTTGTTCCTGAGGGATTCGGATAATCGAGAGTCTACTGTATTTGGTTAGTAAAATTAAAAATTTAAACATTATCATAAAATTTTGATTATAATTGTCATATATATTTGTGCGTTAAATGGTCGTTAACACCACTTAATGAATTAATATTTATAAAAAAATAAGTATAAATATAAGAAAAGTAAAAAAAAATAAACAGTATACAATTACAGAAATAAATAGAGACTTACCCTATGACTACAATTTCACAGGTTACAACAATAGTATTGCTTTACATACAATATATAATACCTAAAATTGTATCAGATTTGAAAAGTCCTAAAATGTTACCAAGTTTATATGTAAATATTTTAGTTTATATATACAAATAATATGATAAAATAAGATGGGATAAGATATGGAGAGAAATAAAAAAAACAAGCGATTAATGATAACGTCAATTAAGATTACTTATAAAAATATAAGATATATTTTTAATATGTTAATCTTTGGATTTTCCGATTCTGAATTTTTTTTTGATAAATCTGTTGAAATAAGTGTTATTGTAGTTAAATTTTTTATAAGTAAAATAATATAATTTTCTATCTTGCACATTTTATTATCGTGGCTTACACTTTTTGTTTTTGAAATATTTTTCTGATTCTGCACTTGATTTGTTATAAGTATTAGCGAAAATATCTTTATCTTAGTAGTTCATATTTAAAAATAAATGTGGTTTAAATTTGTTATACCTACTTTTATGGGATAATCTAATCTCCTCATTTAATGCTTCAATTATTTTAATAAAAATTATCTAAGTAAACATTCATCGTTTTCTATTTTTAGCACAATTGGATTTTTTAATGATTGTTATTTTAAAAAAATGTTTATTAGAACATGAACATGAGTTTTTTCATAAAAATTGGTAAATAATTTTGTTTGCAAATTATTTGTCTTTTTAAACTAATTATACTTTTTAGATTTTAGTAATATAATAAAACTTAATTTTATAAAAAGTTATTTTTTTAATATAGAAACAAATAAAGTTATTGATCTGCCATTAATATAAACCTCCTTTATAAATTCTTTCAACTATAATCTCAAAAAAAATTTAAAGATGGCTAAAAACTTAAAAAAATGCTATTTAAATAGTCTTTTTTATTTACATCATCTTCCTTTCTATGACCTATAAATATAAAAATATATTTTTAAATAAAAAATGTGATTTTAATGTTAGTAGGTATTATATATTTACAACAAAAATATTTACATATAAAATTGATATTTTAACACAAATTGCTACATATTCTGATATATAATTTAGTTGCAAGTATATGAGTAAAATCAAGTCCTTCAGTTATTCTAAACGTCGTAGGTTGATCTATTCTTATAAGATTTTTAAATTTTATGTATGATTCGTATGTTCCAATTGGTGTTACAAGATATGATTTCGTGCCATTACAACCTCGGTAATCAAGATTTTTCCTGTATTTTATCATGTCTAATTGAGATTGTTTTTTAAGGAGATTAAAGAATTCATCATCTGTACATTCCATGGTACCCGGTAAAAATATAGAAACTGATGGGTAACTTGTTATTATTGAGTAATTTTTGTTGACATTTTTTTCATATTGAGGTAATATATCAAAGGTATGTGAAAACGCTATACTGTTAATTGTTCTTTCAGCAACATCATTAATATTAATACAATCCTCACATGTTAACGTATATCCACAGTCAATATCTGTATCCCAACCATATATCTCATTACTCTTCCTAAATTGATAGGATTTTAAGATTGAAAAAATATTTAAACAATGTCCACCAAGGCCACCTATGTAAGAATTAATATCAAAATTACCTTCGAGTTCCTCGTCTGTCAAATCTGATAATTTACTAATAAAGTTGTGACGTTTTATGTTGGCAGTATAATGATAACCAGTAAGGCATTGAATAAAAAGTGTCACCAACATACCTTTTTTAATTTTTTTTGTTAGGCCATTAATTTTACTCCATGACAAAAGGAATGATAACAAAATGTCTAAATTTTTGTAACATTTCATATATCTTAGACATCCAGCCATTTCTATGTCATCTTTAAATAATTCATATAAATCTTTATCCTCTTCATCAGTTAATGAATACCATTTCATTATATGTTCTGTGAGTAAGTCACTAAAAGATTTTATTCTTGATTCCTTACTACTTCTTTTAAAACAACTGTTCATAGACACAACCTTTTTTAAGGCATCCCAAAATATCCACGGAAATGAAAAAATATTAAACATATCATCTTTAGAAGAATCATATGTAACGTGGTATGCTGCAACGACAAATTTTTTTATTTCGTCAGGATATCTTATCATTGGAAATTCTAATAACAATTGAAGTTTCTCTGCTTCATCAATTCCTGATTCTACATTGTAATAATATTCTAATGGATGAAATGTTTCAAGAATTTCTTTTTTAATATTATAAATAAGAGTTTCTACTTTTTGTTTTATAATGATATTGATATTATAATCTAACATTAAATCTTTATCAGTTCTTACAAAATTAACACTGAGATTAGCTCTAAAACCACAAAAAATCTCACTCTCATCCTCCATTGCATATGTTCTCATTAGACCTAATAAGGTTGATGAATATTTACTATAATATTTTTTCGCCATATCATAATATTTTTCCCAATTCTCAATATAAACTAATGGATTTTTCTTGTGTCTAACTTTTTGTGATGAATAATCAGAAGAATTTAGGAGTGTTTTTAACTTAATGAATCGACTATACAATTCACCAAGAAGGCGGTTTGATTTATATGATATAGTTTTATTGTTATCAGATTCTTGATAGTCAGGAATAGCACAATAAATTTCAGGTGGAACATTTTTATCCCAACTATCTGTTAATTTTTTAGGAAATGAACCTGATTTTTGGAAATCAACTGCTGTATTGTGCTTAATAGCAATTCTGTTACAAACCTCTGATTCAAGACCAAAAAAATCTGATTGTATAAGGTGAGTTGTCGCTATGACGCCAACAGAATTTGTTAATAGAAAGTCAAGCATAAATTCTTTCTGTTTAGCATGAAACTCCATATGACTATTAACACCTATACTAACATGTTTCTCTGAATCTTCTTTATCAAAATCAAATGCTTCCATATTATATTCAAGGAAGAGGTTTTCATCAAAAATTACAGAGTACTCATCACCATCCAAATCACTTCCGGCAATTTCTGTTGTATGGGGTTTAGGACCATCACGTGGAAAAACAATTACATCAACAAGATCATGAAGTGCTTCAACATCCACGGCCTCAAATATTCTTACATCACCAGATACTACAGTTGGATTTTTGGTTACCAATACTTTACCAATATGAATTTTTTTGCTACTGTTAGCATAATCTTTTTTAGGATTCATGTTCGTATTATATTGTATAAAAACTTGCCCATACTCCAGACACCCACTTTCATCAGCAACTCCAAACATTGTTCTTCCGAGATCTGATGGAATCTTAATTTTAAACCTATTTAATAAAGTATTTACTTGATATGATGCATATACATTGACCAAATTTTTAAAAAAAGCTTCTGTTTGAAACGAAAACATTCTTGTATCTTTTAATTCTTTAATACCAAAATATTTTAGATTCATACTTGATAGTGCCTGAAAGGCATTGTTTTCATCTAGGAGAGCTTCAATAATTGATGTAACATGATTATCATACAATTCATGGATTCTATTACAAATTCTCCTATTACATTCATTTGATTGCATCCTTGAAACTTGGTCAAGTACATTGATAAATGGTCTATTAAAACTAACTTCACTTGGTTTTGAAGCTTTAACAATTTCAAGATTTTTCAATGAGTTTCCCGTTCTAAATTTCATTTGTGAAGGTCTCCAAATAAAATGTAATTGATTTTTATTATCAAATAGAGTAATTTTATTTTCAATATTTAATTTGTTAACTTTATCAAGGATAGGATATGTAGCAAGGACACCTTTATATCCTCCATAACGAAATTGATAACATGATGATATGTCTTTGTATTTATCTTTAAAACTTGATGCAATTTGTTTGGCCATTGTAAGTGATATCATACCACAACCATCAGTGTAACAATATGTTTTTTTATTTGATTTTATCCATCCAGGGTTGTCATATTCCGTTCCTTTCTTCATTTCATTTCCCTCAACAATGGCATTTTCAGCGTTCCATGATTGTGTAAAGCATTGGGCTACTCTCGCTATCATCTTCGAGACAGACTCCAGTGTGAATGATCCAAGTTCTTTCTTCATATTTATTATCTCAATAATACTTGCATCTACAAAATAACAACTATCTTCACGCATTTGTGAATTTGATGCTCCAAAAAAATTATGTTTTTTCCCACCAACAATGATACCGTTACGAAAATATTCATTAACAACTTGTTTTAACAAAAAGTCATTTTTAATCATTATAATAGGACGATTATCATCACTTTTAAAAATGATTTTAAGAAAATGACGGCCTTTTCTAACGAATAATCTCATTACTCTATTACCAACCATTAGAGTAGGTACTTTAAGTAGTATTCTTGTTGGAGTGATAATTACTTTCTTAATATAAACATAATTAGAACATAACTTATCTTCATAATTTATAGTATCAACAATTTTTTCATTCTCCATTTCAATCTTATATAGGCGTTCAAATATGCTTAATATGTCTTTGATAAAAACATTCTCCTCTAGTGTTTTAATAAGATTTTCTATAGCTAATAAAGTAATTTTGCTATTTTCTTTGTAATAATCAAGAATGGTATTAATAAATGTATTTCTTTGTTCAGTTGATGTTAAGATATGTATTTTAACAAACAACCCTTTTGATAAAAGTGCATCAATAAAATATTCTAATTCAAAACTACCATTCTTAAATAATTTATTCTCTAAGACCTCATCATCAAAAGGTTTTCCGATGAATCGTTTAATTGGTAGGCTTTTTTCTTTCCAATTAACAAATTCAACAACCCTTTTCGTTGTGGAGGATAATCTTTCAATTAAATTAATCAAAACATTTAAGGGAACCTCCATTCGAAGATAAAAAATTGATGATTCATAGATAGCTTGTATTGTAGAGAGATCATCATCAAAAGTTCTAATTCGTCTCAATTTCCATGCTGTAAAATCTCTTTCATTTTTTGTTTCACGCGTCTGTTGGTATGCGTCAATTCTAACAGGAAACAATAACCAAAAATTAAAAGTAACACGAAAATGATTTGTCTTATTTAAACTTTTTTCTATGTTTGATATTGAAAGACGATTAATGTTTTTGTAGGGTATTGTTATCTTTCCAATGGTATTAGATACTTGGACAAAATCACAGTCGTGTTTACATGGAGAAGTGACAAAAAATATTTCCATTCTACTCAAATCATGATAGAAGTTTCCATATATTGATGTAAATCTTTTTATAACTTTTTCTACATTTGGATTAAAGTTTTTCCCATATTTTAAAAACTTTTTTGATAAATCTTGAGAGAAATTAAAATGCGTATTAAAGTCTCCTGGATAGACACATGTTCCCCAGCCAAATTTTAAAACATTAATATGTTCATTAATCAGTCTAGAATAAAAATTATTAAAAAGGAAATAACAATTAAAAACATACTTAAATGATTCATATTCTTCTAATAGTTTTCCAATTCCAATAGTAAAATGAAGCCTGACAATTGTAAGTCTAATTTTAAATTCTTGAATAAAATTATTAAAAAATTCTCCCGATTTAAAGGATTCAAATGAATAGTCACACCATAAAGATAGTTCTTTATCTGAAAAATTGTTCTCAATAATTTCAAAGCAGAAATTAGATTTTACTTGTTTTGGAAACTCATTTAGAGTATCAATAATAATATTTTTAATTTTCTGGACGTCGGAATTATTCTCTAAGAAAACTTTTAAATTGATTTTTAACGTCATTTTATTATTGTTAGTATTTTTATGTATGTTAGATATTAACTAAAAAGGAATATTTACTATTAATAATAAGGAATATAAAAAAATCGATTAGATTATGTGTATATGAAAATTAGATTTTTTAATAATAAAGTTTAATTTCATTGATAACTCGCATTATGTTGACAATGGAAAAATATTATTATATTTCAGAAAGACAATGACATATTAAATTTTAGAAATCAATTTGTTATTGAATCTTAAATATTTTCTTTATACTAAAAACTTTTTGAAAAATCGACTTTTAAAATATCAAAAATAATAACTTTATCTTTGCTAAAAAAAATAGAAGACTCTTTTCCAAGATCAGTTATGGTATTATTTTCAGGAGTGACATCTTATGATCAAAACAAATACTTTATATATATTTAAAAAAGTTAAATCTTATATATATATATACATCATTTTAGTAACAAAAATATTCATTAGACAGAATAAGTTAAATAGATGTGTTAATTCATCTATCTAATGCAACACTAAAATTACGATTAAATAAAAGATTATATTAAAATGATAGTTTTACAACTACATTATTGTAAAATGTAACTATTTTCATTCATTTTAAAACATTTGATTTTAAGTTACAATATTTTTGTCAAGCAATCAGCTTGAGTTAAGCTGAATATAAATAGTAAACACTTATAGTTATTTCTGACTTCTTCTATCTTTCTTGTTTCTTTAATAAATAAAAGAATGTCTATTACTAACAACAGTTCTAACATGGCGTTTGATCGTTTACCGAATTTTATTGCGGGTGAGACAAATGCAGAAGACTTCGTTGACTACTATAGATGTTAAATGAAACTGGGAGAATTAACAGAAACAGAAGCGAAGATGGTATTTCTTGGCAAATTACAAATTCCAGAATGGACCAAATTAAAAACAGAAACGAATCTTATGGGAAAAACATTTGATGAAGTATCTGCAAGCGATTCGATGGATCTGTTTAAAAATATTTTTGGATGTCCAAGAAATAGCTATTTAGAAATATTGACATTATTAAAAGGATTACAATCAAGGAGTAATGACATTGATGGTGTTGTGTCATTGGTGACTAATGCATTAAAGAACATTGACGTCAAAACGATAAGAATTGAAGAGTTGGCAGCTATGATTATACTGTGTAAATACCAACTGATAGAGAGTATTGAAGCTCTGATAATTAAAAAAACATGTGAAAAAAGAACAAGAAAAGAAGGAACAAAAAGATGTTCTATGTTTTGTAACGGCTAAAGAAATCGTTGGAATTATCAAAGAAGCGAATTCTTATGCTATTGCAGTATCCGGTGAAAATAGAGCGGTTAAAAGAATTATCAATAATAAACTTATCGATAGAAGAAGAAAAAGTTTTGCAAATAATATATATAGTGATAAAGAAAAAAGTTATAATAAACGTGTATATTTTAAATGTGGTTAACCTGGTCATTTCATTGCAAATTGTAAATTAATGGTGAAAAGGATTGAAGAAGAAGATAATGAAGAGAATCTATCAGAAAATGAAGATTCTAGAAGTCTTTATTCAGTTGTTAAAGAAAGTAACAAGTGAAGGGTATGGTGAAATTATGATAGAGTGTGAAGTTATTACTGATAATCAGAGAAGCATTATAAAAGGTGAAACTGATTGTGGCTCACCACGTACTTTTATATCAATGAATCATTTATCAAATAAGTGTATAATTAACAAATATAATGGTGTTACTTTTAAAGGTATCGGTGGTGTGCCAATTTCAATTGTAGGAAGTTGTGAAGCTAAATTAAATTTATAGATAGAGTAGTGATTACAACAGTTCTAATAACGGAATTACCATATTTACTATATGGAAGGAAAGGGCTTTATGCTCTAGGGTTATTAGATAAATTGTACAAAGAGAAAGTTGGCAAGATAGTAGCGATTAACAAAAAGAGTGATTCGATTAATGATAAAAGAAAAGTAATGGAAAATGAGTTTTATAAAACTTTTGTAAAATTAACGGATGGTAAACTTGGGCTAGTGAAGAATTTTGAAGCTAAGCTTCCAATTAAAATTGGAGCTGTAACCAAAATAGTTCCACCAAGACCATATCAATGTGAACAAATAATTCCTTTGGTTGAAGAAAAGATTAAAGATTACATAGAAAATGGATTACTTGTACAAGAAGACTATCCAAGAGCGGCGTCTCCATTAATACCAATTATAAAAGATGTTTCAGTGTCATTATCAAAGAAGAATTTGCGTTTTGTGGGAGATTTCTCTATACTTAATGGATCATTAGAAAAGAATTACTTTAGAATTAAGGATATTGCTGGAATTTTCAAAGGAATAGGTGAAAATAAAAATAAAAGAGGGTGAAAATAATCTGTTCAAAATTTGATATATCAGATGGATATTCTTGTGTAAAATTAAATGAGGAATCATCTCGTTATGCGTGTATTAATACACACCAAGGTTGTTTCAGAATGACGAGGCTTACACAAGGAATATCAGTAAGTCCAGGGATATTTCAGAAATTAATGTTAATTATTGAAAAAGAAACGTATAACCGTGTTTATAAAATTGACCCAGTGTTTAACAATAAAGTTAAATTTATTTATAATTAGTTTGATGATACACTTATTGTTACTCGTGATTTTAATTCTCATTATACTGCAGTGTTTACATTTGCTAAAGTTATGGAAGATTATGGACTAAAAGTGAATAGAGAGAAAATAGCTTTACTTGTTTCTGAAACTGAATTTCTAGGTATTAAGATAAGTAATGGGAAATTCCAAATTGCAGAGAAAAGAATTAAAGCATTGAAGGAATTGAAGATACCAGAAAATAAGGATGAGTTAAAATCAGCGTTAGGTCTTATTAATTATAATTTAAAATTCTTTCCTAAACTTGCTATTTATAGGGAAGAATTAAATGATGCGATGAAAAAAGAATCATCCACCAAATTAAGTCCTGAAGAAGTTGAAAGTTTTAATATATGTATCACAGAAATTTGTAAAAGTGTTTTATTAACACCATATACACAGGATATGAATTTAATCTTGGAGACTGATGCAAGTACGAAAACCATAGCTGCTATACTAATAATGATAAAGGACAAATAATTGAATGTTGGAGCCGTGCATTAAAAGAAATTGAAAGACGATATCCTATACATCTTGAAGCTTTGAGTGTCATTGAAGGTATTGAACAATTTAAATGGTATTTATTATTTAAGAAATTCAAAGTAGAAAGTGATCATCAATCATTGACTACTGTGTTCAATTTCAATAATGGTATAAATAAGATTATGGCAAATCGTCTCCAACGTTGGGCTTTGAGGATTATTCCGTATCAATTTGAATTGTATTATGTTGGTGGAAAGCGAGTTCCAAATGCGGATTGTCTAAGTAGGCTTCTGAAAGAGATGAAAGAACAAAATGGTGAGGAATATTTAGTGGAAAGATAGAAAATAAAATTGATAGATATATATTGGCCGATGAAATTTTAGTGGAAAGTAGAAATGACAATGAATATTTAGAATTGAAAAATAAGATAGAACATAGAATAAACATACCTGAACTAAAAGAAAAAAATGACATTGCATATATAGAAAATTTAATTAGAATAGGGGAGAGATACTAGATACCAAAGTCACTAAGAGAAAATTGTTTTAATCTTCTCCATGGAGTGCATCAATCTGTATCAGTGATGAAAAAACAATCAAGAAAACATTTTTACTGGTTAAATATAGAGAATGATATCGCTGAAATGGCGGAAAAATGTGTGAATTGTCAAAATTTTCGTAGATTACCGAAACAAGTTAGTGATAGTTGGGATCCTGCTTTATTTCCATTAGAACGTATGCACGCTGATATCGCCGAATTAACAAAGATAAATAAGTATATACTGGTCATCCAAGATTCTCATACAGGGTTTTCAGATTTGATAAAATTAGATGATATTAAAAGTGAAACTGTATGTTTAAAATTGAATAGACTATTTTCTAATATAGGGTATCCAACTGAATTGGTAACAGATCAAGGAAAACAATTTGTGACTAAAGAATTTAAAATGTTTATGGAATCAAAAAAAATTATGCATCAAGTATCAGGAACAGGCCATCAACAGTCTAATGGAAGAGCTGAGAGATTGGTTCAACTACTTAAGAATAGATACAATAAGATAACTTTTGGATATGATAAAATTGAAAATGAATTATTGGAAGAAATACTCATTGACATAAAAAATAGTATTAATGAAACACCGGTAGGATGTAGAAATGAAAGTCCTAAAGAAATGTTAAATAGAAATAGAGAAGGAATACTTATCAAACCATAATCGAAAAGAAAGGAACCTAAATTTGCTGTAAATGATATTATTCAATATAAATTTCATTCAAAAGATTTCTGGAAACGAGCAGTAATTCAAAAGATAATTGGAACGTACTTATATGATGTTAAAGATAAAAGAGAAAAAATCCATATCATTCATCAAAATAATATTGTTAAGTTAGAATGTAAAAATATGATATTAATGGATGAAGAGAAAGGGAAAGCTAATCTAAATACTTCAAAGTTTAAAATGAATCCAAATGAAGGAAAATCTCGGAAACGAAAAAATCCAAGAACTCCAACAGGCGATTCTCCGGCACGTACTAGAAGCAGGGGGAGTGTCAAGCAATCAGCTTGAGTTAAGCTGAATATAAATAGTAAACACTTATAGTTATTTCTGACTTCTTCTATCTCTCTTGTTTCTTTAATAAATAAAAGAATGTCTATTACTAACAACAGTTCTAACAATTTTAAACAATGTAGTATACAGAGTAATTGTCTTAGATTGTCCCATTGTTGCAATTTTTAAACATTTATTATGATTCTGTATGATGAAATAATGATATTATTTAATTCATTTCAACGTTAACAAGTGAATAGATAAGAGTTAAGGTTTATATTTTGTTATTAACGTTTATACGATTTAAAAAATAGTGGGGAAAATAATGACGAAAATTTTATGTTGAGAAGACATACGAAGTTAGTTAAACCAAAATAAAAAGTTTACTTTTTATAATTTTGTAAAATTATGTATGTATAGTAAATGAAAAAATATAACCATTTCTTTTATAATAAATAATAATACATCATTAAAATATATTAAATAAAAAATTTATACACAAATCATTTGCTTTCAAATTTCTCTAAATTTTATAACAGCTTTATCATAAAATGTCCATCCATTATATTGAATGAAAACTGTGTTGTCTTCAGAAATTAGAGTAATATTTGAATATTTATCACATAAACACAATCCTGTATTTCCTTTATCTTTTAAATATTTTATCTGTAATCCCATTTCATAATGGCAAGGTTTGCTATCAACTAAATTCAACTCTACAATAGTTATTTCAATCTTTGAATTTATTTTTGATTTTATATAATAATTACATGTTTTATCTTTACGAATAATTAATTCTTTACTACTCTCTGAGGCTGATAAATTAGTGTCACCGCAATGGTCCTCATGAAGATGTTTAACTTTTTCACAACTTGTTCCATGAAAATTTTCTGGGCAGATACATTTGGTACAATTACGTGGATGTAAATAACCAGCATTTAAGCAAAAGTTATCCATATCTTTACAATTTTCATAACAATAATACCCATTGAGTAGTTTATAATCATTAAAACTTAACAGTCTTTGTTGTCCCAACATATTTGAATAGTACTTTTTTTTCGAAATAACTATTGGAATTCGACTATTACTGTATATATCAACATTATAGTGCAAAGCAGATCCATAGTCAAATGTTGTGTTAAACAATGGCTCAGATGTATTAACTTTTGTAAAATACTTTTTATATTTTTTTTCAATGTTTGGAAACATAATTTTAATATATTTATCTCTGTCAGGACGATTGTGAACATCATAAATTCCTAACATTTTAAGTGTCAATTGTTGAATTGAGCCGATTCTGTGCTGGCAGAATGGTGATAAGTATATTGTATTTTCGTAGTATTTTTTCTTGTTCCATTTATTGTATTTCAAACTGCATCTGGAATAATCTTTCATATAATTGAATCCCCTGTTTCCATTAATAAACCATATTTCTTCGTAAAAATTAAGGCATGTCATTTTTTCAATTAACTTTAATGCTTTTCTTATTTTATCGCTATCCAATGAACGATCTATAAAGTATCTAAAGGTTGAGGACCATTTAAATTCCTTGCTATTGATAGTTGTTGTAATCCCTGATTCATATTCGTAATATCCCTCAATGCCATATTTCTATAATACCAATTAGGAAAAAAACATAAAGCATTTACTTACATTTAATATTAAATTATGAATTATAATAAATATAAGATTTGTATAAATTAACAACATTGCCGATAACTGCGAATTTTTTTATTGATTTATTGAATTAATGTTTGTAAAAAAATGATTTGATCACTTACATCAAAGCATAAGTTTACTTTATCAATTTAAATATACCAAATATGAATTTGAAAATTATTTCTTATTTTAGAATTACGACAATTTTTGAAGAAAAGAAAATCAAATGTTAAAAATAATTTTTGAAAGTTTATATAAGCACTTATTTTGATGTAGGAAAATTTTAGTAGAATACAAAAAATGACTTTTTAATTTTTGTATACATGTATTTGTATTTAATAAAAGTGTTATTGCCATTATACATAAAATATAAAAAGTTTATGTAAATTATGATGAAATATTATAATGTCACTAGAAAAAAATATCAGTTGATTTAAAATAAATTAATTAAACAATCCAGAGATTTTTAATAATTTAAAAAAATTAAAATAGACATTTTAAGATTCTTCAAACATTTAAATGTTATTCTGTAATGGAAAAAATTAAATTGAGAATAATGCTATTTTTAGAGAAAAAGATATAAAACTCACTTTTTTGACATAACAGAACAAGAAAAATTATAATAATATTTCTTTTAAATTATTGGATTCTAAAAAATTAGTTTTTTACGAACATTAAAGATTAATAAAAACATATTTCTAGTAATGCTGATGACATCATTCGTGTAGTATTTACTGTGATTTCCTGGAAATAATACAATAACATAATTACATTATAATATTTTTTTACTAAAATAAATATAAAAAAGAGTTGAAGCATTTAAAGAAGATATTCTATTTATAGAGTAATTATAGAAAATGAATGCTAGAAGTCTATAATATAACCCCTATTTTACTTTCCATAATAAATGAAAAAATGAAGAATAAATAAACGATGAATAAAAAATTATTTTATTTCTCATTTTCAGTCTTTTACATTAAATATTTACTAATATATGGAATTATTATTTGATAAAAAAAACTTTTAATTCTATTAACATTACGATGATTAATTTGGGTAATCATTAATGAATTTATGGAATGGTTTAAATAATAATAATCCATATAATATGCTGAATCTTTTTATTCTTATGTTACTTTAATAATTTTTCTTCTAAGAAAACAGAATATTAAAATTTTTTCCATGAAAAACATCTGTTTTTATAAAAAGTTTGTTGTACAACGAAATTTTAATGCTTTTTAGAATTTGATCAATTTTTATTAATATCAGAAGCTCATAATGGTAATTATTTTATTTTGACCATAAATTAAGCATTCTTCACAATTTCAGATAGTTTTGTTTGAAGCATTTTTATTTATACTTACCATATCAAATGTTTCCATTATTTTTTTGTAATTAATAAAAATTCTAACTTCTTACTGGCTAAATTTAAGCTTATTGAGCATCTTGAGCACCTTTATTGAACTTCAAAGAAGAGAACACATAATAAAAAATTACTTCATTATAAAAACCCTTCTTCAAAAATATATTTTATAATAAATATGCATCAATTATAATCAAATTGCATGTTACAATATTGAAGTTCCTGATTCTTCTTTATTATATTTGATTAATTAATTAAATTGCTCACATAAAAAATTACAAATAGAAAAAAAATTTAAGATTTCTGGCCTATGATAGACATAAGATAAAATAGAAATACAAAAGATTATTGAATACAAAACAAAGTTAATGTAATGTTATGAAATGAATCTTTATGTTGCATTGTTCAGGTTATAGATGTCTTAGAAATACAACATAATATATAAATATTTTAAAAAATGAAATTATAATTAATAAGTGTATTACATTAATTTTAGAGAAATCCTGTTTGATTTCTCCTAATTTTGAATAGACACTATTTTATATGAATTTTAATGAGAGTGATCCTTTTTTTAACTGAAGGGATACAAGAATGAACAAAGAAAGTGAATTTACCAAATTATTTGAACAATTTGTAAAGACTATGAAAAATAAAATAAAATTAATGGAATATTTATAAAAATTTTTAAATAATCAAAATAAAAATAATGAGATATTATAAGATGAATATTTATGTTGCATCACTTAGGTTAGTAGATGCCTAAGAAATGTAACATAATCCATCATTATTTAAGGAGTAAAACTTTAATTAATAAAATATACACAACTTTTTTGTAGATAGAGAAATACAAAACAATTTCTCTTAAATTCAAATAAAAATATATTTATTAACATTTTTTAAGAAGTTATCCCTTTTTGAACTCAACGGAAGAAAAAATGAGTAAAGAAGCGGAATTTAAAGATCTTTTCTGGAACAACTGAAACAAGCTGAATTACTGACCAATGAATTCAAAAAGACTTTAACATAACACTAAAAAAGAGGAATTTGACGCTGGTACCACAATAACTAACAGGTTGAGAAATGCTAATACGAATAATAAAAAATATAAAATCTCTATGCTTTTTTTAAATTCCATTGCACAACACACATAAATGGGACAATTCAGTAATAAAAGTTGTTAAAATTGAAAATAATCAAGGAAAATCGGTAATTCGACACCAATCAACGGAATATACCAACTATGTTATAGAACAAAACTCTAATGCTTTTCGTTATAACGATACGGCTTTTTGAAAAAATTACAGAAATGCACAGCACAAAATTCGGCTGAATTTAAATTATGGTGTGAAAAATTTAGAATTTGTAATAGATAAGGCTAATGCATTATATGATCAAAAGAAAGGAAATGGTATTAAGTTATTATTTTTAGATAATTTTCTTAGTAGTAGAACTTAACAGCTTTATCATCCAACTGTACATTACAACAGATTATCGGATATGACATATGGAGAAACGGTTAATTATACTGCAGGAAAATTATATATATTTCCATGAACCAAATGAAGGCAAAGAGAAAACGATTTTTTAAAGACACTGAGGATTTAGAAAAACATTTTACGGCATTTTATAAAAAAAGGTAGCAACATGTGATATTTCTATGTTGGTAATACTGGGGAAATACAATAGTTGAGCAAAAGTTAGTTTATCATAGGCATTGCAAATATTTGAATGCTTTTTCCAAGCATTTATAAAAATAGAGTTCCCGTATACTCTGCCAGGAAAAGTAAGTGATCAATTAGAGCCGTATACCAGTAAATTGATGTTGTTGGAAATCAAGAACAGAGAAGGTGAGTTAATTTTACAGGAAAATAAAGCCTTGGGCGTCGGCAACGACAAGATAATATGACTTCTACTCATTGTTAAACAGGTGTATGTAAAATCATGCAAAATTAACTACCAAGCAAAAGCAAATTCGTTTCTTAAATGCTGTTTTATCATACTGTATTTCTCAAGCATCTATTAGCCTGATGACTACAACATAAACATTAATTTCATAACATTACATAATTTTTTTTGATATTTCGAAATCTTTACAGGATCGGATAAATAGTTAGAGACTTAATCTCGATTATTTAATGAACAAAGTTACTGCAAAAACTATAATGGAATATACCTCAACCTAAAAGTTAACTATTATAATAAAACAACTAGCCTAAATCAATTACAGAAAATATGGAAAGGGTAGAATAGAAAATAAAGAAATTGATTGTTAATACTTTTAAGTGTACTTTTCAAAGCACAATAAATAAATTTGAATTATTTTTTAAAAACGGTAATTTAAAGATCATTCTCAAGTCGTTTTGTTTCAAGTTAAATAACCTTTAAAACTCAACAAAAATCTTTTTATTTGAAGTAAAGATTGTGGAAATTATAACAATATATTTACTTATGTTACTGTTAAATTATATATATTACAAGTCCGTATAAAATATAATTTATTTGATCTTTCCAAATGTTAATGAGTTACAAAAATCGTGATAATACCAAGGCCTATAATAATATAAAACAATAATGATGATAAAATAACTTACCTTGGTATCAGGTTAGTAAATCTGACTTTTTTAAGTCTATTACTTCCTTTGTATATACCAAGGAATCATCATTCCACGTCAAACATGT
This sequence comes from Strongyloides venezuelensis, assembly GCA_963280985.1. Lineage (NCBI taxonomy): Eukaryota > Metazoa > Nematoda > Chromadorea > Rhabditida > Strongyloididae > Strongyloides > Strongyloides venezuelensis. The sequence continues at coordinate 20,911,704 of CAUJLX010000002.1, read as the reverse complement.
TTTAAAAACATGACAGCTACAATTGAAAAATCAAAAATTGGAAACAATTGTAATTTTTATGGAAAATTAGTTTAATTAATTATTTTCGTCATATTATCGATTAAGTTTAAAAGTCCGCATATAAATCTATTTGACTAAATATCTGCTGTAATATTTTCTAGGTATTCCACAATTTAATGCTGAAAAGAATGAGATCAGCTTGCGTCAAAATATCTATTAAATTCTGTGTTTATTAACTGATTCATTAAATATTTTAAAACTTATATCATTTTTCTAATATTTAATATTTTCAAAATCACTGAAAAGAAGTTTATTTTATCAGATATAATGTTTTCAAAAATAGCAATTCCGTTATTTTTAACTTTTATTTTAATCTTACTATAAAAAAAGATAGCAACTTTTGTTGCCTTTTATTCTGTTAAATTTTTTAAAGCATCTGTGGTCTAACTGTTTACAGCTAGTAAGTCATAGTAAGCCGAATTTAAATATTAATCTTAAAACCAATGATATGTATTATAATTAATATTTTATAATTTGTTATAATCTAAATTTAAATTTAAAAGTAGTTCTTATAAATCAATAGCTTTCAACTTTCGGTTTCATACTTTATTCAGAAGTCAAGTACTCTATTTTGAACTAGAAATAGTTTAAATATATTGTTTTTGTAGTAAATTAATACCAAGAACTATATTAAAAAAGTCTTCATATTCATGTGATTTCTGAGGTAATTAAAATTTTTTCCTAGTAATTAAAAAATCTAGAATAATTGTCCTAAGCAAACAAAAAAATTACTAGTATTATTGGTTATTTCAAATTATTATTGGAAAGAAAATTAATTGCTACCATTACGTTTAAAAAAATTAAAAATAATTTTTTGAATTATTAAAAAATTGTTTAAAAGTGCAGATACGTATTTTTTATCGTACTATATTTGTTATAACAACCTAATTCAATATTAAGTTGATAAAATTCTATGAAATTATTTAAAAGTGTTCATAGATTGAAAGAAAATAATTTATTTTTCAATTTAATGGGATGACAAAAAATGTAAATAACTGAAATAAAATTGGATTACTTTTTTTAAATCAAAAGTGTTAGATTGAGGTAACAAGAAGAAAACAATAAACCTAAAATATTGAAAATAACAATAAAGTGCAATTTTTATTAACTATTAAAAAATTTTATTTCATTGGTTGTAATTAAGAAAGTTATACTAATAATTTTTTATTCAATTAACAAACTAAAGTGCAAAACAATTTAAGTGTATATTTTTTACACTATAATATTGTGGAAAAAATTATTATATCAATTTAGAATTTAGAAATTATTATACTATTAAATTTATTATTATAAAATTATTTAATAATGATTACTACTATGGATATAATACAAATTATATATGAACTTCCATCATTAGTTTTATTAATTTTTTTTGTAATTTCTTTAACTAAAGAAATTATATTTAGTAGAAATCCTATATATAACAATCAGTTTTTCCCATTTATTTTATTCAAGGGCTATATTGATATTTTTACCGTTTTTTCAACATTTATTTGTTCACGTTGTGCAAAAATGAATGTTTTTGGTTCATTTTATGAAAATAATAGAGCACTAGCATCATTTTATTATGCAACTGTGGGACTAAACTATACATCAATGTATTTTATAGCATTAATTACAAGTTTTAATAGATTTTTGGCCATTTCTTATCCTCTGTTAATTGACAAATGGTTTTCAAAAACAAAAATCATTGTATATATTTTTGTATCATTTACTATTGGGTTGTTATGTGGAATAGGTTTTATTATAATACAACCATTTTACTTTTATTTTAATGAAATCAAAGGATATTACATTACTTTTAAATCAAGACATGCACCATATCTTTTAATGTGTTATACAATATGTATTTTACTTTCTATTGCAATATTTGCCGGAATTTTGAATGCGATAACAATTTATAAACTGTTAAAATATTTTAAGGGACATAGAAATAAAAATGTTTTAAAAGATGTCTCATTAATTATATACAGTATTTTGAATTTTATATCATTTCTACTTTTTTTTATTTATAATATGTCAAGAATTATTAATTATTTAACTTTTAAAAGTATTCTTGTTGAAGTTATTGCAATAGAAGCCATTTATTGGATTATAGATTTAGAAGTTTTTGGATTATTCTATGCCAGTTTATTTTTGAGGTAATTAATTTTCTTTAATTTTTTATAATTAAATTTTTTCAAAGTACACCGTTGAAAAATTTAATATTATTCAAAAAATTCCAAAATAATATAAATAATGCTACTGTCAAAATGATTAATATTCGCTCAAATAATTTTATTTCTTAAACATGTACGAAAGATATTGAAATTTTGATTTTTAAAAATCGGAAAAAAAATGATGCTTCTGTTATTATATGAAGCTCATAATTTGATATAAAAATTAGAATGGTTTTTCAATCTTTATAGAAATTCAAAATTGAATTGATATTTCATATGAACATAATGAATATATCGTGAATAAAATTACTTGAAAATAATGAGATAATTGTTTTCTATCAATAATGAAGAGACCTGAATATTACAATAACTTAAAGAGATAAACATTTTATGAATCATATCAATTTTAATAAATTGATGTAAATAAATTATCGGAATTTACTACTATGTCTATGGCTTTTTCTCTCTCCTATCACGTGGAAAATGCATCATTTATCACTTAAAATTGTATTGAATGTTTTCAAAGAAAGAAACTGTTCATCAACTAATACAAAAACAATTAAATATATCCTTAACAACTTTGCAGGTAAATTTTTTTTGATGGAAAACAAATATTGGCAACAATTTGGTGGTACAGATGTAGAATGATACAACAATATATTTAAATATTAAGTAAAAGTTCATATGTCTGATGGCTCATAGATGATGAAAAATCTTTTAAATTATTCCTCATTAAAAATTATATTGAAATAAAGTTTAATGCCTTCAGACAATGTTTTAAAATTTATGTTTCCTAGGACTTTTAATGTACAAATTTTGATTATTAAGTTTGAATTATACACTGAAAATTTTTCCGGGACAAAATGTCACGGAAATTGCAGGATTCGCATGGAATTCCCACATACGCGTGACATTTTGTCTTGTATCTTTGAAAAATGTGGGAAAAAATTTTTCTTAAATAAACGTGATAAAATGTCACGTTTACTTAAAGTGACATTTTGTCGCGAAAATATTCAGGACATTAAGTATCCGTGACTTTTTTTTTTTCGTGACGAAATATCACGTGAAAATTACTTTTGTTTCGTGACAAAATGTCACTCAAAGTAATGTCACGGATTTTTTTTCTGTGTATATTTGTTCTGATATAAGAAACTATTTGATAATAAGTACTTTCTTTAATCGTTTAAAATTATTAATATTCTATGCTAGTTTAATTTTTGAATTTGATATACAATATGATCTCTAACTAAAAATAATATCAAAAGTTCTTTTATTACCAAAAAAGGTAAAGTCTTAACTATTTTACAGATCCGAATCATGAAATATGATTATTGCTATTTATTTTGCTTTTATTTAAACTAAAAAATGTGTTTTCGCTTATCAACTCTTGTTTTTATAAGATTTCATAATAATTGTTTTAAAAAATGCTTGTTTAATATTCAACTAAATTATTTATTATTTAATTACTAAAATTTTTATGTGTTAATAAATAATTAAAATAATAGTTACATAACAAACGACGAATATTAACTATGCTTATTAACTTTAATGAAGATTATTTTTCTCGTTCTTTATTATTATAATTATATGAATTGTTTTTTTATATTGTTTTACTGCTAATTAGTATTTTTTAAGCATATTTAAAAGAAAAGCTTTTGTACTATTTATAAAAAATAACTTCTATTATTGTTTTTTATTATATACATAGAAATATCGTGATAAGAATCAAAAAATTAGCATATTTTTAAAAACTTTTGTTTGATATTTTACAAATTTAAGTAAAAAGACATTTATTATATATAAAGGGCAATATAAATATACAATGAAATAATAAAAATTATAATATATTTATGATTAATATTCATTTTTCATCAACTTTTATTTATTTAAAACGCACTTTTAGTATTCGTTCTTTGAAAATATTATTTTTCTGATTTTTTATTCCTAAAGAACTTTTGTCTTTATGTGCAATATAATACTTGGTATGAATAATTACTATTAGCAATGAATTAATTTTATAAGTTTCTATTATCTATTTTGCATTGGTTTAATTGTATTAATCATAAAAAATTATATTTAAAATTCCTTAAAGAGACTGTTTTCTTAAGTTATGTTATAGTGGTGTGGCCGTTTATATGTGTAGCGAGGGCGCCTGCTACATGTATCCCAGCGGATACATGCTAGCTGGTTCCCATCACCTTAGCTGAATATCTTACCTAATGATGAGGCATGTTGGAACATGCGTGTCCGATTAAAATTTAAATAAATAAACACATTAAAGTTATGATAATCTTTTATTTGTGGTGAATACTAAAGAACAATATATGTATGAATTACTTTTGTCCGGGTTTTAGATCATGAAGTGCTATACGGCACCTCTGATTTATTTCTTCTCTTCAACTTATCTAAACGGATATTTCTTGAAATATTTTCCTCTTAAATACTGCTTTTTCTTCTCCTCTTCATAATAAACTTTTTCTTAGTTTAATAAGAGAATGTTCTTCCTTTCTTTCAGTTGTTTGTTAAGTAAATGTGCAGATTTATATATAAAATATTATTTAAATCTGCACATAATACTTATTCTATTTATCCGTTCTTTTCTTATCTTTTAATTTGATTAGTTGGAACATATATTTTGATATTAATTTGCATATATAATATTTTATTTATTTTATCTTTTCCTTATACCTAATGCAGGGCCTTACAAATTATAGTAAGTTATAGAATATTTGTGTAATACAAAATAAGATAAAAATATTACATTATAATAAGAAAAATTTTTTAACTTATTTTTCTGTCAAATCCTACATAAAAAGTTTTAGTAAAATTCATCTAATTTAAATACAAATGAAGCTTGAATCTATTGATAAATAAAAACATTGAAATGAATGCTTCAGAAAAAAGAAACAATTGTCACGTACTTTTTTATAAAATTATTAAAAGTTAATTTCAAACCAAATAAAAAAATTAAGCTAATTATTACATTTAAAATTAAATAACGCTATAAATGCGTTATTCGAATAAATATGATTTATTTTTTTACGTATCTAATAAGTTATAAATAAAGAAAAAGTAGGCTTTCAATTTAATATATTATTTTGTTTATACCTTTTAATTTAATAGAAAATTAATTATTTGTTATTGTAGTTTATAACATATTAAGTAAAAGATTCTTTTATAATTATCATTGTAAAAATAAATTGTGATACAATTAAACAGAAAATGTTGGTTATGCAGAACTTTTAATAAATAAATTTTCTAAATCAAGTTATAAATAAATTTCAAAAAATTGAATAATATTCTATAATTAAAAATATTAAATTAATTTAGGTGCCAGTAATTTGTTTAACTTTTGATATTTTAAAATATCATGCTTGATTATTTGCTAATCAACGTATTTCTTAAACTGTAATAATTATTTTTAAACTTATTATTCTTTTTTATAATTTATATCACAATCTGAAAATAAAATAAATTACTTTAGATTTTTAAAAATTTTGATATTAAAGATTTAAGAAGAACCCTGAAATTCTACAATCAAAGAATTGTGTTTTTTCGATACGTACTCTATTAATTCTGAAAAAATAGATATTATTTTAAAATAATTAAGATCTATTGTTTATACATATTTTTATGTTATTCATCACTTTAAAAACTAACATAACTATTCTAATGTAATTTAGAATAAAAAAACTATTTCTCAAAGAAGTTAATTATAACATTGAAATTATCAAAAATAAGTGTGATATGTAGAGTTTAACTCATTAGCATTTTAAAGAACTTAAAATACTTAATATTATTAAATAAAAAAATATATCTTATTTCCATTAGTTTACACAACAAAAGTACATTTTAATTTAAAATTTAATATAAATACATAGCTATATTACATATAACTTTTTTTGAAAGTTTCATTCAATAAAAATTGCTAAAATATACTCTATTTTTTAAAAATATTGCTACAATGATTACTCTCGTGGATGTTATACAACTTCTATATGAAATTCCGTCAACAATTTTATTAATTATATTTGTATTTCTTTTAACAAGAGAAATAATATTTTACAAAAACCCTATATATAATAACCAATTTTATCCATTTATTTTATATAAAGGTTATGTTGATATTTTAAATTATATTTCGACATTATTTTGTTCCCGTGCAGCAAAAATGAATATTTTTGGATCACTATACAAGGATAACAAACTTTTAGCATCATATTATTATATCATTGTTGGAGCAACTTATACAGTAATGCACACAATTGCATTTATTACAAGCTTTAATAGATTCATAGCTATTGTTTATCCTTTTTATATTGATAAATGGTTTTCAAAAGAAAGAATCAAACTATATATTCTAATAACCATGTGTATGGGTCTGCTATATGGATTTGGTTTTCTATATTTTAAACCTCATTATATTTATTTTCCTCCAATTAAGGGATATTATGTTGTTTTTGAATCCCAGAAAGCACCTTATTATGTAACATCTTTTACATTATGTCTGATACTTCCAATTGCCGTCTGCTCTTTTATTATGAACATTGTAACTATTTATAAATTGTCAAAATATTATAAAGAAAGTAATGTAACAGGTTCTTTACATGATGTCTCGTTAATTACTTATAGTATTTTGAGTTTTTCATGTTTTTCATTATTTTTTTTATACAATATGTCTCGAGTGATTAACTTTTTATTTATAAAAAGTTCAGTTCTTGAAAATGTGGCTAATTCTTTTATATATTGGATAATAGATCTCGAAATATTTGGATTATTTTATGCTGTTTTATTTTTAAGGTAACTAAATTTTTTTATTAAAAATTAAATTTATTTTTTAGTTCTCCATTAAGAAATTTAATTTTATTAAATAAAAATTTTTATGCTAGTGGAAATTCTGTAATGGTTGTAGTTGTCACACGAAATAAGAATATAAATGGTTCTTAATTTTTAAATCACTTTATTTTCCTTCATCAAATAGAAAAAGTTTTAAAAAAAATGTAACATATTAAAATTAAAATTTTTTCAGTTGCTATGAATTGTTAATGTTTTAATTTATGTGTAATAATAAATATCATATTCTAGTCTTGACGGCTTTAATAATTTTTTTAAACAAAAAAAATACTTATTATTTTTACATTTTACTAAATAAATTGATGTTATATCTCTACTTTTTTAATCTACATTTTATTAAATGTAGCTTACACTTTTTTCATTTGAAGCCTATTAAAATAATTATATTTTTTTTTCTATTAAAGTGAAATTGAAGCTAAAGTAAAATATTCTTTTAATAAAAAATAAGAAAATTAACTTTGTCTTCACCATAAACCTCCATAAACATAAAAGTTTTCTTTGATTAAATTACCAAAAATGTGTTTTTCCAAATAAAGTACCAAAAAATTTGAGCTTTTTCAATGAAAAGCAGCAAAATTATCTTTTAAAATACCTTTTTTGGATCCTTTTTACCATGGATTTGCTGTTTATTTAACTTTTTTTAATTTTAATAAAATAAAGTGATCTAAAAGTATTTGAAAGATTAACACCTGAAATCCTGGCGGTACTTAATATTGTAGAGCTTAATTATTAATTGATAAAATTCTGGTGTAGATGTTAGTTGTAATTTAAAAAAGAATTCTAAACAAGATGCGCTAAAAGGTCAAGCGAAGCTAGACGATAGCATGGTTTTCAACTGATGATTTTTAATATCTTTTAATTTCAAAATATTAGATTGTTTTGTTGCAAAAATTAAAAATTATGTTTTACTAATCCAACAATAGAAGTGAAAGTGTTGCTTATTTTACTCGAGGTTAAAAATTCTTAAATGTACAGTATCTTTGAATAATTTAATTATTTGTTAAAAACACTTTGCCTTACATTATAAAAAAAATAAACAAAAAGACATTTAACAAAACAAAAAACAAAAATTGTAAATGAAAGTATTTATTTGAATAGTAGACATTCAATTATAAAATATCAGTATTATTTCTTAGGTTTATTACGATATCCACCTGGATGGTTTGCTGTGGCTTCAATAGCGGGTTTTTTGGTATCCTTATTTTGTGGACTGCTGTCACGAGAATTTGCTCCAAATACTGACAATGAGAGTAGAGTAATTACAGCAAAGAAATAGATGTTTAAATTCATTTTAAGTTTTGAAAACTTTGAAAGTATGATATCAATGGAAAATTTCCCTAATTTATATTATTTTTAGATCATTATAAATGCGAATACTGATGAATGAAATTTTTTATAATAATTAAATTCATATAATTTGATAAGGAAAATGAACACGTTTCTTAGTGAAATTGAAAATTATGTTAAATTAAAGCAAAATTTATGAGTTTTTAGATCATTAAAAATTATTCTATAAACAAAAAAAAATGATTATATTTGATAAATTCTTTTTTTATTTTTTATTTAAAAGCAATTAAAGTTATAATAGTTAACATAAAATATTCAGTTAGTCTCTGATGATTATTTCATATTATCTTCATTTTCATCAAACAAATTCCTGAATGTTTCAGACATACAGTTAAAAGTAACAATTAATTTAATTTTACTAATTCCATAACCAATATATTTACATGATCTCGATATCATTTGTCCATATTCTTCATCATTGAATTTTTCTTTCATTGTAATTATATCTTCATTATTTGAACTCAATGTCCAATGTTTTACAGCTTAAAAAAATAGTACAAAATATAAAGAGAAATAATAAATTATTTGATCGTAAATTTTCTGAGGCGATGTAGTATAATAAAAAGTAGTAGAATTTGTATAGTTTTAAGTTTTATAGCTAAAAGTTTTATTAACAATAAATAGAGTTCAATTGTGTTCTTTACTTAATTCATTAACATCATTTATGGTGTATAAAAAATTTTTTCAAAAAGATAAATAAGATTCCTACTTTACTTACATATTTAATTAAATAATCAAGTATTAGTGCAGTAGTACTTGTTGTTGTAGGCGTTGTAGTAAGTATTGGTTTTTTATTAAAGATGTTTTAGTTGTAGATATTGTGGATGTAGTTTTTACTTGTGGAATTCTTGTTGTTCTTGGATGTTTTCTATATATTCTCCTCTGTGGTTTTCTTTATTAGCTTTTTTACAGTTTTTTTCAAATATTTTTTGTCCACCATTTACATTAGTTTATCGTTTTTGCGTATAATTAAAATTATTATTTTCAGTCAATAAATCAATCGTAGAATCATGTCTAATATTATTTTTTATGAGTATAATAAAACATTTTCAACTAAATTTGATAATTCAGTATCATCAAAATATATGCTAGTTTCAAATGTTTGACGTTGGTGAAATAAAATAGATTAAATGAAAAATATAATGCGACAAACACCAAAAAATGTGAATTTTAATTAAAAAAATTTTTTAAGAATACTTATTAATGCTTCTTTTGTTTATTAAATAGCAAAATGTATTTATTATTACAGAGTAAATTTATTTATTTTACTTTAGTTCTGATTTTAAAAAAATAAAATTTCTTTATTTCATAATATTATTACTGTGAATTAATATTACAAACTAAGGAATTAAAAATATTACCAGAATTTCTTAATAGATGAAAATTATTTTACAAAATACATCAAATTATGTTTAATAATCATTGTAAAAAACTTTAGTAATTCACAATTTGATTAAATATAATATTAAAATTGTATTTTTTTCTCCAACGTTTTTACATTGCATTTATTGTAAAAACACAAAGCTGATTTTTTAAATGGATCACTTATTTTATCAATATTATGCTATATTAGTACAAATAAAAACTCCTTTTAAATGCTGCTTACTTTCATCAAAAGTATTTTTTGGGTAAAACAAACAATATGTTCAGCAAGGTGCAATAAAAACTTGCCAAAATTTTAAACTGCTCCCATTGTCCTAAAAATTTGTACATACATAGAATCAAACATGCTCATTCTATTTTTAAAATAATAACCCTAAGTTGTTGAGTGCAAGTACCCTTAAAAAGGAGTAAACAAATTTTTGTTTAAGTACCAAAAGTTAATTTTGTTTACCTTTGGTACATCTTAATAAATAAAGATTTACACAAACGTAGAGGCATTAATTATGAATTTTTAGTTAATAAAAGGCTTATTAACCGCTCACATTCAAAAATGATTTGTAAAAATAGTACAAATTTCTAATTAATAATAGTAATATTAATTGCATATTTTAAAAAAAATTCTCAAATAATGTATTACAAACAAAAACTAAACAAAAATAGTATAAATTTCTAAAAAATTGCCAAATTTGACGCACGGCAGAAAAAATATTTATTGAAGCTCCTAGAATAGCTGTGAACATGTATGATGGCTCATTCTGTAGATAAGACTTAAATCTGATTTACCTGATTTTTTATATCCCGTTTTAAAATCGAGTTATTAATCTTTTAAATTTTTTTTTTAATTTTCGGCAAATTTAAAAATTGATACAAAATAATATTTTTCAAAGTCCCTAGACTACCTATAAAGATGGTTAATAGCTCATTTTGTAGCACATTATTAAATTTTTAATCAAGTTAAGCTGATTTTCGATATCCTACCTTAAAAACAAAATATTAATTATTAAATATTTGTTTAGAGTTTCGGCATGGTTAATTTTTAACAAAAATAATATTTTTTGCAACCCCCTGAATATCTGCGAGTATATTAAAAGGTTCATTTTGTAGGCAACACTTAAATCTTAAATCTGGTCAAGCTAATTTTAAATAGCTATTTTTTTAAGAAAAATATTAAATTAATTAATAAAGTGCTAAAAAAAATAATTAACATTTTTAAAATTTTTTTACACTATTAGATTGCAATTTTTAATATTGATTACGATAATTATATCTATTTAACTATTATATTGGTTTATTAAAAAGTTATGAACATATATAATAGAGTACATTTTTTAACTAAATTTTTTTAGTGAGATAATTTTTTTTAAAAAACGTTATCATTGCACTTTGCTAGTTATATTTGTTGATTTTTTCGATTCAAAAGAGATTATTTACAGAATTTATGTTTAAAAGAATGTCAAAATATATAAAATATATAAATAATATAATATATTATATTTTCTTTATAAAATCTTCTGATTAGTAATTTTTGTTAAAAATTATCAAAAAACATAATTATTAACAGAATTTATGGTTAAAATAACGTTCAAATGTCAAAATATGAAATATAACATTGTTGTAAAATATAGTAAAATATATTTATTGGTCTTATCGATCTTCAATAAACAGTAAACAGTATAAAAGAAGGCACGTATAATTCAAAAAGGATAAAAAACTCTAAGTATACAGTCACATAAATTTAATTTAATTTAAATAATAATCATATTATTGTTATACTATTATTGTGATATTGTTTATTTTCGTGTTTCCTTTAGGTACACACACACCAATAAATAAAGTTTACTAAACAATAAAAATAATAAGAACAATAGTGAAAATTTTTATTAGGGCAAAAATTGAGAAATAAAAATATAATTGATAAAGGTTATATTTAAACACATAAAATTAACAATTTTAAAAAGATTCGTTGAAAGACAAATTCTTACTGTCCTTATCTTTATGAGTGTTCTCAGTGGCTTACTTCTTAGATCTAGTCAGAACCTCCAACTAATTAACATATCTTCCTCCACTAGTTATAACAGCAGTACGATTGATAGGTTCAAATTCATTTTTCAACATGACATTACGATTCTCGGCTTTAGTTTTGTTTAGATCAAAATATTTGACAACAACTTCTTTTGCCAATTTTTCTAAAGAATGTAGAAGTTTATAGAGATGTCGCATGTCCTGGACATTATATTGATTTTGAATGTTGTACTTATTATCTTGCAACGTGCGAGGCATGAAGTTGAGAAAGAGTTCAGTTAGAGAGATACCCTTGTCATTCTTTATATTGTTAATCCTATAGCTGGCTATCTTCAAATTCCCAAAAAATGGTCCTCTAACCTTAGGCATCTTTCATAGCATTCCAAACAATGTTTTAAAGACTCTTTCAACAATTTGGTTGGTGGTATGTGGATATCTTATAGCTGATTCTTGGAAGATGGATTGTTCTTCACAGTACTATGCTACATGTTCTTCTATGTGATTTCTTGCATTATCACTTCTTAATCTTTATGGAAGTTCATATACATCTACTACTTTTGATTTGATTACTTTGACAATTTGATCACCTGTAGTTGATTTTAATACAAAGAAAAAGTTGTATTTAGAGTATTTATCAACCACACATAATATATTGGTGTTTTGTACTTGAGTAAAATTTTTTAAAATAATTTGTTTGGCGAGGATATACGTAAGGTGAGAGGTATCCAAATAACTCCAAAATTTAACTAACACAAATTTATTAACACTTAAACCTAAGCGCAGACACAACTTAACAAAACTTTTATAGTTACGTTAAAGTGCTAATCTATTGTTACTTTATAGTGACCACCTATGATGTAATATTATTATTATATTCATTATTAGAACTTACTAAAACACAACTTCTAATCTTTTGAGCCTCAAATTCCCAACACAATTACTTCAGTTCTATAACTTTTTACATCCCAGCTAAAACACATAAAGTTAATTAATTAATAATAAAGAAACTATGATTACAGTAAAAATGATTATTTTAAAAATATTATGAAATGTTAAATTTTATCTTTTAAATTTTTGACTATTTTTCAAATCTCTTGAAAGAATCGTTTTGAAATTCATTTTTTTTACTGAGGTTTTTTACTTAATATACTTAAAAAAGTTTAAAATATTAAATATAAAATCATAAAAATAATATTGATACATAAAAAATTATTACTTAAATATAGAATGACTTTCTTTTACTAAATATTTATAATATATTTGTATTTCAATATAAATTTAAATATTTTTATAAATGGAAACACAAAAATTTATCAAGAATTTAATAAATAGATCAACATTATATGATTTTAAAAAAGTGATTTATAGACAACAAAAAAAGTGAAATGATGGAATTATTTATAAACCTTTTTGTTACATAGTTCATACCATATATTTATTGATTACAAATTAACTATAATTATAAAATCTTTATTAAATTTATATTAATATACCAATATATTATGAATGTTTAAAAGAAGAAAGTTATTTTTATATTTAAATAACAATTTTTAAAATACTAGCAGTATTTTTTGTCCTTTTATATTTAATATTTCAAACTTTTATTAAGTATATTATATTAATTTAATACATCAATTAGTTTATAGTAAATTTATTGAGTTCATAATCTTTGATATATTATTTTTCTGTTTTCCGAAAAAAATATAATCAATTAAATATATTAGAAAATTTTTTCTAAAATTTGCATAACAATTCTGCCCAAACTGTCATACAATTCTTCCTAAATTGTTATACAATTCATCCTCAATTGTCATACAATTTGAATAGAATTGCATCTATGCAAAAATTAGTAAAATGTGATACAAAATTCATTAAACTGTTATTACAAATTTTAAGCGAATTGTATGACAATTAGCATTTAATTGCGGAATTTTAAATTTGTGTGTACCAAAACTCAGAGAGAATTGCTTAAAATGATGACTAACTCTATATAAATCTTCTTATATATTGCTGTTTGACTGACTCAACAATCATTATTGTACTTTGTCAAAATATTTTATCAAATTTTATTTTAAGAGCTTTTTTAAATTTACGCAATAAAAATAGTATCGTTAGCAAATTATCCCACATTTAATCAAGCAAAATTTAATCATATTCATTTCGATCATGCATAAAAATTAGATCTCTCGTTTAACAAAGTAAAAATGTAGCACATTTGTTGATATTAATAAAATAGATAATGAACACTAAAAAAAAGTTGGTAAGAAATGATGTATTAAAAAAAAGAAAATATAAATAGTATAAATAATGATAATTATTACATATCACTAAGCAATATGAGACAACATTCTTTTTACTCTTATGCACGTTTTTGAATAAAATAATCATATATTCTAAGTGAAAACTAAAAAAAGCATAAATCTTAAATTATAATTATTTTTTTGTTATTTTTGTTGTTATTAATAATATTAAAATAACTCTTCTTTATAATAAATATTTTAATTTAAAAATTATTTGAATAATTAGTACAGACTATTGAATCATAGCAATACTAAATGAAAAGATAATTTTAATGAGTGAGTATTAGATGATGTCAGAAAATAAGATGTTACTTTTAATAAAAACATACCAAGTAGAAAAAATTATTATTAAAAAGTTGAAATTAATTAATAGAAATAAGATTATTAAACGTGTAATTGCTAAATATTTTTTTTTAATAAATTAGAGTTTAAAAATCAATTAATTACATTTTCAGTGCATATTTCATAATTAAACTAGAATAATGTTATACAGGGTGGCCAGCAAAGGCTTGCCTATGACAAATAATTCCGTATATAATACTCTAAAATAATGAATGGTCTTCTTTTAAAATTAATTAAAGCCTGTAATAATTTTTTGTAAAATTTAAAGATTAATTATACTGCGTTTATCAGAAAATGCATTTTTACATCAAATTATTCTCAAATAACTTAACATCTTAACTTACGGATAGATAAATATCGATTGTCGGTACAATAATAGTAATCTAACATGAAGAATAATTAAACAAACAGTTTCGTAGAAAAGCTTTTGCTGGCCATTCTGTAATGTTTGTATTATAGAAGATCATTTCTTATCTCAAATATCAAAATGTTCAAAAAAATATTTTACTTCCGTTCAAACTTTTAGATTTTTAAACTCGATGTTGTTTTTTTATCTAACGATTCATTATTTATTATACAAGATAATCTGTGTAGAGCTTTTAAGATATTTTTGAATATAGCTTTGTTTTTTTTAGAAATACAAATACAATAATATAACTATTTTTTTTGACTAAGATACATTTCATTGTTATTTTACAAATATAATAAAGATATCAAGATTTTGTGCTGATTTGTGGATCTTCTTATAAATGTACAATTTTGTTTTTCCATTAAATACAATTTTTATATATTGAATGATATTTTAATAATTGTTTATGATTGTGGAAAATAAACTACTTTTATAGATATTTCTGGAATATAAAAGCTATTAGGAGTCCAATGATTATGCTTTATTTTCTGATGTATAACATATAATTATAAATTATTCCAAATGTTCACTCAGAGAAATTTACACAACAAAAATACTTATGTCATAATTTTTAGTTCCCAAAATAAAATTAAAAAAATTTTATGCAATTTTGAATATATGAACTACGATTTTATCATTATATCGCAGATCGTAAAATATTTCTACTTTTTTTGCAGTTTTTTTTTAAACAGATTATAAATATATTATTTTTTATCAGATAGAATTAAAAATATTTAACATTTTTTTCAATAACACGTAAAATATCTAAAACATTCAGATAAACATGATCTTGAATTTAATTCCATATATTTTAAGTTAACATATTATAGATAATTTCTATATTTAATATAGGAGAAAGAAAGATCGAGAAATTTTTTTTATATTAAAACTTTTGTCTATTTAAAAAAATATAGCTTTTTATACCAATTCTTAAATATTTTTAATGTTAAAAATAATAAGAAAGATAAAAACTAATCTATACTTTGAATTTCTATCATATTTGATAACAAAAGCAGTATTTTATACTAATTAAAAATTTTATTTATGCTTTCTATTTATTTTACTATATTATTATTAAAAATTTAAGAAAAGTTATTCGAATACCAAACTGTTATAAAATCATAAAAATATATAATAAATCAGTTTTTTAACAGTATTTAACATTTATAACATTTAAAAAGTTACGTAATATTTTAATACTAATCACTAATATTATAAAAAATGATAAACATTGAATATTAATTGATAGTATACGACAGCATTATTATTGAACAAAAGATTTTTAAATTTTTTTGACAGATTATTTTATAATTAAAAAAAAGGCAAATAGTTTGTCCAAGTAGAACGTGGAAAACGAGCTGCTGCTTGTTAAATATCTATTTTTTATCAAATTCCATCTCTGAATTATTTTAACATATTTTTAAGAAAAAATCATAATTCCAAATAAATATTACAAAATATATCATAAGCGACAATAAAAAATATAATTATCGATTTTTGCGTTTGGGATAAAAAAATTATATACTCGGGACGAAAAATTAAGATTAGGGACTAAAATTTAAAACTGAAAACGATTTTTTGTGTAAATTTCTCTATATGCTTAGTTTTTTTTAAAAACAACATTTTAATGAGAATATTTTTAATAATGTATTAAAGTTATTCAGATAGAGTAAATAAATATCAATAGAATAAGATTAGTGTCATTAATTGAAGATGACTTTAAAGAAAGTTACAATTTGTAAAAATTCCCACCCGCATATTTTGAGGAAAATGTAAGATATAAATACTATTTTTTCTAATATTTATGGAGATGAATAACATTATTGAAATTACTTTTACGTGTTAAATAACATACTATTACTAACTTGTTAATGTATTTTCCGATAAAGTGTAATTTCTTTTATGAGTCAAATTTTTTAAAAAAATATTTTTTTCATTGTTTTTACATCATTTACTGATATTCTATACTTTTTTGCAAAGCCATTACTTAATAAGAACATTTTGTGTATCTTTTAAAAGTATCGTATATTTAATCTTACTTTTATGTTCCCTATGCTCGAATACTAACAACTAATGACTAATAATAAAATAACAACATGAATACTTTTGCTGATAAATTATTATTGATGTCAAAAAATTAAGTAAAATTGATATTTGTTCTTATTGTTAGAAATATTATGAAAAGCCAATATTTAGTAAATTATAAACTTCTCAAAATTAAATTGTACAGAAAAAATATTTAGCTCTTTACAAATTATCTTTTGTTCGTTAGAGAGAATCTATATTTTTGCCAAAAATATTATAAATATATATATTCAATTTTTAATTTAAAATGTAAACAAAAATATTCATTTGATTTATATTTATTTATTCTATAGTAAAAAAGAATTGCATGACACATAGTTATCATCATTATAATGTCTATATAAACCCCCATCTCTTTATAATTTTTACATTTGTTGTTTATTTATATACGTATTATCTTGATAATTATTTTATTTTTTACCGAGGGTGGGTATTTAATTGTAACTGCCATTTTATTTTTTATTGTCTGTTATTGTATCTTTTATTGAATTCGTTTTATGAATAAATTTTCAACTTTACAGTTATTCTCATAAAGGTGCGTCAAAAACAAAAAGTCTTTTATTATTTTTCTTTATCAGAATAATGGTAGAGCATTTTTTAAATTACTTCATTAAATTTTTATTGTTAAATAGTTTCTTGAAAAGTTTTTTTTATAATATGAACTTTATTATAGTTGTTGAAATTTCAAATTCATGATATCTTAGAAATATGTAGAAATGGAGCTACTTTTTTATAATGAGTAACAATCATAAAAATATTTTTAAATAAAATAAATGACATCTTTTGGAATTTTTAAATGTACTTAAATTTATATATCTATAACATCTCATAGATTTCAAATTTTTTAGAAAATTTGTAAAAAAAAATGAAATGCATATTAAGCTACAAAATAGTTTTATTACTATATTTTTATAAAAAAAATAAACAAACTTATGTGCATAAATATCTGAAAAGCTCTACGCGGATCATTCTTTATAATTTAAAACTGAAATGAAATTTTTTTGCTAAATGAGAAACATTATTTAATGCAAAAATATAGATTAATTTTTAATGCATATATCAAAATGAAATGATTAGATTTCATTTGATTAAGTGCAAAATAATACTGAAAACAAAATTACTGTCAATATGTGAATTTACAAGATTTGTTAAATTACAATGTGGTAGAACATTTTGACAAAGTACAGTTAAATATTTTTTTGATTAACGAGCTAATTTGTATATAAGTAAAAAAAATTAAATTAAAACATCATTTTATCCCATTTCATTTAAAAATATTTTTATTATGAAACAAACTAATATTCTAATAAAAATATTTATATCTTTATGTGTAAGTGATATATAGATTTTTTTAAAACAATCTTTTAAGTTTATTAATTTCGTAAATACCTATCTTTATGGTTACGAAAGCATCAATTACAAGCTAAACGTTGGATACTGTATAAAGAAAGAAAAAAAACATGACAAAATTAGTGAAAGCAATATTAAAAATGGTCTAAAAATGATTTCGGAGCGTTCATGTATTGTGTTTTTAGAAAAATCAAGTTGTGATGAGAAAAAAAAAATATGTAAAAAAGTATGTTCAGAAAAACCTAAAAAAAGTAAAAAAGGTAAAAAAGATAAAGGTAAAAAAGGTAAAGATAAAAAATCTAAAAAATGTAAAACAAAGTGTACATATGAACTTGTGACAAAATCTGCTCCATTTATTAAATTTTCATACGACAAGGATACTGATATAAAAGATTATAATTTTAATGGTAGTGTCGATTTAATGAGAACTGTAGAATTTGAAATGAAAATCAATGAGGATTGTAATAAAAATCCAGGATGTGTTGCAAGAAAGGTGTTATTGTATTTAGGATTAATCCCATCGGTCAGAAGAAATGATAGAGATGTCTTTGTTTTGTTTAATAATGGTGAAATTAAGCATGGATATAAAGAACAATACTCAAAATTACCTAATGTTCCGTTGTATGTAAACTATGATTTTTCATCGATAGCACATTATTCACAATATTATGGTGCACGTTCTTCTTCTCCTACTTATAAGATTTTAACATTAAATGTCGGCATAGACGAAATAACAGGACAAGAGTACTGGCCTGCTTTTTCAGATTTAAAATGGTTATACTTCGCACATTGCAGGAAAGATCTGTTATATTCTATAAAATGTAAGAATGGTGGGTATCCAAAAAGCGAAAATAGCAGCGAATGTGAATGTCCTACAGGTTTTTCTGGACAAACATGTGACAAAATTGAAAAATCTGATAATGATTGTCACACTTCATCTATTCATGTGAGTAATGGTAGGGAACAGTTTATTGAATTAAAAGGTAAAAAAACTTGCAATATTGAATTAACATCACCTCCAAAAACAACAATTGAAATAAGAATTTATAGTTTACACTGCGAAACAAAGACACCATGTTTCGAAAATAATTGCTTGCAGATAAAATATCAAAAAGATATGGCTCTCACTGGTTATTGTCTTTGCGGAAAAAAAAAGTAAAGTGAATATGAAATCACACAGTAATCAAACAGTTATTAGATATACAGGATCAAATCGAAATTCTTATGTTAAAATCGGATATAATACGTATTGGCATGAATATAAAGGAAATGAATATAATCAAAAATTCACTTAAGAAAATTGTTAAGTTTTATTTTTACAAGTTACTTTTTTTTGTTGACATCAGTCTTACACTCGATTTACTATTTCTGATTCAATAAACTTAAAATAACAATTATGCTAAAGTTTTTATTTTTTAGTAAATCAAGCACTACAAAATAGAAAATAATTTATCTTTTTAAAAATAAATAAATTGATACTTTTAAAAACTTTAAACAGTTAGTTAACTTTAAATTTGAGTAAACTAATAATTTTAAATAATTAAAAAATAAGGTAACTCAATAATACCAATTATATTTATACTTATGACTTTTTAAAATATTATGTTGTTTATCTATTAATTTAATTTAATGTTTGTAATTCCTTAAAGAGTCTGTTCGTTTATGTTCTCTGATGGTGGTGTAGCCGTTTATAGGTGTAGCGAGGCCGCCTGCTACATGTATCCCAGCGGATACATGCTAGCTGGTTCCCACCACCTTAGCCGAGTATCTTATCTAATAAAGAGGCATGTTGAAACATGCGTGCTCGATGAGAATTTTAAAAAATAAGCACATTAAATTTATGATAACCTTTTATTTATGGTGAATACTAACGAACAATATATGTGTAAATTACTTTTGTCCGGGGGTTTAGATCATGAAGTACTATACGGCACCTCTGATTTATTTCTTCTCTCCAACTTATCTAGACTAATATTTTCTGAAACATTTTCTTCTTAAATACTGCTTTTTCTTCTTCTCTTCATATTCAACTTTTTCTTAGTTTAATAAGAGTATGTTCTTCCTTTCTTCCAGTTGTTTGTTAAATAAATGTGCAGATTTATATATAAAATATTATTAAAATCTGCACATAATACTTTATTTCATTTATCCATTCTTTTCTTATTTCTTAACTTGATTAGTTGAAACATATAGTTTGATATTTATTTGCATATGTAATATTTCATTTATTCTATCTATTTATTATACCTAATGCAGGGCATTACGAATTTTATACTATCACTTTTTTTATTGTTATAATTACAATAGTTATGATAGGTTTAGTCGTTCAGTTTGATAAATTTGACTAAAATTTCATGCAACGAATGTTTGTAATAGTGTCACTCGTTTACTAAATTTAATATGTATAAAATGCCATAGAGTATGTAAATTAACAACATAAAAGATTGAACACTTTGCAAAATAAAAATATTAAAAAGTTAAATTTTTAATCAATGCTATATATAAAAATTTAAAATGCAAATAAATGATGTCTTGAGTTTCTGATAAATAAATATTTTACAGTTAAAATAAGTATTATTTTATTAGTTTAAATGACATGCCTATAGCAAAAAAATAAGAAAATTAACTTATTCTCTACCAAAACTTTTTGATGAAAGGTATACTGATCAGATTTTCATATAGACATTTTTCCGTGTAAGACAAATGAGACTTAGAAATATGTATATTAATGGAATAAATTTATTCACATTTTGTAAAACATGCCACTAAAAGCAAACCAAAAGTAAATTGATGTTATTATTGGAAAGTACGATAAAAACAAACTTGCTATCTTCCCAGAAAATCACGAAATACTTAAGAACAGATTTGGTGATGCTGCGCTTAAAAAATCAAAGGTATCTCAAGTACTTAAGGAAGTCAATGAAAATAATGCTAATGAAAAAAATGGAAAACCTGGTGAAAAAATAGATTCTAAAATAGCTATAACTTTTAAGAATAACATTTTTAGTAATGAATATCCAATGATCGTAACGGAATTAAACTCAGAAAGAAGTAAAGATAGTGTTATTTTTGTAAAAAATAACTTTTCTTATAACATGTCAATATGTATAGGTAAACGTTACAGGAGATCAGAGGCAAAAAATGCTTTTTATTGTTTATCATATAGAAACGTTGGTAGTAAAATGAAACCACCTAAAACATTAAGAACAGCAAAAAAAGTAATGATAGTAAAATTGTTTTTCAAAATGAACATGTAGGTGGCTGTGAGAATATTTCATTTGTCAAATGTTTTCTCTTTCATTGCAAATTTCAATAAGTTTATCACTTACACTAACTTAATGTTGGCGTAAATATCTCTATAAAATAATAATTTTATGGAATAATATTAGCATAAAATATGAAAATTTTATAAAGCTAATGATTTTTCAGATAGAGAAATGTTTATAAATAGTAAAAAGAAAAAAAATAACTGTAAGGCAGTTTCAGATATGGAGTTAGCTTTTTACAGCATTGAATCATATGTATCTTATGAAGATGGATTTATTTTATGATAAAGTTTGGATGTACCTTCTCTTCGACTTGTAGTACCATAATTCATTCCCAATATAATAAATAAATACAAGTATTTATAGATTATTTATTTATTATTAATGAATGTCTACTATTTATATTATTTCTATCTTAAAACATTGTGAAAATAATACAAAGTTAGTCAGGTTAAAAGAAATTCGTCGCTTTTATTTCTAACTTACTCCGAATACAATATTTCATGACCCTAATGTATCTTAATACAAACATTTATTATTGTTAGTATTTATTTTAAATATAACACTTACTTTGTACTGGTTAATTCTGATTAAAGAATATTGAAAGATAGTACCTGACCAGTGTACGTCATCTCAACTTTTTTAAACATTACCTGTTCTTACAGTTTAAAAGTTAAAAGATCTATTTTTTGACTTAATGCCATAAACACGTATCAAAACGTTTTAGTTGTAATAGATCAAGTGATTTTTAAGTAACACCTCTATTTCAAATAATTTTTTTAATTTTGTTTACAAATAATATTTTCAAAAGTTAACGAAATAAAATAATTTATTGCTTATTTGAAAATCTTAGGGCCAGTAAAAAAGATTAAATTAATATAACTAAGATTAATTGAAAAATATTTTTATTAAGAATCAAATAGTAGTAAATGTTTTACTAAAACAATTAACGTAGAATATGTTAAAATGTTAAACAAAGGCATGAAGAAGCAAAGCTTACGTTTGGTATGATAAAACTTATAGAAATTGATTTTTAAATTTGTTACGTACATCCTTAGTATAGTATATCACTTTATTAGAGTCTCATTTACAAGCACAAATATAAAACAACAAGATACAGCTTAACCAATTATTATTCCACCTAATTATTTACATATTATAACTCATAAAATTATTACTTACAATTTCTTTAGTGGGAATTTCTTCAGTAACACAATCACAATGCAATAAAATAAATATTAAAACCTTATCTAACCCTACAAATATAACTTAATTAATATTAGTAATAATTTCATAGTAATGATGAGTATACTTAAAAAAAACACAAATGACTCTATCATGTAAAATTTCTTAATTTATATTATCTCATTTTGATGATTTCGTAATTCATCCTTTTTTTTCTCATAGCGATTTTATCACTTTATATATAATCAAAATATTTAAAAATTGTTATTGTTAGCATTTCATATATAAATTTTTATGGTCAATGTTGATTATTAAATTAACATTTCAATATATTTATAGTTTTATTTTGCAAAATGTTCAATCATTTATGTTGTCAATATGCATACCTCTACAGCTTTTTACATATATTAAATTTTGTAAACAATTGATCCTATTAAAAACATTCGTCGTATAAAATTTTAGTCAAATTAATCAAATTGAATAAAACAAGCGATTGAACTATTAATATAAAAATAATATAAAAAGGTGGTAGTATAAAATTACAAAAATAAAATTGTATTAGTAGACAAACAACATAATATTAAAAAAAGTCATCAGTATAAATATAATTAATAATATTGAATTTCCTTATTTTCTGATTACCTCAAAATTATTAATTTTTTAGAAGTTAATGTCAACTAACTGTTTAAAGTTTTAAAAAACATTAATTTATAAATTTTTTTACAGTTAAACTAATTTATTTTTTTTTTGCTGCTTGATTTACTAAAAAAATTAAAACTTTAGCATATTTGTTACTTTAAATTTATTGAATCAGGGATAGTAAATCGCGTGTAGATCTGCCTAAGATCGGTTATGATTAGTTTGCAGATCATACTTTCTATAAAATTATTTTTATTGGGTTGTCCGATTCAAAATGACTTTTTTTAATTTAGTTTTTAATTACCCATAACGTTTTAAAAAATAAATATTTTCCTTTAAAATAAAGACCATTACAATTTACACATTGTTGAAACGAGATACGAGCTATTGATTCCATTTACAAAGAAATCCGAGCTTCTAGATTTAATAAAAGCTTTAAAGGTTTTATTTTATGTTCTCGTCGTTTCTAAAGATTTCTTCCGTTATAAAGTTGTTGAGATGTTTGAAAAATAAGACATTTGTTGGAGCAAGATGAGGTGTATATGCAAGGTGAGACAGAGTTCATACTTTAATTTACCCAATTCCTGGAGAACCATTTTTGAAACATACGATCTTATCCTATAACACAGGCAGATTACTTCTTTTTTATTTGTTACTATGGATATTTGTCATAAAAATTTTTGTCTTTGTTCAAGATGGTTTTTTCAGTAGGATTTGAATTTATGTTTTTAACAGGTTTCATAAATTAATAGATAATAACACTTGCAACAGATAGCTAACCACTCATCAGGAAAATTTTTTTTGAGATACTTTGAGTTTGAAAAGTGTTTTAAAGCTTTATTTTTGTCTAATCATTATTTAGTTCGTTTAAAATTGTCGTAAAGAATCCACTTTTTGTCACAAGTAATAAAACGTCCAAAAAATGGGGCATTTTTGTTCTTAAAAATAAGAGAATAATAAATCTTATAACGATACAATTTTTGATTATCGTTTTATTTTTAAAGTTCCAAATTGTCAAGCTTTTTCGTTCATTCTATAGCTTTTAAATAATAGAAAGTCGTTGATTCAGATTCATTTAGTTCTTCTGCAAGTTTCTTAACATATTAACTATGATTTGGCCTTAACATCTTTCCGTAACTCTTTGTTATCAAAAACAGACCCAGGTCTCTCACGCCTCTCGTTCTCGAGGTTGTCATTGTCTTTTTAAAATTTTTCAGCCATCTTTATACGTTGGAAACATCGGCAAAATTCTCTCTGAAAGATTCATTGATTTTTTGATTTGTTTTTGTAACATTACTACTACGTTTGAACTCATAAAGTATAGTAGCACGAATGTCACGTTTTGATAGCATTATTTTTTTTCGAAACAAGATGATGATAATCAGAGCTCATGACAATGATATATATATATCATTTTGTATAAAAAATTTAGGAGAATATAACAGTTTAATTTTTGTACCGAAAAATATGCAATAATTTAAGAAAACGCGTGTCAAACAACACGTGTCAAAAAATAATCATTTTCAATTGTTAACTAGTTATTGTTGAATATAATAAAAGCTAAATATTATCAGTACGTTTTTTTCACGTTAAAAATATAAGACTGGCAATATTACAAAATGCTGTGGTATTTATATAAGAGAGATGTGACTTACACAATAGGAAAACTTTATATGTTAAATTATTAATCAAAATATTTGTATAAAAAATTGTTTCATTGAATTGCATATTGATGGAAAAGTAAATTAACCGAAGATTAATTGTTATAATATATTATTATATGTAATATTATCTGTGTATAAGAGCTTTTTTATATAAAGTATATTTATTGTAACTGTTTAGCTAAATTAAGCCCTGGATTAAAATACAATTGAAAATTGCATAAACCAGATCTAATAATTAATTATAATAAATTACAGGTTAAATAGTTGCGGAATGGTTAGTGAGTCATTCTAACTCTTTCTGCGAGATTCAGAGCCTGATCGTTTGAGCTACTGTTTTTATTGTGAATAAAAATGAATATTAAGGCGTTCCAGATGATTATTTAAGTAATTGTTCATTATATTTTTGAAATTGAAATAAACACTTTAATATCATTCTTCTTTTTACTACATATTTATCTTAGTTTAAAAAATACATTTTAAAAAATGTATAACAATTAGTACCTAAAAAAATTCTTTTGTTTTAATTTACGAACTTTGTTATTTTTTCATATTTTAAGTTTAACTTTATTCTTTGTACTAAATTTACTTTTATTTATTTAAAACAACTTTTTATTATGTTTAAACATTTATATTTTTACTAAATAAATGGTCGTTATCTTTTGGTTCATAACATGGCTAATTGTTTATTAATCTTTTTAATATGAAATTTTCTTCTTATTCCATATTTTTACCTTTGAAATAAGTTATAATTTATAAAATTGTACTGACGTTAAGAAAAGTTGTTGTTTAAACAAAACTATACATAAAACGTGTTCAAAAACGTGATGTTTTAAAGTTCATTTTGTCAATTTTTGATTAAAAAGTTTTGAAGCTATTTTTTTCCTAAATTAAAAAAAATACATCTATTAACTATTTAATCATAAGAAATTATCAAGTTTGTAAACAGTTATGTTTAGAACAAAATTGATTTTTGCAAAAATTTAAATGAGAAAAAAAGAAAAAAAATGACATTTAAATTAATATAGCTTTTTTCTTTACAAAGCTATCAACTTTGTTAGATTCTCATTTTATGTGATAGATTTTTCTCTAAATAAACTATATTATTTTATTTGTTTTTATCAAGCCATGATTGAGTTACATCAATTTCACTTTAAAATTTTTTTCTAAAATGGTTGTCACTCTTTGGACCATAACTCATTCAACTATAAACCAATCTCAATATTATTAAATTTTTGATTTATTCTGGAAATGTACCTTTTAAATGACATATTAAATTATTTTATTAACTAAGAAGAATGTTATTATTTAAGCAAAACCATACTAAAAAGATGTAAAAAAAGAGTTTTTTTGTGAACACACAAAACCAAATCATTTCATTTTGACCGACCACCATACAAAACGATGCACGAGCATTTTGTTTGACCACTCTCTCATAATAATTAATAAAAATGCATAGAGCGGTTTGATATAAACAAATGTATACATTTTTATTAACTACATAAGCATTTTTGTATAAACTGACACTATGTGGTTTATACCTTTCTACACATGTAGGTTTTATAAAAAAATCACGTGTCGGTTTGATATACAATTACTGGTGTGGTTTATAAAAGAATACCATATGTTAATTTTTGGAAAAACGTATTAATGTTCACTCAATTTTAAATTTAAACTTTATAAATAAAATTAATAATAAAATCATTTACAAAAATAATAAAAAAATTTTTTATTCATTACAAGATAAAAATACATAAAAAATAATATAACCAATCAGTGAAAAACGTTTTAAATAATCAAACAACCAGCTAAAAATAATAAAATCAGCTTGTATTATCTTTTATATATTTTACTTTTTCTTCAGTTTCATTAATTGTTAAATTATTAATTACAGATCTGTATAAATTATAATTTATTTGACCATTCCAAATGTTTATAAGTTACGATAAAATCGTGATAATACCAAGGCCTATAATAATATAAAACAATAATGACGATAAAATAACTTACCTTGGTATCAGGTTAGTAAATCTGACTTTCTTTTAAGTCTATTACTTCCTTTATATATACCAAAGAATCATCATTTCACGTCAAACATGTTTTCAAACATGACATTAATTCTGTTAGTCATCTTGTCAAGATTCATTGTAGCTCTTTCAAAGTTATCACGAATAATCCTGTAGTGGCTAATTTCTTTTAATACCTTACAACTCCAGTTTTTGGATTAGCTTTTAATTTAAAAAATATCTTCTTTTTGATCTCATTTATTAGCTCATCTTGTCTGTAATCCAATTTGGAAATAATAGTTTCCTGTTCCGGTTATAACAAAATTTTTGACTGAAAAAGAAAAATTAAAATAACATATAATTAAATATTAAATGAATGCCAAATAAAAATAATTTTAATGTCGGCAACGATTGGAACACAAGCATTTGAAGATTATATAAGTGGAATTAAATTAATGGGAATAACGGGCTAAATTTTCAAAATATATGAAACTTATTTAGATGAAATTATCCAACATTTTGAAAACATTCCTTTTTATTTTGTACCACCGGTTGATAATGAAACAAATTTAAAATTCTGGAGTTTCAATCACAGAAACAATGAATCACTTGTATCTCCACTGGTTAAATACATTGCTAAACAGGTTGAACAAAGTAATAAAATATCTTATGAAATCATAAGAAACGTGGTGTTGATGGCTCGTAAAGCTATGGTTACATTAAAAAGAATCGTTTCAATATTAATATTTCTACCAGTATGGAAAGAAATTTAAAAATGCATCAAAGAACAAGAGAAGATTAGTAATGAATATTACTAGTTGGTTTCTTTGCATTCTAACCTTTCTTCTAATGATCAAAAAAAAGCTTTTGAATCACCACCGGCTGAAAAAATAAAAGTAATTGTATTAACAAATATTGCAGAATCATCTATATCAATAAATGATGTTATTTATGTAATAGATTCATGTAAGCAAAAAACCAGTAGATTGAGTCAAAAGAGAGATAAATGTTTTTATGATATCAGCTAGTTGTCTAGAGACAGGATGAATCAAAGAAAAGGAAGAGTAGATAGGATTAGAAGTAAGACACTGTCGTCGCTTGATAACTAGAAAATTTATGAATTCTCTTTCCTCAACACTCTGAACCCGAAATAAAAACTTCTCCACTTGATTCTTCTATATTGACAATTACAGCTCTTGGACTGAGAGATTCGAAGGATTTTTTACAAGATGCTTTGGAAAAAATAAATAAAATCAATGTAAATGAAGCTAAAAAGAATTTCCAAGAACCTAATGCACTGGAAATAAAAATTAAACACACATAGGAAGAATACCTGAAATGCTATCATTAGCTCCAAAATGTGGTAAATGTATACTTACAGAATTATTATTCGATGTAATAGATTCATTATCTATAATTTGCACTTATTACGATTCTAATGTTGGTTTATTTAATGATCTTTTTAAAGAAGTTGAAACATCAAAAGGAATAATGGCATTATGTGAGAAATTTAAAAGTGATTTTATATTACCTTTGACAGCTGTTCAAATAAATACTGGATGTTTCCAGAAATTTGTAGAAAATTTATCATTATCAAAAATGTTGAATAAGAAAGTAAAGTCAGGCTGTTAAAAGCTAAAAAACAAACAAATGATATATTACACAAAATGTTTCAACAAGATGATTTTAGAGGTACTGGATTACCATCTAATAAATAATCATCAGAAGAAATGTATACAGTTATGTCTTCATTGGTTAAGACAGTATTTCCCAATATTGCAGTTAAAAATAATAAGTATAAATTTATTAATAATAAAGAAATTTATGTATTACCAGTTGAAAATTTAGCGTTAACAATTTTTAGAAATCAATACGATTCCGAAATAATGTTTATATTATACTGGCAAAAAATAATTTCAGATAGAAGAAAAATTAAAGAGTGTCAGGTGATTTCACCTATGCAGGCTTTATTGTCTGGTTATGAACAGGTTGTATATATTGGTTCCGATAGAGTAAAAGTTGATAATAATGTCATTTTTGTATGTAATCCAAAATTCATTCAAATAGTTATTTCACTCAATGCATTGGTTGATGACTTGTAAAAATCTCTTTGTACTAAAAAATATTTGAATGAAAAGAAAATGACTGCAAAAACTTATATTAAAAATCTAATTGAAAGAATTTCATTAACAGGATACTCCATTAATGGCTATAAATGATCCAGAAGAGTTGTAACAGGATTTACTAAAGTTGATTTTAGAAAAATTAATAGTGTTACAAACTGGTTGTAAAAATATAATTTATAATATTATTTTTATATATTGTTGTTGTATATATTTTGAAAATTTTTTTTGTTTCATATTCTTTAAAATGTCAATAATAACAGATGTTAAATATATGATTGAATTATGTAAAAAACAAAAAAAAAAATACTAAAGCAATATAAAACAAAAGTTACTACAAAAAATGATTAGACTTTTAAAGAGTATTTATACTTGAACATTCTATAAAAGAAACACGTTTTTATAAAAAAATTTGATTGTATACATAAAAATTTAATTTAGATAAATAAAATAGTTGTACGTATTGTTCTTGGAAATTAAAATCACATTTCAGAAAACAAAGAAAAAGAAGTTATTGTATGTTAGATAATTATCACTAAACATTTATATATAAAAACTATAAATCATCAGAAGAAACACAAAAAAGTTAGTGGCATTAAAATGAAAGTAATCGAACAATCTTTGGATAAAACCGTTGGTTTATAAAATATTTTTATAAGTTGTTTCTATTCTCGTTTTATTCGTAATTTATATATAAAAATCTAATGATAGTTATTTAATATCCGATAACTTTATTCTTGTTGATCTTCAAAAGATAAAATTTAACAAAATAATTATTCGTATAAATTTAAATATATAACGTTTTTAAGTGATATATTTATTTACCAAGGTATTCTTAGTATAAGTTTTATATATCAGAATTCATTCTAACAAATGAAAACAATCAAAAAACAAATACTAATTCAACTAAACGATGAAGAAGAAATTAAAAATATTAATTTCTTAATTTCTACTACTCTTCAATTGAATTTTTTTTGAGAGTGTATAACTTCTGATTTCAAATCTATTAACAGATTTTAACAACAATCATATCTTTACAACATTTTCAAAAGAGCACATTCAACATTCACTTATAATGCTTCAACAATAACGATAAAATTTAACTACCGTTAGTAATTTTTCAGCATTAGCTATGATAATTTTTTTGATAAAGAGTGAGTAAAAGTAAAATTTTTATTAGCAGATTTCTCTCTACAAATTGATTCATTACTTAAACTATTTTCGTATGCAAATTGGCATTCTAAAGTAAAATGTATATAACCAATAGATTTTCTATATCATATTTGAATCTTAAACAGCTGAAAATTCTACAGAATGTTTGAAGCCGACCATCATAACAGTTTTCCAACAGCTTTTACTTCTGTACACATTGCTCTTAAATTTCTAAATGTACTTTGAAGACAACACCATTCAATCAAAAGAAATTTTTTTCTCGTATACTTGTTTGTGCATCAATAGCAAAAAAAATTGTTATTATTAGTTTAAAATATGAAACTTTATATAAATTAATTAAATTTTTAGTTGTGTAGAAATATTTGAGAAAAAAATTTCATTAATTAAACTTTTTAACTTCTAATCACTTTACCACAAAATTTCTTTAAGAATTCTCAGTAATTATACAAGTTAATAAATCGACTTAAGAGACATTCTTTTCAACTAAAAATTTTCAGAATTAAAAACTCAAATTTTTTTTTTCTTTTAACGAAAGTATTATTTTTAAAAAGAAGATATTGGATACACAAGGAACTTCAAATCAACCCCTTTTATTTTTCCTAACACAATTTACAATAAAACTATGGTAAAATTGGCCAACTACAATAATTACCTTAATTACTTAAAATTTTACTTACTTTTTACCCTTAGACTATTTTCTTACTAATAATTATTGTGTTGGCTTCTAAATCTTAATATGTTATTTTCTCTTTCTAAAAATATACAAATATTAATATAATATATTATAATTATAGAATTTGATTACAAAATTTTGGGATTAATTACAGTTGATAAAAGTATTTCACCTTTATATTTCTCAACTGTATTTTCTATTCGAGACACATTACTGCTCGAATATTTAAAATAATTAAAGTTTCCGAATTATCATCTGTGTAGATAAAAAGGTCAATAAGCAAAATCTTATCAAAAGACAAAAATTTTAATATTTCAAATTATTGTAAAAAGATCTTCTCATTCACAGAAGCTCTGTTGAGATTGTAAAGTTATTTTGTTAATTTGTACAAACAAGAAAGGAATGTACAATTTGTTTTGTTTTCTTTATTTATATAAATATTATTTGAAATTATCTTCAAAATTTTAGTTCATTTAGGAGAATTTCACTATCATTAATTAATGAAACATTGAATTTTAATTACCATTGTAATACAATATTACATAATATAGAAAAATTTTTTTATCGGACTTGAAAATATTAAAGTTTGATTTTACAATCTCATGTAACTAGTTATAAAAAATTTAACAACTATTTATTTTCAAGCAGCAGTGCATTTAAAACACAACATTCTTAATTTTAATATCTGGTAAATTACATTTATTTTTTTGGTTTTGCTGGAAGATCAGTAGGATCAAAAGTATTAATAACATTGTTCTTGGTACTCGTTTCTATTAAAATACCGAGACTTTTTAAGTAATCACTCTGTTCACGAGTCTCTACAGTTGAAAAATCTATGTTATCTAATTTTGAAGAGATATTTTCTAATTTTTCAATAATTTCTTGTTTGAGTCGAACTAATTCTTCAAATTTCTTATCATTTATCTCACTGTCTGAAAATAAAAATTTAATTTAATTTAAAATATGTAATTTAAGAAAGTGTTGTAAAATTAAAATTATATCAAGAAAAGGTAAAGAGATACAAAAATAAAAAGGGTGACACTTCTAAATTATCTAGAATTCACTGACAGGATTTTGTAAAGACTATAAAATGTTTAAACACGATTTGTAGATATTTTTGTAAAGATTGTGAATTATTGAAGCAAAGTTAATGTAATGTTTAAAAAAACGTTTATGTTGCTTTGATTAAGTTAATGGATGCTTGAGAGATACAACATAAACAAAGGAAATTATTTTACTATTACTGTTATCATCCTTTCTACAACTACTTTTCTTCTTAAAAAATATTTACCTTTTATTTTACTTTATTTTATTGGCTTCGATTGCCTATAACTATTATCTTTAACTTTTTTGACATTTTCCAATACCACAAGATTTGAATTGTGTTTTTTATAATTATATTATCAGATATTAAATTATTTTATAAATTTTTATTAAAACATTAAAAATTGTGACATTTTTTAAAAGCATTATTTTACAATCGTGTTATATTTCTATAGTATATTATTATTTTATCGGTTATATAAGCATTATTATTTTCAGAATAATTATGAATTCTAAGGAGTACATGGACTTCGTCAAAAAAAAAAGGTTGAACTGATAAAAAAAATATTAATAATTTACTTGGAAACTTAAAACAAAGAGAATCCCAGTTGAAGAAAGATCTTTCAAATATGTAAGAGTTTGCCGGTAAATGAACAAAATCTAATCAAATCATGACCGAGAACTACTTAATTCCTTTTGACAGAGCACTTTTTAATGGAAAGAAAGCTTTATCTAAATTAGAAAAAGCTGTTAATGAAAAAATGAAGTAGAAATTTACTGGATGTTTAAGTAAAATATAATTTTATTTTTTTTAATCTCTAAATTATATTATATTTTTGTTTTCATTTTAAAATAAGTAAAATTTTACATTGAACAATCAGTTTGTTTTTATTGTTGTATTAGAAATTTGCATGATATTTTTATTATCTGGACTCTGTTTTACAAAAAAATACGACTGAAACAAAATTACTAAACTGTTATCACCTGTAACATTTATATTCTAACATAGGTTTTTACAATTTATACAGATTAATTATCACTAATTATAATAAATATAAAGTATAGTTGTAGTGTCACTAACTACCTCAAATTAAATTAATAATCTTTAGTGGAAATATTACATTGTTATGTCAGAAAAGTAAAAATTACAAAACTTATAATATTTATGTTTATAAATAAACTTTTTTATTAAAATTTATAGTTATTACAAAATTATATAAAAAGACATCGTGCAATTTTATCATAGTAGTTTTGTAAAGAATGTATAATACATTATATGCAAAACAACCTACCTCATTTTATCTACACACATAACCTAAACATGTCTTTTAGACCGGAAATGCTAAGAATGCTGTAAGATGCAAGTAATGTTAAAAAAACTGATCATACAAAATAGGATAGGCGAAAGGCTACATTCTAACTTATTTTACACCTACTTTCTAAGTCATTTTTTATGCTACTGTAATATACATTTTCCAAATATATTTTTAGATAATTTTGTGCATACATTAAACTTTGTTGTACATATACATTTCTACCTCGTTTTGTATATGCAAAATGAGGTTGAATTTAATCTGCAGTCTTATTTATTTTGAATGTATTTTGTACTTCTAAGTTTTCTAGTCATTAGCCCTGTTTATAAAGTTATAGTTAAAATTTTATTTAAGATAGTGTATAACCTAAAAATATACAATAATAATTAAATATATAAAACAATATAATAAACGCAAGATAATAAATGTAAAAATAAAAAATATATTCCATATATGCTCATCATATATATATTTTATGATAGAGATTACACCAAAAAATCACGAAATAAATGAATGATATTAAATTTAGCTTAATTGATATCATTACTTATTTTTGTGTCAAGAAAAATTTCTTGAATTTATCTGAATTTATTAAAAATTTATATTTGCTTATTTATTCATTTTATACTATTTCATAAACTTACTAATGTTTTTTAACAGATTTTAAAGTTGATACCAAAAGATAATAATAAATGTAGGTTAATGGGAAAAGAAACAACGAAATAAATAACAAATGACACATATTTATATTTTTTAATATCATTACATTTACTTTACAA